>JAKWBJ010000202.1:730000-980119 GCA_023159175.1 Wohlfahrtia magnifica | reverse complement strand
GGAATCTAGATGGCTATAATAGGATCTAGATGGCTATTAATGGATTTTAAATGGCTGTAATAGAATCCAGCTAACTACTAATGGAATCTAGATGTCTATAATAGGATCTAGATAACTATTAATGAAATCTAGATGACTATTAGTGGAATCTAGATGGCTATAATAGCATCTAGATGACTACTAATGGTATCTAGAATAGCTATAATAGAATCTAGATGAATATCGATGGAAAATAGATGGCTATAATAGGATCTAGATGGAATCTAGATGGCTATAATAGAATCTGGATGGCTTTAATAGAATCTGGATGACTGTAATAGAATCTAGATGGCTATTAATGGAATCTAGATGGCTATGATAGCATCTAGATGGCTATTCATGGAATCTAGATGGCTATAATAGGATCTAGATGGCTATAATAGAATCTAGATGACTATTAATGGAATCTAGATGTCTATAATAGGATCTAGATAACTATTAATGAAATCTAGATGACTATTAATGGAATCTAGATGGCTATAGTAGGACCTAGATGGCTGTTAATGGATTTTAGATGACTATTAATGGAATCTAGATGGCTATAATAAAATCTAGATAACTATTAATGGAATCTAGATGACTATTAATGGAATCAATGGAATCTAGATGACTATTAATGGAATCTAGATGGCTATAATAGGATCTAGATGGCAATAATAGAATCTAGATGACTATTGATGGAATCTAGATGACTATTAATGGAATATAGATGGCTGTAATAGAATCTAGATGGCAATAATAGAATCTAGATGACTATTGATGGAATCTAGATGGCTATAGTAGAATCTAAGTGACTACTAATAGAATCTAGATGGCTGTAATAGAATCTATACTGCTATTAATGCAATCTAGATGGCTATAGTAGAATCTAGGTGACTACTAATAGAATCTAGATGGCTGTAATAGAATCTAGATAGAATAATAGAATCTAGATGACTATTAATGGAATATAGTAGCATCTAGATGGCTATTAATGGAATCTAGATGGCTATAATAGGATCTGGATGGCTAAAATAGAATCTAGATGACTATTAATGGAATCTAGATGGCTATAATAGAATCTAGATGGCAATAATAGAATCTAGATGACTACTGATGGAATCTAGATGGCTACAATAGCATCTAAATGGCTAATAATGGAATCTAGATGGCTATAATAGAATATAGATGATTATTATTGGAATCTAGATGGCTATAATAAAATCTAGATAACTATTAATGGAATCTAGATGGCTATATTAGGATCTGGATGGCTATAATACAATCTAGATGACTTAATGGAATCTAGATGACTATTAATAGAATCTAGATGGCTATAATAGGATCTAGATGGTTATTAATGGAATAATAGAATCTAGATGGCTATTAATGGAATCTAGATGGCTATAATAGAATCTAGACGGCAATAATAGAATCTAGATGACTATTGATGGAATCTAGATGGCTATAATAGCATCTAGATGGCTATTAATGGAATCTAGATGGCTATAATAGAATATAGATGGCTATAATAGAATCTAGATGGCTATAATAGGATCTAGATGGTTATTAATGGATTTTAGATGGCTATAATAGAATCTAGATGGCTATTAATGGAATCTAAATGGCTATAATAGGACCTAGATGGCTATAATAGAATCTAGATGACTATTAATGGAATCTAGATGACTATTAATAGAATCTAGATGACTATTAATGAAATCTAAATGGCTATAATAGCATCTAGATGGCTATTAATGGAATCTAGATGGCTATAATAGGATCTATGGAATCTAGATGGCTATAATAGAATCTAGACGGCTATTAATGCAATCTAGATGGCTATAGTAGAATCTAGGTGACTACTAATAGAATCTAGATGGCTGTAATAGGACCTAGATGGCTATTAATGGATTTTAGATGGCTATAGTAGGAACTTGATGACTATTAATGGATTTTAGATGGCTATAATAGGGTCTAGATGGCTATGATAGAATCTAGATGACTAGTAATGGAATCTAGATGGCTATAATAGCATCTAGATGGCTATAAATGGAATCTAAATGGCTATAATAGGATCTAGATGGCTATAAATGGAATCTAAATGGCTATAATAGGATCTAGATGGCTATAAATGGAATCTAAATGGCTATAATAGGATCTAGATGGCTATAATAGTATCTAGATGACTATTAATGGAACCTAGATGGCTATAATAGAATCTAGATGGCTATAATAGAATCTAGATGGCTATTAATGGAATCTAGATGGCTATAATAAAATCTAGATAACTATTAATGGAATCTATATGGCAATAATAGAATCTAGATGGCTATAATAGGATCTAGATGGAATCTAGATGGCTATAATAGAATCTGGGTGGCTGTAATAGAATCTGGATGGCTGCAATAGAATCTAGATGGCTATTAATAGAACCTAGATGGGTATGATAGGGTCAAGATGGCTATTAATGGATTTTAGATGACTATTAATGGAATCTAGATGACTATTAATGGAATCTAGATGGCTATAATAGGATCTAGATGGCTATTAATGGACTAGATGGCTATAATAGAATCTAGATGGCTATAATAGGACCTAGATGGCTATTAATGGATTTTAAATGGCTATAATAGAATCTAGATGACTACTAATAGAATCTAGATGGCTATTAATGGAATCTAGATGGCTATAATAGGACCTAGATGGCTATAATAGTACCTAGATGGCTATTAATAGATTTTAAATTGCTATAATAGAATCTAGATGACTACTAATAGAATCTAGATGGCTATAAAAGAAACTAGATGGCTATTAATGGAATCTGGATGGCTATAATAGGATCTAGATAGAATCTAGATGTCTATAATAAGATCTAGATGGCTATTAATGGAATCTATGGCCATAATAGGACCCAGATGGCTATTAATGAAATTTAAATGGGTGTTATAGAATCTAGATGGCTATAATAGAATCTAGATGACTATTAATGGAATCTAGATGACTATTAATGGAATCTAGGTGGCTACAATAGGATCTA
Source organism: Wohlfahrtia magnifica (assembly GCA_023159175.1). NCBI lineage: Eukaryota > Metazoa > Arthropoda > Insecta > Diptera > Sarcophagidae > Wohlfahrtia > Wohlfahrtia magnifica. The sequence continues at coordinate 977,061 of JAKWBJ010000202.1, read as the reverse complement.
GATAACTATTAATGGAATCTAGATGACTATTTTTGGAATCTAGATGGCTATAATAGAATCTAGACGGCTATTAATGGATTTTAGATGGCTATAAATAGGATCTAAATCGCTATAATAAAATCTAGATAACTATTAATGGAATCTAGATGACTATTAATGGAATCTAGATGGCTACAATAGGATCTAGATAACTATTAATGGAATCTAGATAACTATTAATGGAATCTAGATGACTATTAATGAAATCTAGATGGCTATAATAGCATCTAGATAGGTATTAATGGATTCTGGATGGCTATAATAGAATCTAGATGGCTATAATATAATCTAGATGACTACTAATGGAATCTAGATGGCTACTAATGGAATCTAGATGGCTATAATAGATGGCTATTTTTGGAATCTAGATGGCTATAATAGAATCTAGATGACTACTAATGGAATCTAGATGGCTACTAATGGAATCTAGATGGCTATAATAGATGGCTATTTTTGAAATCTAGATGGCTATAAATAGGATCTAGATGGCTATGATAGGATCTAGATGGCTATAATAGAATCTAGATGACTACTAATGGAATCTAGATGGCTATAATAGAATCTTGATGGAATGTAGATGGCTATATAGCATCTAGATGAATATCAATGGAAAATAGATGGCTATAATAGGATCTAGATGGCTATAATAGAATCTAGATGACTATTAATGGAACCTAGATGACTATTAATAGAATCTAGATGGCTATTAATGGAATATATATGGCAATAATAGAATCTAGATGACTATTAATGGAATCTAAATGACTGCAATAAAATCCAGATGGCTATTAATACAATCTAGATGGCTAGATGGCTGTAATAGAATCTGTATGACTATTAATGAAATCTAGATGACTATTAATGGAATCTAGATGGCTATAATAGGATCTAGATGGCTATAGTAGAATCTAGATGACTATCAATGGAATCTAGAGGACTATTAATGGAATCTAGATGGCTATAATAGGATCTAGATGGAATCTAGATGGCTATAATAGAATCTGGATGGCTGTAGTAGAATCTGGATGGCTGTAATAGAATCTAGATGGCTATTAATTAAATCTAGATGGCTATGATAGGGTCTAGATGGCTATAGTAGAATCTAGATGACTATGAAAGGACTCTAGATGGCTATAATAATATCTAGATGAATATCGATGGAAAATAGATGGCTATAATAGAATCTAGATGGCTATTAATGGGATCTAGATGGCTATAATAGAATCTAGATGACTATTAATGGAATCTAGATGACTATTAATTTAATCTATATGGCTATAATGGGATCTAGAGGGCTATTAATGGATTTTAGATGGCTATAATAGAATCTAGATGACTATTATTGGAATCTAGATGGCTATAATAAAATCTATATAACTATTAATGGAATCTAGATAGCTATAATAGGATCTAGATGGTTATTAATGGATTTTAGATGGCTATAATAAAATCTAGATGACTATTAATGCATTTCAGATGGCTATAGTAGAATGTAGATGGCTTTAATAGAATCTAGATGGCCATTTATGCAATCTAGATGGCTACAATAGAATTTAGAGGGCTGTAATAGAATCTAGATGGCTTTTAATGCAATCTAGATGGCTATAATAGAATCAACGTGCCTATTAATACAATCTAGATGGCTGTTATAGAATCCAGATTGCTATTAATGGAATCTAGATAACTGTTAATGGATTTTAGATGGCTATAATGGAATCTAGATGGCTATAATAGGACCTAGATGGCTATTAATGGAGTTTAGATGGCTATAATAGAATCTAGATGACTATTAATGGAATCTAGATGGCTATAACAGAATCTAGATGACAATAATAGAATCTAGATGACTATTGATGGAATCTAGATGGCTATAGTAGCATCTAGATGGCTACTAATGGAATCTAGATGGCTATAATAGGATCTGGATGGCTATAATAGAATCTAGATGACTATTAATGGAATCTAGATGGCTATAATAGAATCTAGATGACAATAATAGAATCTAGATGACTATTGATGGAATCTGGATGGCTATAGTAGCATCTAGATGGCTATTAATGGAATCTAGATGGCTATAACAGGATCTAGATGGCTATAATAGGATCTAGATGGAATCTAGATGGCTATAATAGAATCTGGGTGGCTGTAATAGAATCTGGATGGCTGCAATATAATCTAGATGGCTATTAATGGAACCTAGATGGGTATGATAGGGTCAAGATGGCTATTAATGGATTTTAGATGACTATTAATGGAATCTAGATGACTATTAATGGAATCTAGATGGCTATAATAGGATCTAGATGGCTATTAATGGACTTTAGATGGCTATAATAGAATCTAGATGACTATTAATAGAATCTAGATGGCTATAATAAAATCTAGATAACTATTAACGGAATCTAGATGGCTATAATAACATCTAGATGGTTATTAATGGACTTTAGATGGCTATAATAGAATCTAGATGGCTATAATAGAATCTAGATGGCTATAATAGGACCTAGATGGCTATTAATGGATTTTAAATGGCTATAATAGAATCTAGATTACTACAAATAGAATCTAGATGGCTATTAATGGAATCTAGATGGCTATAATAGGACCTAGATGGCTATAATAGGACCTAGATGGCTATTAATGGATTTTAAATGGCTATAATAGAATCTAGATGACTACTAATAGAATCTAGATGGCTATAAAAGAATCTAGATGGCTATTAATGGAATCTAGATGGCTATAATAGAATCTAGATGGCTATTAATGGATTTTAAATGGCTATAATAGAATCTAGGTGACTACTAATAGAAACTAGATGGCTAATAATGGAATCTGGATGGCTATAATAGGATCTAGATAGAATCTAGATGTCTATAATAAGATCTAGAAGGCTATTAATAGAATCTATGGCTATAATAGGACCCAGATGGCTATTAATGAAATTTAAATGGGTGTTATAGAATCTAGATGACTATTGATGGAATCTAGATGGCTATAGTAGCATCTAGATGGCTATTAATGGAATCTAGATGGCTGTAATAGGATCTGGATGGCTAAAATAGAATCTAGATGACTATTAATGGAATCTAGATGACTATTAATGGAATCTAGATGGCTGTAATAGAATCTAGATGGCTACTGATGGATTTTAGATGGCTATAATTGAATATAGATGATTATTATTGGAATCTAGGTGGCTATAATAAAATCTAGATAACTATTAATGGAATCTAGATGACTATTAATGGAATCTAGATGGCTACAATAGCATTTAGATGGTAATAATAGAATCTAGATGACTATTGATGGAATCTAGATGGCTATAATAGAATCTAGATGACAATAATAGAATCTAGATGACTATTGATGGAATCTGGATGGCTATAATAGGATCTGGATGGCTATAATAGAATCTAGATGACTATTAATGGAATCTAGATGGCTATAATAGAATCTAGATGACAATAATAGAATCTAGATGACTATTGATGGAATCTGGATGGCTATAGTAGCATCTAGATGGCTATTAATGGAATCTAGATGGCTATAACAGGATCTGGACGGCTATAATAGAATCTAGATGACTATTAATGGAATCTAGATGGCTATAATAGAATCTAGATGGCAATAATAGAATCTAGATGACTACTAATGGAATCTAGATGACTATTAATAGAATCTAGATGGCTATAGTAGGAACTAGATGACTATTAATGGATTTTAGATGGCTATAATAGAATCTAGATGACTATTAATGGAATCTAGATGGCTATAATAACATCTAGATGGCTATTAATGGAATCTAAATGGCTATAATAGGATCTAGATGGCTATAATAGTATCTAAATGACTATTAATGGAATCTAGATGGCTATAATAGAATCTAGATGGCTATAATAGAATCTAGATGGCTATAATAGAATCTGGATGGCTGCAATAGAATCTGGACGGCTGTAATAGAATCTAGATGGCTATTAATGGAATCTAGATGGCTATGATAGCATCTAGATGGCTATTAATAGAATACAGATGGCTGTAATAGAATGTAGATGGCTATTAATGGATTTTAGATGGCTATAATAGGATCTAGATGGCTATAATAGAACCTAGATTACTATTAATGGAATCTAGATGGCTATAATAGAATCTGGATGGCTGTAATAGAATCTGGACGGCTGTAATAGAATCTAGATGGCTATTAATGGAATCTAGATGGCTATGATAGCATCTAGATGGCTATTAATGGAATACAGATGGCTGTAATAGAATGTAGATGGCTATTAATGGAATACAGATGGCTGTAATAGAATCTAGATGGCTACTGATGGATTTTAGATGGCTATAATAGGATCTAGATGGCAATAATAGAATCTAGATGACTATTGATGGAATCTAGATGGCTATAATAGAATCTAGATGACAATAATAGAATCTAGATGACTATTGATGGAATCTGGATGGCTATAATAGAATCTAGATGACTATTAATGGAATCTAGATGGCTATAACAGAATCTAGATGACAATAATAGAATCTAGATGACTATTGATGGAATCTAGATGGCTATAGTAGCATCTAGATGGCTACTAATGGAATCTAGATGGCTATAATAGGATCTGGATGGCTATAATAGAATCTAGATGACTATTAATGGAATCTAGATGGCTATAATAGAATCTAGATGACAATAATAGAATCTAGATGACTATTGATGGAATCTGGATGGCTATAGTAGCATCTAGATGGCTATTAATGGAATCTAGATGGCTATAACAGGATCTGGACGGCTATAATAGAATCTAGATGACTATTAATGGAGCCTAGATGACTATTAATGGAATCTAGATGACTATTAATGAAATCTAAATGGCTATAATAGCATCTAGATGGGTATTAATGGAATCTAGATGGCTATAATAGGATCTATGGAATCTAGATGGCTATAATAGAATCTAGACGGCTATTAATGCAATCTAGATGGCTATAGTAGAATCTAGGTGACTACTAATAGAATCTAGATGGCTGTAATAGGACCTAGATGGCTATTAATGGATTTTAGATGGCTATAGTAGGAACTAGATGACTATTAATGGATTTTAGATGGCTATTAGTGGAATCTAGATGGCTACAATAGGATCTAGATGACTATTAATGGAATCTAGATGACTATTAGTGGAATCTAGATGGCTACAATAGGATCTAGATAACTATTAATGGAATCTAGATTATTGTTAATGGAATCTAGATGGATTTTAGATGGCTATAGTAGAATCTAGATGGCTATTAATGGAATCTAAATGGCTATAATAGGATCTAGATGACTATTAATGGAATCTAGATGACTATTAGTGGAATCTAGATGGCTACAATAGGATCTAGATAACTATTAATGGAATCTAGATTATTGTTAATGGAATCTAGATGGATTTTAGATGGCTATAGTAGAATCTAGATGACTATTAATGGAATCTTGATGACTGTTAATGGAATCTAGATGGCTATATTAGGATCTGGATGGCTATAATAGAATCTAGATGGCTACAATAGCATCTAGATGGCAATAATAGAATCTAGATGACTATTGATGGAATCTAGATGGCTATAGTAGCATCTAGATGGCTATTAATGGAATCTGGATGGCTATAATAGGATCTGGATGGCTATAATAGAATCTAGATGACTATTAATGGAACCTAGATGGCTATAATAGAATCTAGATGGCAATAATAGAATCTAGATGACTATTGATGGAATCTAGATGGCTATAATAGGATCTGGATGGCTATAATAGAATTTAGATGACTATTAATGGAATCTAGATGGCTATAATAGAATCTAGATGGCAATAATAGAATCTAGATGACTACTAATGGAATCTAGATGGCTATAATAGCATCTAGATGGCTATTAATGGAATCCAAATGGCTATAATAGGATCTAGATGGCTATATTAGAATCTAGATGACTATTAATGGAATCTAGATGACTATTAATGGAATCTAGATAACTATTAATGAAATCTAAATGGCTATAATAGCATCTAGATGGCTATTAATGGAATCTAGATGGCTATTAATGGAATCTAGATGGCTATAATAGGATCTATGGAATCTAGATGGCTATAATAGAATCTAGACGGCTATTAATGCAATCTAGATGGCTATAATAGCATCTAGATGGCTATTAATGGATTTTAGATGGCTATAATAGAATCTAGATGGCTATTAATGGAATCTAAATGGCTATAATAGGATCTAGATGGCTATATTAGAATCTAGATGACTATTAATGGAATCTAGATGACTATTAATGGAATCTAGATGACTATTAATGAAATCTAAATGGCTATAATAGCATCTAGATGGCTATTAATGGAATCTAGATGGCTATTAATGGAATCTAGATGGCTATAATAGGATCTATGGAATCTAGATGGCTATAATAGAATCTAGACGGCTATTAATGCAATCTAGATGACTGTTAATGGAATCTAGATGGCTATATTAGGATCTGGATGGCTATAATAGAATCTAGATGACTATTAATGGAATCTAGATGGCTACAATAGCATCTAGATGGCAATAATAGAATCTAGATGACTATTGATGGAATCTAGATGGCTATAGTAGCATCTAGATGGCAATTAATGGAATCTGGATGGCTATAATAGGATCTGGATGGCTATAATAGAATCTAGATGGCAATAATAGAATCTAGATGACTATTGATGGAATCTAGATGGCTATAATAGGATCTGGATGGCTATAATAGAATTTAGATGACTATTAATGGAATCTAGATGGCTATAATAGAATCTAGATGGCAATAATAGAATCTAGATGACTACTAATGGAATCTAGATGGCTATAATAGCATCTAGATGGCTATTAATGGAATCCAAATGGCTATGATAGGATCTAGATGGCTATAATATTATCTAGATGACTATTAATGGAATCTAGATGGCTATAATAGAATCTAGATGGTTATTAATGGATTTTAGATGGCTATAATAGAATCTAGATGGCTATTAATGGAATCTAAATGGCTATAATAGGATCTAGATGGCTATATTAGAATCTAGATGACTATTAATGGAATCTAGATGACTATTAATGGAATCTAGATGACTATTAATGAAATCTAAATGGCTATAATAGCATCTAGATGGCTATTAATGGAATCTAGATGGCTATTAATGGAATCTAGATTGCTATAATAGGATCTATGGAATCTAGATGGCTATAATAGAATCTAGACGGCTATTAATGCAATCTAGATGGCTATAGTAGAATCTAGGTGACTACTAATAGAATCTAGATGGCTGTAGTAGGACCTAGATGGCTATTAATGGATTTTAGATGGCTATAGTAGGAACTAGATGACTATTAATGGATTTTAGATGGCTATAGTAGGAACTAGATGACTACTAATGGAATCTAGATGACTATTAATAGAATCTAGATGGCAATAATAGAATCTAGATGACTATTGATGGAATCTAGATGACTATTAATGGAATCTAGATGGCAATAATAGAATCTAGATGGCAATAATAGAATCTAGATGACTATTGATGGAATCTAGATGGCTGTAATAACATCTAGATGGTTATTAATGGAATCTGGATGGCTATAATAGGATCTGGATGGCTATAATAGAATCTAGATGACTATTAATGGAATCTAGATGGCTATAATAGAATCTAGATGGCAATAATAGAATCTAGATGACTATTAATGGAATCTAGATGGCTATAATAGGATCTGGATGGCTATAATAGAATTTAGATGACTACTAATGGAATCTAGATGACTATTAATAGAATCTAGATGGCAATAATAGAATCTAGATGACTATTGATGGAATCTAGATGACTATTAATGGAATCTAGATGGCTATATTAGGATCTGGATGGCTATAATAGAATCTAGATGACTATTAATGGAATCTAGACGGCTACAATAACATCTAGATGGCAATAATAGAATCTAGATGACTATTGATGGAATCAAGATGGCTATAGTAGCATCTAGATGGCTATTAATGGAATCTGGATGGCTATAATAGGATCTGGATGGCTATAATAGAATCTAGATGACTATTAATGGAATCTAGATGGCTATAATAGAATCTAGATGGCAATAATAGAATCTAGATGACTATTGATGGAATCTAGATGGCTGTAATAACATCTAGATGGTTATTAATGGACTTTAGATGGCTATAATAGAATCTAGATCGCTATAATAGAATGGCTATTAATGGATTTTAGATGGCTATAAATAGGATCTAAATCGCTATAATAAAATCTAGATAACTATTAATGGAATCTGGATGGCTATAATAGGATCTAGATGGTTATTAATGGATTTTAGATGGCTATAATAGAATCTAGATGGCTATTAATGGAATCTAAATGGCTATAATAGGATCTAGATGGCTATAATAGAATCTAGATGACTATTAATGGAATCTAGATGACTATTAATGGAATCTAAATGGCTATAATAGGATCTAGATGGCTATAATAGAATCTAGATGACTATTAATGGAATCTAGATGACTATTAATGGAATCTAGGTGGCTACAATAGGATCTAGATAACTATTAATGGAATCTAGATGACTATTATTGGAATCTAGATGGCTATAATAGAATCTAGACGGCTATTAATGGATTTTAGATGGCTATAAATAGGATCTAAATCGTTATAATAAAATCTAGATAACTATTAATGGAATCTAGATGGCTATAATAGGATCTAGATGGTTATTAATGGATTTTAGATGGCTATAATAGAATCTAGATGGCTATTAATGGAATCTAAATGGCTATAATAGGATCTAGATGGCTATAATAGAATCTAGATGACTATTAATGGAATCTAGATGACTATTAATGGAATCTAGGTGGCTACAATAGGATCTAGATAACTATTAATGGAATCTAGATGACTATTTTTGGAATCTAGATGGCTATAATAGAATCTAGACGGCTATTAATGGATTTTAGATGGCTATAAATAGGATCTAAATCGCTATAATAAAATCTAGATAACTATTAATGGAATCTAGATGGCTATAATAGGATCTAGATGGTTATTAATGGATTTTAGATGGCTATAATAGAATCTAGATGGCTATTAATGGAATCTAGATGACTATTAATGGAATCTAGATGGCTACAATAGGATCTAGATAACTATTAATGGAATCTAGATAACTATTAATGGAATCTAGATGACTATTAATGAAATCTAGATGGCTATAATAGCATCTAGATAGGTATTAATGGATTCTGGATGGCTATAATAGAATCTAGATGGCTATAATATAATCTAGATGACTACTAATGGAATCTAGATGGCTACTAATGGAATCTAGATGGCTATAATAGAATCTAGATGACTACTAATGGAATCTAGATGGCTATAATAGAATCTTGATGGAATGTAGATGGCTATATAGCATCTAGATGAATATCAATGGAAAATAGATGGCTATAATAGGATCTAGATGGCTATAATAGAATCTAGATGACTATTAATGGAACCTAGATGACTATTAATAGAATCTAGATGGCTATTAATGGAATATATATGGCAATAATAGAATCTAGATGACTATTAATGGAATCTAAATGACTGCAATAAAATCCAGATGGCTATTAATACAATCTAGATGGCTAGATGGCTGTAATAGAATCTGTATGACTATTAATGAAATCTAGATGACTATTAATGGAATCTAGATGGCTATAATAGGATCTAGATGGAATCTGGATGGCTATAATAGAATCTGGATGGCTGTAGTAGAATCTGGATGGCTGTAATAGAATCTAGATGGCTATTAATTAAATCTAGATGGCTATGATAGGGTCTAGATGGCTATAGTAGAATCTAGATGACTATGAAAGGACTCTAGATGGCTATAATAACATCTAGATGAATATCGATGGAAAATAGATGGCTATAATAGAATCTAGATGGCTATTAATGGGATCTAGATGGCTATAATAGAATCAAGATGATTATTAATGGAATCTAGATGGCTATAGTAGGATCTAGATGGCTATAATAGAATCTAGATGACTATTAATGGAATCTAGATGACTATTAATTTAATCTATATGGCTATAATGGGATCTAGAGGGCTATTAATGGATTTTAGATGGCTATAATAGAATCTAGATGACTATTATTGGAATCTAGATAGCTATAATAGGATCTAGATGGTTATTAATGGATTTTAGATGGCTATAATAAAATCTAGATGACTATTAATGCATTTCAGATGGCTATAGTAGAATGTAGATGGCTATTAATGGAATCTAAATGGCTATAATAGGATCTAGATGGCTATAATAGAATCTAGATGACTATTAATGGAATCTAGATGACTATTAATGGAATCTAGGTGGCTACAATAGGATCTAGATAACTATTAATGGAATCTAGATGACTATTTTTGGAATCTAGATGGCTATAATAGAATCTAGACGGCTATTAATGGATTTTAGATGGCTATAAATAGGATCTAAATCGCTATAATAAAATCTAGATAACTATTAATGGAATCTAGATGGCTATAATAGGATCTAGATGGTTATTAATGGATTTTAGATGGCTATAATAGAATCTAGATGGCTATTAATGGAATCTAGATGACTATTAATGGAATCTAGATGGCTACAATAGGATCTAGATAACTATTAATGGAATCTAGATAACTATTAATGGAATCTAGATGACTATTAATGAAATCTAGATGGCTATAATAGCATCTAGATAGGTATTAATGGATTCTGGATGGCTATAATAGAATCTAGATGGCTATAATATAATCTAGATGACTACTAATGGAATCTAGATGGCTACTAATGGAATCTAGATGGCTATAATAGAATCTAGATGACTACTAATGGAATCTAGATGGCTATAATAGAATCTTGATGGAATGTAGATGGCTATATAGCATCTAGATGAATATCAATGGAAAATAGATGGCTATAATAGGATCTAGATGGCTATAATAGAATCTAGATGACTATTAATGGAACCTAGATGACTATTAATAGAATCTAGATGGCTATTAATGGAATATATATGGCAATAATAGAATCTAGATGACTATTAATGGAATCTAAATGACTGCAATAAAATCCAGATGGCTATTAATACAATCTAGATGGCTAGATGGCTGTAATAGAATCTGTATGACTATTAATGAAATCTAGATGACTATTAATGGAATCTAGATGGCTATAATAGGATCTAGATGGAATCTGGATGGCTATAATAGAATCTGGATGGCTGTAGTAGAATCTGGATGGCTGTAATAGAATCTAGATGGCTATTAATTAAATCTAGATGGCTATGATAGGGTCTAGATGGCTATAGTAGAATCTAGATGACTATGAAAGGACTCTAGATGGCTATAATAACATCTAGATGAATATCGATGGAAAATAGATGGCTATAATAGAATCTAGATGGCTATTAATGGGATCTAGATGGCTATAATAGAATCAAGATGATTATTAATGGAATCTAGATGGCTATAGTAGGATCTAGATGGCTATAATAGAATCTAGATGACTATTAATGGAATCTAGATGACTATTAATTTAATCTATATGGCTATAATGGGATCTAGAGGGCTATTAATGGATTTTAGATGGCTATAATAGAATCTAGATGACTATTATTGGAATCTAGATGGCTATAATAAAATCTATATAACTATTAATGGAATCTAGATAGCTATAATAGGATCTAGATGGTTATTAATGGATTTTAGATGGCTATAATAAAATCTAGATGACTATTAATGCATTTCAGATGGCTATAGTAGAATGTAGATGGCTTTAATAGAATCTAGATGGCCATTTATGCAATCTAGATGGCTACAATAGAATTTAGAGGGCTGTAATAGAATCTAGATGGCTTTTAATGCAATCTAGATGGCTATAATAGAATCAAGGTGCCTATTAATACAATCTAGATGGATGTTTTAGAATCCAGATTGCTATTAATGGAATCTAGATAACTGTTAATGGATTTTAGATGGCTATAATGGAATCTAGATGGCTATAATAGGACCTAGATGGCTATTAATGGAGTTTAGATGGCTATAATAGAATCTAGATGACTATTAATGGAATCTAGATGACTATTAATGGAATCTAGATGACTGTTAATGGAATGTAGATGGCTATAATATAATCTAGATGGCTGTAATATAATCTACAGGGCTGTTGTTAAATCTAAATGGCTTTTAATGGAATCTAGATAGTTACTAATGGAATCTAGATGGCTATAATAGAATCTAGATGGCTATAATAGCATCTAGATGAACATTAATGGATTTTAGATGGCTATAATAGAATCTAGATGGCAGTAATAGAATCTAGATGACTATTGATGGAATCTAGATGACTATTAATGGAATCTAGATGGCTATAATAGGACCTAGATGGCTATTATTGGATTTTATATGGCTATAATAGAATCTAGATGGCTATAATAGAATCCAAATGACTATTATTAGAATCAAGATGGCTATAATAGAATCAAGATGACTATTAATAGAATCTAGATGGCTATAATAGAATCCAAATGACTATTGTTGGAATCAAGATGGCTATAATAGAATCAAGATGATTATTAATGGAATTTAGATGGCTATAATAGGATCTAGATGGCTATTAATGGAATCTGGATGGCTATAATAGAATCTAGATGACTATTAATGGAATCTAGATGACTTTTAATGGAATCTACTACAACCATGTATTAATGCTGGATTCCATCTAGATGGCTATTAATGGAATCTAGATGGCTGTAATATAATCTACATGGCTGTAATAGCATCTAGATGGCTATTAATCGAATCTAGATGGTTATTGATAAAATGTAGATGGCTAGAATATGATCTAGATGGCTACTAATGTAATCTAAATGGCTGTAATATAATCTGCATGGTTGTAATTAAATCTAGATGGCTATTAATGGAATCTAGATAGTTACTAATGGAACCTAGATGACTATAAAAGAATCTAGATGGCTATAATAAGAGCTAGATTGCTATTAATGGAATCTGTAATGTATAAAAATCCTTAAAAATGCTACAAATGTGACCAAAGCACATATTTTGTTGTTATCAAATGTGATACTTGTTGTTTTCGTAAATTAGCGAGGCATGAAACAAAATAAAAATGCACAAAATTTAACACACCCGCAGTTGTTGTATTAAATATAATTGAATTGTAACACACCCACTAAATTAAAAAAGCCAACCACCACATGACCTAGAGACTACAAAACAAGCACACTGTGAATGCAGTCGACACAACTGATTTAAAAACATTTGCAATAATCGAACTGATTTTCTAAAAACGAATACTTGCATACAAAAGATTTAAGTCGTCAGAACTCTACTTCTTTCTACGCTCTCTTCCTCGTCTTACCTTACAAATCGATCCCAGCAACAAATTCAATACCATTCATGATTAATGAGCACTATTCTCTCTGTTTGTCCCTCATTCATTCACATACATTCAGTTATTCATTTATTTTCAGCATATGTTGTACACAAACATAAGAACTGATTTGCCTTTTTTTGGCAATTAGATGAGTCTGTCTGTATAATGCTTTACAAATATATGCCAACACTTTTTTGCCTGTATTTTATGACAAATGAATTGAAGCGTAAAGACAGACCTGGGAGTCAAGCTACTTGAATAAGTAGTGAGCTCATTTGGTTCCAAATGCAGTTTATTTTCTATGGCAAATGGTTGTTGTAAACGTACACTTCCGTTAAGCTTGAAAAATATTCCAACAATGCCTGCCCAAGCGTCAATAATATTTCCGATTTAGAGGGCAAACATTAAGCAGAAATGAATGCAGGCAGTCGCTGTTACATCATACAGTCAAGTGCTTTAAAAATTAGACGAATAAAACTTGTCAAACATTGATTGCATGTAAACAGTTTATAAAGCTAAAAGAAAAATGCGTACATTCAAGAATAAAATGAGTACATTCAAGAATAAAAAAATAGCACTGATTTTTAAACAAACAAAAAAATAAAGGCTGAATTTAATATTTTGTATCTGAACAGCTTACATAAGTAAGCAAACAGTAAAAATTAACCTAAAATAAACCATATTAAATTAAAAAAACAAGGCTGCATTGAATTTTATATGGCTGAATAGAGCTTATAAGTACGAAATAGTAAATTATAATTAAAAACACAAAAATTAAACTGAAAAAACACAGCTAATTTATTGTTTTTTTTTACATTTTAGCATTTACAAATACAAAAAACAAGAAAATATTTTTAAATTTCTCATGGGAAAACGAAAATCAAATAGCGACATTTTTTGAAGTAAATTATAAAATAGTAGCTGAATTAAATATTTATAGTTGTATACCCTATAATAGCACAAACAATAAAACATAGTTTTTTAAATTAAAAATATTTGCGGCTGAATAACACTAAAAATTAACGACAATAATAGAGTATTCAAATTGTTTAAAGTTAGGTCAAAAACTAAAGAGAAATAAAACTATTTGCAGCCAAACAGCCTCTTTGTGGCCTGTATAGCACATATAAGTACGAAAGAGGAAAAACTTTTTTTAAATTGCTAGAATTATAATAAAAATTTGCGTCTTTGTGGATGAATTGCACATATAAGAAAGAAAAAGTCAATAATCATTTTAGATATTCAAAATGGAATCAAAAAGCCACAGGCAAATGCAATATTATGTGACCAAATGTTAGTAGAAAAAGTGAAAGATGGTTAAAAATTGTCGTAAGTAATTCCTAAAAGTAATAATGAATAATAAAATAGATAAATAAATAATTAATAAATAAAATTATTTCCAGTCGATTAGCATGTTTGTAGCATGAATAGCACTTATAAGTACGAAAGACAAAAAATACTCTAAAATTGCTCAAATTAGAATAAAAACTATAACTGAATTTGCGTTCTTGTGGCTAAATTTAACATATAACTACGAAAGTCAAAAATCATTTCAGATATTAAAAATTGAATAAAAAAGCGCAGCTTAATTGAGTATTATGTCGCTAAATGTAGAAACAAAAAGTTAAAGATGACTAAAGAGTTTCAAAATTAAGTTGAAAAGCCTTTGCTGAACTATATTGTTGATATATAAATCGAACATATAATACTAAGAGTAAAAAAAACTTCGGTAATACATTTCTATGCTATTTTTGTAGCATAATAGCATTACTGAATAATAATAAACAATAAACACTTACAATATTTGATATTAAATGAAAATGTCACAACTGTTTTTATATCTAGTAGCTAAATAGCACAAAACGAAAAAAACATCTAAATTTCAAAATGTCTTTTAAATAATCCCAGCTGATTTGAAGCCTTATTAGCTGAATAGCATATATAAGTATAAACTTTTCACTCAAACATATGGAAGAATTGATTTAACTCTAGCTGAATAAATTTTAAATAGCTGAATAAAGACATTAAGAAATATTTGAAACCATATTGTTTATTTTTAATAAAATGAAAGTGGGCAAATTTGAGGTTAGGAAGTAAATTGGCTTAAAAACAATTTTTTTTTTTTTACAAATTCAGTTTCAGACGTCCGCTCTTTTCATAAAAATTTGAAACACATTTTGTAACAAAGCTTCGCATATCTCATCAATGCGACGAATTTCTTCTTTCAGTGTGTCAGTTGTTTGTGTTTTGTTCAAGTTAACCCGGTCTTTCAAATGGCCTCAGAGAAAATAATCCAGCGGCTTTGTCATAAGAACGATCAAAAAATTACGCGACCGGGAAATTTCTCATGCGATAACTGAATTGTTTGGCTGGCTGTGTTGCTTGTGGCGCCATCCTGCTGAAACCAAAGGTCACTGATGTCAACATTAGCCAATTGTGACCACAAAAAATTGTTTATCATGGTTTGGTAGTGCAGAGAATTCAAGGTGACGGTGTTTCCCTGCTCAGATTCGAAAAAATACGGGTCGATGATGCCGCCTAACCACAAACCGGTCACTTTCTTTGAATGTAACGGTTTTTCGAGGACTGTTTGTGGATTTTATGAGCCTCATATGTGACAATTTTCTTTGTTTACATAACCGCCTAACTGAAAATGGGCCTCATCACTAAAGCTGATTTTGTTGAAAAATGTGGTTCAAAATTTGTCGACGTGCTAGAGGTGGACATTTGCCCGACATCATATTCAATTATTAATTCCCATATTTCTATTTTATATTGGTATGAATAAAACTGAATTTGTCAAAAAAAAAGTGTTTTTAAGCCAATTTACTACCAGAACCAAATTTGCCCACCCTTTACAACCCTAATAGTAATTTCAATCATTCGTAGCTACTCTTAATACGGACAAAAAATACACATTAAAAGTTTACAATTCATACATAATTTATACATAGCAAACAATGCTTACAGAAAATTTATCTAACTTTCCCCTTAATTTTCCAAACTTGAGCTATATTAAGTTTTAAAACATAAAATTTAGTTAATATAACAGCTTTTTTAAGGTCAAATTTGATTTTTCATAGCTGAATTTATATATTTTACGTTAGAAAAAGCATTGTTTGGGTGGATACAAACAAATTTCAGTCAAATATATTCAAACATTTTGCTGAACTTTATTCATTTTTTTCCAACATGTTAGATTTAAAGAAATTTCATTTGGAAATATAAAAAACATATTTAAATAATTAGATGAAAAAGATTTTGCGTAGCAGAGTTAATAAAATTAATTGTAAAATCAAGTATTTTTTAATAATAAAGAAAATAACCAAGAAACGTAAAAAAATGTTTAGGTGAATTAATATCTTTGTAACATTTAACACATAAATCAATAACATATTTTAAAATTATTAGCTGAATACGTTTTTTGTTTAGCTGAATTAATAAATTTAAAAGTAAAACTTTATATTTTTGTTATATTAAAAAAAAGAACTAAAAGAACTAGGGCAATTTAAAAGTTTAAATTTGAAAGTTTGAAATTTTGCCATATTTATTTTTTTCTTGTGAAGTAAAATTGTTCCGGTTAGTTAATATACATTTATTTCATTCATAGGACTGCCGCGGCTGGCCTCGCAGTACCTCATTCGATCGGACCAATTTTCTATAACTCTTTCGAGTGTATGGGGTCGTATGTCGGGTATGGCATCATGAATGTTGGACTTCAAATGCTCAATTGTTTCTGGTTTGTCGGTATAACACTTGTCTTTAACGGCGCCTCACAGGAAATAGTCCAACGGTGTTAAATGGCAGCTTCTTGGCGGCTAATGCTATCGATTGTGGAATGAGATATGTGACAAGTTGCACCATCCTGTTAAACCATACATCGTTCACATCAATACTATGAAGAGCGGGCACAAAAAATCAGTTATCATGGTGCTATAGGTGCCCCAATTGACCGTTTTGGTTGCGAAATATGAAATATGGGCCAATGATGCCTACGCTCCACAAGCCGCACCAAACAGTTACTCATAAGGGGTTCATTGGCTTCTGTTAGACCATGAGCTTCATCCCAAAATATGATTTTTAATGATGATAAATTTGCAATCCAACCCAACGTTGCTCAAGCGTAGAACGATTCATTTTGTGCAGTGGAGATAATATACTGAATTTTGTGGCAGAATAGAATGACATAAGTATTGCCAGATTCGAAATAACCGCTGGTTCAAATTGAAACCTATAGATGGCCCACCCTATAAGAATGCTTTGGTATATAATATTATTCTTCTGCATGGATACTTTCTTATTATTTTTGTAATAATTTACGTTATTAAAAACTCTAGGAATATCTTATTTAGATAGAATTTCCTAAACTAAATTTAGAATTAGTATTTCATAAAAAAATTTGTTTCCTCTAAATACTTAATTTTACATTTTTTATGAATTTATTTACAATTTTATTATTTTTTAATGTTTTATTTTCCATCCAATTGAGCTAAAAACCTATATTTAATTTAATGTCTTTTTAAATTCAATCCCTTAAGATATGCCATGTTTAATTTATAATTTAATAACTAAAGCATTACGTTTATAAAGAAAGTATATGTGTCAAAGCTATTCTGTAGAGAGAAAAAAAAACGGAATGGAAAATCAGAGTTAGTTAACTCTCAAACTTTTGACTGACTTTTCTCTTCTAGAATACTACTCAACAATAAGAAACAACAACAACAAAACTTATGCTTCTTATTTCAATAGCTTTACAAATTCATTTTCATCAGAATATGGTATTTTATGCATTCTTACAACTAACAATACACAAACAACAACAACAATAACGACGTCAATAGCAATAATAATAATACACATGAATGTTAATGGAATTTCATGATATCGGTCTCAAAAGTATTAACACTCAAAGCATATTAACACACATACACTTATCCTTGCCATTTGTATTTTATATATGTATATGTATGTATTCGCTTATAATACCGTTACCCAGAGAGTGTATACGAGAGTGGATGAAGGAGTGCATAAATAACTGATGAATGAATGAATGAATGATTCGTTTATTTAACATTAAGTAGAAGAGTATTTGTATTTGTAGAATCATTTAAAAATTTAAATCCTGTTGGTCGTTGTATAGTTAACAGGTGTTGTTCGTATGGCTCTCGCTATGTATACATACATACATATCTTTGCCTCTTAGAATTATGTAAAATGCTTTGTATTTGCAACGTTTTCTTAAATTTTTTTGCAGAATGAATTTAAGGAGACCGCAAAATGACAGCGTGCGTTTAGATTTTTGTTTTCATTTAAAAGTAAATAAAAGTATGGTATTGTTGTTATTGTAAATGTCGTTTTAAATTAATGGCATTTTAAGTGCAGTAACAACAACAATAATAACAATTATAACGGCAATTTTAAGGGCCTTGTCTTGGGTTTTACCAGTGGTTTTACCAAGGGTTTCATGTTGTGGTTGTTGTAAATATTAGAAATATCTACTAGTTAGTATTCTCCTTATCTCTTTCTTTCTTTTTTTCTTTCTCTCTTACTAGCACATGGAAGCTTAATGCCAATAGCTATTTATACTTATATTAAGATTATAATTAATGATGGCAATTTCTCATTAAACAATAAAAGTATTTGAAACTAAAGAGCGGGAAAGCATGAGAAATAGAAGAAAACACTTGATTGTTGCTTAACCCATTAATAGCCAAACCAAAACTAGGAGGAAAAAACTTGAAATGTATTTTTTTTTTTATTATTAACAACGCAAGACAAGCAAACAAATAAAAAATTATGAAAAAAGTTTTAACTATTTTTTAAAAATAATTTAATAACTTAATGAAGAAATAATAATTTAGTAGCCTATTATGAGCTACATTCGATTTTCGAAAATCTCGCTGTTCAACGAATTTTCAATTGAACATAATTTTGCTTTCGACGCTGTGTTATAAAGGGTCCGCCATCTAACGTTTTTTTTCAACTAGTTTTTATTTCGTGAATTGTAGCACTTAGCTCATGTCTGATTTGACAGATAATTAGTTTTATCCTTCGCTGAACGCATATGGTTGTGTATACGCTTGAACAACGCTGGGAAATATTGAAAAGCCGATTTTGAAAAACCGATACACCCAAGACGAGCCACTGTTTGATACGGATTTTTGTCCAGCATAATTGGGCCATTTTTCTTCGAAAATGAGCAAGGAGTGGCCGTTACAGTCAATGGCGATCGTTATCGGGCCATGTTGAATGAATTTTTGTTCACAAAAATTGAAGAGGAGGATGTCGTTTGGCCACGGAGCTGCGATTTGACACCGTTGGACTATTTGTGGGGTGCCGTCAAAGATAAGTGTTACGCCAACAAGCCAGAGACAATTGACGCTTTAAAGGACAATATTCGCGAAGCCATTGGTGAAATACAGCTGCACACAATCGATAATGTGCTTAAAAATTTGACCGATCGTGTATAAACTCATATATTAGCATATGTTAGCTGAATATTACCATATTTTAAGTTTCTTTTCAGAATTGGAAACAAGAGAAACATACCTTTTAAATGATATATATGTATGCCATTTAAGTAGCCTTGAAGAATCTTGGTGTATTTCTCAAGCAAACAATTTATTCATTCAATTTTTTCCACATTTTTCAAGTTTATATGCGTTTTTGCGAAAATTATATTAAACTATGAATAAAACGAGACTTACGGTTAAGAAATCCGTTGGAAATTGAAGGAGTTATTAGGACATAGCTGAGTTATTAACAGTTGTCTCTTTTTAATATAGCAAATGTTTAAGTGTTCTCAAAACTTGTAAGTGTTACTAAAACAAATAAAGTTGCCGTGCATTTAGATTTTGTTGAAAAATCGGCATTTTTGGACCAAAAATCGGCAAATAGGTATTTTGATAATTTTAAGGCAAAAAAATTGGCAAATATGGCAGGCCTGCTTGGCTCTTTCACCTTTCACAACTAAGAAACATAATGCTCTACTGACCATTCCCAAGAAATGTTGATAATTTGTCAATAACTAGGTGTTACCAAATCGGCACGGCTGCTTAGAATGGGTTAAATGTGAAAATAAGTATCAACATAATTTGCTTTTAAAAGTAAAAAATACTTTAAAATTTATAAAAAAGAAAGTGTCAACTTGTTATAACAATTAAGTGAAATTTTTGTAGAGAACAGTGAGAAAAAATGTTATTAAGATTTCTGTACAAGTATTGCAATTTTTAAATACGAAAATGTTAAAATTCTAAAGAAATTATAAGCTAAGGTTAAAAAACCATCTTTGAAGTAAATAAAATTTTAAGTTCGAATTTTGGAACCAGTGCGAAAAAAATACCTGGCAAGTGATTTTGTTTTTCTAATAGGCGTTATCGAGCAGAACAAGGATCTATTTTTGTAATTTACGAAACGCCTCCAAAATCTCGAGTTATAAGTAAAAAACCGGTTTTTCGGATCTACATGCACTCATAAACTAATAACTTAGCTAATTATTAACCGATTTTAGGTCTGGGTGTATTTATTAAGTGACCACATTTTTCATCCAAATTTGTCCATATTTTTTATGATAAAATGCGTTTTTGCGCACTAGTTTATATAGGAACCGTACTATTTCTCATTGAAAACCTATGTTTAGTTATGAATAAAATGAGTCGAAGATTTTAGAAATCCGAATATCGTTTTCGTTTTTTTGTTTTTCTATTCATTACAACAGTCAACGTGTACTTGTTTTGTAGTGAAATGTCTGCCTTTCAAGTAATTACCTACCTAATTAGACAACGATTTGTTAAAATTACGCATAACCTTCTATTTTATTTGCTTGAATGTTATGGTAAAGTCTTCTTCTATCCAAGAAAGAATCAAATCAATTTCATCATCAAAAAAAAACTTTCTGCTTTGTACCACCTTTTGCCAGTCTCAGATGCGGTCTTATATTTAATGTCTCGCGCTGAAATCAATGAAGTTCTGTTAGAACAATTTACTATACTTTTACGGTCTTTTCCAGAATTTATTTCATATTTGTTTCATTCAATTGCTTCATTTTCAATCATTACACTTCTGCATCTTCAACATACATTTATGGGTTGTGCGTACTTTTTGTGAAATAAATGTAATAATGACAGCAATCGTATTACTGTATTCCTTGTCATTACACATTGGCAAATTTCGTAATTTTCCTTAAGTTACATTGCATTTGTTCCAAATTGTGCTTTTGAGCTCTTAAACTTCTACATGAACTGTGTTATTATTGATAATTGTTATTAAAATTAATAGTACGTGTACAATGCACAGGTGTTACTAACTACGCATGTTTATTATTTTTGGTCAGAATATTTTTATGCAGCGATTATGCTTTATTGCATTAATAATTTTCTGAATTACAATTTATACCTTCTGAATTACAATTTATACATTCTGAAATACATTGATGCTTTCTGAATTATAAGTGATGTTTTCGGAATTGCAGTTGGAATAAGTGTAGTGCCAAAAATCTTGGAATTAAAGATGCCTTTATATTCTATAGGGCATAACTCTAGATGTAAGTGTTGGATCGCACGAAATTGGCTGCTACAAAGTACCAAAAAGTAATGGCGACTCTTCCCCTCTCTTCAGATTTTAATTATATGGAGTATTTGTGGGCATAGTTAAAAACAGAATAGCTAATCGAAAGTCAAAAAGGTTTTCACCTTGAAGGAAAGCGTAGTAGAAGAATGGTATAATATAATGAGAACTCGAAGTTAGTAGAATCATGTCTGAAAGTGTACCACGATATCTTCAATCTAAATTGCAAGCAATGGAAAGCAATGGGAAGTGCTCCAAATACCTAAATTATATTTATTTGAAACAATTAATAGGAAAAATGTAGTTCCCATTTTAAATGTGGGTTTCGGTTTAAGAAAGTGGTTTATTAAATGTGTATTTTGGCTGTTTTTTTTTTAGAATCGATTGATTATATTGCTATATGTTGTGTACTAAATATATTACATTTAATAAAAATAATTAAATCTAACCAATCATTTTTTGTATTAAGCGATCTAGAATATGATTTTAGAGATCTTTTTCTGTGTCCCATTTTGAGTGTTAGTAACTATACATTTATTCGTAAAATACTATTAAAGACCACGTACACATAAATAAAATTTATATTGTAATTTTTTCTTTAAATTTTGCATTTTCGAAATTCGAAAATATCTTTAAAAAAAAGCTCAGCTATCAAACATTTTTAATTTTTGTCAAACTAAAGGTTCTCAAAAAGATTTTCATATGCACAAAAATTTTTTAATTTTCTTTAAGTTGTGCATTTTCGAAACTCAAAAATAGTTGAAATGAGCTAATATTTCAAGCATTTTCAATATTTTTGTAAACTCAAGGTTATCAGAAATGATTTCCAATGCTTAAAACTGTTTCGAAGATAAGTTCGAATTTTCGAACATAAGCAAAACTCATATTTTGTATAAATATCATTGAAATACAAATCCAAAAAAACTTAAATTTGTAATTTTTCTTCAAATTAAATATTTTCGAAACACGAAAACAGCTTGAATGAGTTATTTTTTTAGGCTATTTCAATAACTTCGTAACTAGAGGTTCCCAAAAACATTTTCGTCTGCTTTCAATTTTTTTAGAAAATAAGTTCGAATTCTCGAATATAAAAGAATTCCATATATGTATTAGGCAGTTACTTTTCAATATTAGGTTTTATATATATATAGGTTTTATATATAAAGTTTTTAAATTTAATAGCTTTAATTATTAGTCCAAAATCTAGAATAATATAAAATTGCTTTTGTTACTCACCCAGCCTGGAATCATTTTTCTTGCGCACGCGCAAGCAGATGGTACACGATTTAATGCACTAAAATGAAAAATTTTAATTAATTTTCTGAAAAAACATGTTTTTTGAGAAAAACTTACATCGTGTATATGACGTATAATTTCTGTACGCGATATATTATCCAATGTTAGACCATTAACCTCGAGTATCTCATCGCCCACTTCCAAATTATCACGATCGGGTGGTGAGCCATATAACTTAATTTTTCCATCAACATTTTCCACTAAAATTATAACATAACCGGAGAGTTCGACAACTTGTTGCTGGAGCATAAAAAGAGAAGCATAAAAAAAAATATTTTTAATAAGAAATTGTATATACAAAAAATTTACTTTTAAATGTCCTTTATTAATTTGTCATTGTATTCTATGGTCTTTTTAGTGGCCACTTAAACTTTAATTTAATGTTTCTTTTTTCATTCCATTCCGTTTCATTGAATATTTTGTAATCATTTGTCATAAAATTAAACATTTTAAGTGTTTAACTGTTTAACTTAATGAATGAAATGAACTGTGGTGTTGTTTGTTCAAATATATCCTCTATCATTAACATTTGAAGTTTCTCCATGACGAGCAGCATTAAAGGGGGCATACTTTTAATGTTTAACGTTAATTAAGACTCATTAAATCTTGGGCCATGCAAAAGTAGTTTTTGTGGCTTTAGAAGTTTTATATTTAAAAATTAGTTTTTTGTTCTTTTTTGTCCTTTCATTTTCCTTGGCTGAAGACAAATCACATAAAAATTGCAGACTTAATTTAATGCTGCTGCTGCTGATGTCATAAAATGGTATTTAAAACATTAAATGTTAAAAGAAGGCAATAAAAAGGACTAAATTGGTCTTAAAAGCCATATAAAGCGACGAAAATATATTTGAAAAATAAAATAAAGACAACATTTTGAAAATTCAAACCATAAATAACTCTTAAGGATGTTTTAAGGCTTTTAAAAAATGTTTGAACTTAAGTTCGAATTTTAAAATATTACTTGAAATTGTTGTATTTAGTATAATAAAATAAAACATGCTAAGAAAAGTCTAGATTTTAGGTTTTCACTTTAAAATATCTAATTTCGAATACTGAAAATCGGGTCAAATAAAGCCTTACATAAAAAATATCACATTTTCTAGAGAGCAGAGAAATCTAGAAACATTTTTCCAAGTCCTGAAAAATGTTCGAACATAAGTTCGAGTTTTCGAATATTAGACAAAAATTGTTATATTTGGTAAGATAAAGTAACAAAATGGTTGTAGAAGCAAAAATTTTAGTTTTTTTCTTTAAATTTCTAATTTCGAAAGCCACAAATCAGGTTAAATAAGATACTACTTTGGAAATTATTACTTTTTTTTATAAGTTGAAGTCTTCAAATACATTTTTTTAGTTTTTAAATTATATGCAAAAGTGTTTCAAAAGTAAAATATTTTACGAAATAATGTTTTTACTATTTAAAAATGTTTTTTTTAAGTTTTTTTATTGTTAAGACAACTTAAAATTTTATCGTTCAAAATTTCTAACCTCTAAATAAAAGAACCAATTTCAAAAAGACTTTCTTTAAATTTGTTCGTTTTATTAAATAAAAGACACTCCCAAGACCATCTCAGTCTTGTGAGAAAATTTTCAAACTTAAGTTCGAATTTTTGAACATGTTTGAAAATTAAAAAAATTTGTATTTAAAAGGCAAATTTTTAGATATTTTATTTTTGTTTAGCAAAATTTACTTTCAAAATATTTGCTTAAAATTTTTTAATCTATTTTTTGCAACTCAAACACCAAATAATTGGCCACTACTGCAGTTAAACTGGAATCCCTGAAGGTATACTTTAAAAGAAGAAAAGAAAAAGTATTTTAATTTAGGTTTTATGCTATTGCAGACAGAATACAGGAAATTCTCGTCACAAGAAAAAGTTATCCAGACGAAAAATGCCCAACAGCAGCATTTTTTTTTTTATCACAAAGGCAACTGCAGTCAAAGCCAAAGATGTTGTTAAAAAAAAAAGACACACAGACACTAACAATAGTTGGATTTTAACAATACCAGCCATTAGTATTCATCAGCACCTTATTTGGAGAATGGCAACAAGGCAAACACTTGACAATTCTGTTACTTTTTTGCATAAAAATTGTATTTTTTAAGGCCATAAAATGTTAAAAAGAAATTCGAGGTAAAACTAGGCTATAGACCATGATGGAGGCACAAACTGTTACACACCTTCAACTTAATGTAGGCGCCAATTGCAAATGTTGCACTTTGGCATAAAGCCAAGGCAAAAAAGACAAGTTTTTTGTATATTCAAGAGAAAAGTTTTTTATTCTAAAAGAGAAAGAACTGAATTGTTTTTTGTTTAACAAATTCTATGTTAAATTTTAGCTATTGTTTAAACTTTAATATTGTGCTTTTTAAATTGTTAGTTTTTATTGAAATTATTAAAGAAAATTTTTAAAAATAAACGAAGAATAATAATTAAGGCCTTTAGGGACATAATAAAAGGGAAAAAAGAGTTTTAAACAAATAAAATAAGATTTAAAAGCAAGAAATATTGTATAACAATCATAAAAAGAATATTTAAAAAATGTATTTTAATGTTTTAAGAAAACATAAAAAATATTAAAAACAACTTAATAAATATTTATAATTTGAAATCTATTTGAAATTCTTTGAAATATTATTTACTAAAATCTATTTCAAACCGTAATTTTATTTCCATTTAACGACTTTTGGTTGTTAAAAGACCTTCCTATATACGTATGAGTGATATATTAACAAAATAAACTTGTACGTTTAGTAAACCACAAAAAACACCATCAAAACAAACAGAATGCCAACCAATATAAACAATAAAGTCTACACCAGACGTAACGAAAGAGAGAAATAAATTTGTGTAGTAGTGTTAGTGAATTTTTGCTGTGTGCGTTGAAGAAAAAAAACTAAAACAACACAATTGAATGAAGTTGTTGCTTATTTGTTATTATCTATTCGTTCTCGTTCGGTTGTATACATATACACAGCAGTAGATAATTCTCAGCCAGATAATACTCGTGCAAGCTTATCTGTTCATATATGATCTACACCAAGGTTGATCAAAGAGAAGACTGCATTTGTAGTAATAGTAGAAATTGTTGTAGTGTGCGATAAAGAGGAAAACTAAAAAATAAACAACAAAACAAATAAACAATTTTAATACGCAAAACTATATACATACACATACGTACTGTTATCAGAAGCTATTACACAGCTGAATAAAATTGTTATCTATTTGTTATTCTCTGTTGAATATTTTTGTTTTCGATCGCATGTATACATATATGAAGCAGATTATACACGTGCACTTGAGTGCTACTCTCGCCATATATGATCTACAGCGAAAGTAATGATTAATTTTTTTAATACACTCATATACTTTAAATATTTTCATATACAATAAAACACACAAAAAATTAAAACATGCAATGAAAAAAGAAATAAATATTATATAATATTATATATTATAAATATTAAAATATTTTAACAAAATTACTTCCAAAAAACCTATAATTTCTTTAAAGTTAAAACGTTCAATAAATTTTTATTTTACATTTAACACTTGCTGGGCATTCTCTGTATAAACACACTTTCACACTCTCCCTTTCTCTCTCTCCTTTAAAAAGAAAGCAATAAACTAACTTCCAACAAATACAATTATTGAAACCATAAACATGTCAGTTCTCCTTCTCCACGATTTCCACATAAAATACATAAAAATAAAAGCCTATAAACGAACACTAACTATCACCCACGCAATCTAACAATGTTTGCCTAAAAACCTCAAACACTCGCACGTACATACATATTTTCAGGAACGAAAACCCTATCACTTTTCGTTGCTATTGTTTTGTTTTAACGAACATTCTCTCTGTTATCTAAACAATCTTCACAAACTCCCTTTCACTTGGAGAAATAATTTTTTATGGCTAAAAACTCACATACAATTCGCTAAAGTTCAATGTTGTTTATATTGAAATAAAATCTTTATGCTCTCTCATACTACTCCCCACCACTTACCATAACTCACCACTCCTTTATTTGTATTTTCATTTTATTTTGTATTTTATGATTTTTTTATAAACCATTTACTCTCTCTCTCTCTCTCTCTCTCTCTCTCTCTCTCTGTTATTGTTTTTCTGATGTAGTTTTTTTGTATTCTACTGTTTATAGCAAAAGCATAACAAAAAGAGTTTATGTGTTAGTGTTTAAACATATGTTTGCACTTGTTTTAAAGTGTAGTTGTATTAACGAATGTTTGCATGCATCTCTTTTATGCATGTGTGAGTATGACGAGTGTGTTATATTTTAAGTGTTACAGGGTTTTTAAGTCAGTGTGTTATCAAGAACAAGGGAATATTAAAACAATACAATATGGCTGTAAATTTTAATGTGACATGCAATAAAATTTAATACAAATTAATTGAAAATGTTGCCAGATGAAGAGGAAATGTAAAAATTAAAAAAGCATAATATGAAAAAATTTATATATGATCAAAAACAAATTGTATACAGTTAACGCCAGATAAATTTTTGTTCATATATTCTCAATACTTTTTTACTGAATTACTATAATAAGGATTGGGAGATAAAGGATGGTTCAAGCATAATTCACGATATTAATTGTGAGTCGCATCTTAACGTTAAGTATTTTGCCCAACTTAATTTGACATTTCTTTGTTTCAGTGTGTCACAAATTCACCCAAGGGAAGATACACAATTAAGCAGCTCGTTAAGGTTATTGAAGCCTTTTACGAAAATGGCCGTTCAAATCAAAATACATTTCGTGCACTTCGTAATTTTTTTGGTCAGCATAATCAACCAAATGTGACCACAATCGTAAGAATCGTGCGCAATTTTCAGCATACCGGGTCTGTGGAAACACCTGTGCATGATAGCCCAGTTCATTTCGCGATAGTGTGGCAGTAGAGCCGTCAACCTCGACACCGCGCCAATCATCACTGATGCGAATTTTGAATAAAGATTTGAATTTAAGCGCTTACGAGGTTCAATTGACTGAGCATTTCGAGCGTCATCAATACGGTGGATGGTTAGTTGAACAGACATAATTGAATGGTGAATTTACAAAAAGTCATCTTCAACAAGCCGAATTGCCGCATTCGGGCAAATAAGAATCCACGAATGATTGTTGAAAAGCCGATGCATCCACAAAGAGTGACTGAACTGGCATCTTCATCGGGCCGTACTTCTTCGAAAATGAGGTCGACCAAGCAGTTACCGTGAATGGTTTTTGATATCGCGAGATGATAACGGACTTCTTGTGGCCAAAAATTTAGGATATTTCAGGATTTGACACCGTTGGACTTCTTTCTTTGGGGATATTTAAAAGAAAAAGTTTACGTCAATAAGGATGAGATAACTCGGCGTATTAACGTCACTGAATCCCAATTATGTCTCAGATTCATTGAATATATGTATAGACAGACAGATAGAGGTATGCCACCGAAACCGCGGCGAGCATTTGACCGATATTTTGTTTCACACATAATTGTCATATATCCTTCCATTATAATAAGAAAACTTTTTGTTTTATTTGCAATTAGCATCATGCGTGTTTGTGGAACCAACCTTTATAAGCAAACATTTATTTGGACCTGCGTTGCATTCCGCTAGAAATGACCATTTATGTTTTAAATAAATTCCACAGCTTTAATGAACATAGCAAATTTTCTCTATGGGGGATTTTCTTAATTGTTTCGCTTCGAAATTATAAATGAGTGGTAAAAAATAAAATAAACTTTAGGTAATATTGGGAATTATGTTCAAAAAGTTTAAGATTTCATAATTTTGTTTTATTTTGTTTAAGGTATTATCGGATAGTTTAAACATTTGTATGTGTTTTAAGATTCAATTAGACATGACTTAACATAACGTCATAACCGTAAACATAATCGAGACAACCAAAATTAAATTGATCGGTATGACACCACTAATCGAACACATTGTTGCCCATAAAGTTGGCTGGTAGCATTGCAGTTATGGCGTTGTGTTGTCAAGTCCAATTAAACCTTTATTTAAACACCTTTTTTTCGCGGGTATTTTGGGTATATAAAAAAGTAAAAGAGTTAGAAATTTGTGCCATTTTTGTGCTAAAATTTAAAAAGAAAGTATTATTACAGCATTTTAAGATAAACTACAAAATCCTTCTTATAACACAATATTTGGGGAATTAATTTAAAAATTTTGGGAATTCTGTGTGTGCGTGTGTGAACGAACGAATAAATACTATAATTTCGTTTTTCTCTTTTTTCTTTTTACACCTGCTATTACACTTTATCTAAACTACACAAACTTTAACGAAAATTTAAACTATACACTTAACGAACTATACAAACATAAAGCCAACAACCATTACGATTAACAAAAGAAAAATTAGCACAAATATAGACATACACACATAAACGCTTAGCATCTTTGCTTTCTCATTTATAAAGTAAAAAAAGTCAACAATAACAAATAATTCTTGAATAAAATTGATTAAAAGGAACAAACAAAACTTTTTTATGAAGAATACACACAAACACAAGAAATGGTAATTGGGAGAATAGAGTAGAGTAGTTAAGGAAAAAGAGCATAAAATAAAAATCAAAAATATATGTGTCACACGAATTCATGAAGGAAGAACAACAAGCCAAACAAAACGAATCAAACAATTATTTTGCGTACAAATATATGCACGCATGATGTTGTTAGTGTTGCTGTTGCTATTGCTTTCATATAGCAACGTTTTTATATATAACATTAACGTGCATAGGTATATATTTACGAGTACGTATGCATATATATAAGGTCACTGTTAAACCACGTTTAAGCCAACCACCCCCTCCTCCCTCTCCTACTCTTATAACATCAGCTGTCAAATGTTATACTTATGTGTGTATACACATATACACTTAAATATACACGAGTACAGAAGTGAGAGAAGAAAAAGAGCAAATAACTTTTACCAAGAGTATAAATGTTTGTGAGTTGTTTGCATAAGAAACCAATTACTCTTACGCACACACTAACATAATACAGTTAAACACACATGTTATACAATAACAGAGATGATGGGTAAGCATAGAAATAAAGAAAAGTACTAAAACAAGATATTTTTTAAATTAAATAGCTTGTTATTCAAATCAAAGAGGTCTTTTTAAATACAATATGGTCAAAAAAATAAAAAAAATTATGCATTTATTTTCAAGATGGATCTCTGACCTTTGACAGTTGATAGCGGCTATATTGTTAAGGGTACATCTGCCAAATTGTCATTTATTTAGTTTTTTTTACCAAATCACCAGACATAGAGTTCACAAACACGTGCAAATAAGCAAATTGTTTTATAAGTATGGATGATCTGAAAAATCTTTGACCCACAGGAAGCTTTCAATAATGTGACACTAGGTGCCATAGCAGGCGCACTAAAGAGTAGCCAGGTGAACTGGCTAGCGAAATTTGCTTCATGAAAGCATAATCTAGCCGACGCTACGGAGCTAGGATCTAGGGAAAGGGAACCACGCAGGGGAGAGTTATCTAAACTCCTATGGAATCTTGCGATCATATTAGTGTGTTCTCACAATTTCAGGCAGATTCGTGGATCCTATTAGGAACAAAATGCACTTCGGGATGTTAGTGAGTGAGCATCTGGCAGAGGTTTGGGAGTAATTACCAAAAGAACGGAGGAGGAACAAACCTTCACTTCTTCGGCCATTCAGGTTAAACACCTTGAACTTAAAGAGGAGCTTCACTTTCTAGGGCCAACATTGGATAGGAAGCTGTCCTGGATGCCTAATACACACAATAGGGTAAAGACGGCCTCCATTGGGCTCTAAACTCGCAACAAAATGCTGGGGAGGAAATGGATATACCCGGCTGTAGTCTGATTTATTTGAATACCTTATATGATGATAATCTCTCTTATATAACAGCTAATCTTAGCCTACTAAAGCGGATGCAAAGGTTAGCTTGCATTATTATTATGGGGACGTTACGTACTACAACTTAATAGGCGATTGAGATAATACTGCATCTTCCTCTGCTGGACTTTTATTGTAAGATGTCAGTGGCTGGTACAAGTCAGCGTCTGCGTACGACTGCGAACTGGCACAAATCAAATGTGAGTGTTTGGGAGAGTACCACATTATGACTTCTAAATGAAGTTTTGGACTAGGAGCGAATGGGCGAATAATGTGATGTACATGGTTAAAGCAGATCTCCACAGATGGCTCCAAGATGATTGGAATGGTAGGTAAAGGTATTTTTTCGGAGTCGATGAATATAGCTCAATCTTTAGGGTTACTGTAGGGTGCTTTAAATGGAGGTATCGGTCACACGGCAACGTTTCGTATATCCGGCTGTAAGAGCTCTGAGATCTCTCAAGTTGACCTCAACAACAGTCATCAACTGCAGCAGATCTCTCAATGCGATGGCAGAGCTGTATGATATTCATATTATTTGCGTACCTGGTATATAGTGATATTCCGCGTTTCAACATTATCCAACTTACTTGCGAATGAGGCAATGGTCTTTGTCAACGCCACATGGGCAATTTCGAAGACGGGCAAAATGGCGCAGCAAACTGGGCCAAAGCGCTTAAAAGATCTGGGCATCACTGGGCATTGTATAATGGGCACTAATGCCATGAGGCTTAGATTGGGTCACCTGGCCAATGATTTCTGTAAAAGTTACAGAGTCAAGAAGAAAGAAGAAACGTGCACAAGGCACATTTGCAGATTTAAATTTAAACATAATGAGAGGCCCTTTAATGTCCTTTTTGTTTTTTTTTTTTTTAATGGAGAAAATTTGTTAGTTTTTATAAATTTAATATTTTTTGCTACTTATTAACAAAAAGTACTGTTTTTGGTACTTTCTTTCTTTTTTAATCAAAGTATTTTACTAATATTTCTTATTTTTATTATAGTTTCAGTAACTTTGCTTTATTTGTTTTTTATTTGTTTCTTTTTTGTGTCTATTTCTTCCCTTACAATCCCTATAGTTTCTTACATACAACAACACAGCATCATGTTTATCAATACGATTTTTCTATCAATAAACAAGTTTTTTTTATACAATCAGTGCCTTTTCCAACTTCCACACTGGTTTACTTATACTTTTTTAAAAACCTCTTGATTTTGCTTACTCTCTTTGCTCTCTCGTTTTCTACAAACTACCATAACAACAATAACATTATCAACAACTTGTGAACAACCCTCAACAATGGAGACTTTTTTGGAGAAACCTGCGTTCTCTAATTGCAATCCACTATAAAAAAACAAGAAAAACAGCGAGAACAATGCGAGTAATAGAATAAAATAAAACAAAACGCAAGCACACGATGAATTTTAATTTGTTTTTAGTTGTTGTTGTGGCATTGAATGTATTTCTTTATGAGAGAAAAAAAGGAGGAGGTTTTACAACAAAGGTAGTAGTAGTAGAGTAGCGAGAGCTAAACAATGACATGGTTATACTCTTTATTTTAAGCTTAAACAGACTTACGCGCGCACACACACACACACACACACACACATGCACACAGTATACTTAATGTTGAAAAGTGTAGGCGTAAGTGTATGTGTTCACATGATTTGTTGTTTAAGAATGTTTATTAAGTATTCACACCCATATGCTTATAATACAAAAACACACACACACACACTCTTTTACGTTGGAAATACTGTTTAATGGTAAAAGTTTTAAATTTTGTACTGCAATTAATGACAACCAACAAAATATGGTGTCACATAAATTTTATCATACTTTAGGAGCTCAAAAAACAACCTAAAGAAATAAAGTAAAAATGAAAAACTTCTGTTTAAAAATTTTACTTGCATAGTTTTAAACAATTATTGGGACGTTTTTTTTTTTTCAAGAGAAATTAAAAGCAAAGGTGTATTTTTTTCAACATAAATCTAGGAGACGTATAGCCAAAGTACTTATTTGATGTCACAGCTATACAACTTTATAAAAAAACATAATGTTTAGTTTAAAAAATTTTAATGTTTAATATCTTATATATGTATCAAAAAATAAAAAAATTAAATTATTGAAAAAGTACTTTTTCTAAAGTATACCAAATATTAATCAAAAAGTACTTTAAAAAAAACGTAATATTTAGATTACAAGACGTTAATGTTTAGTATTTTATATATAAAAAGGGTATCAACTTTTTAACAGAAAAAAGTGTAAAATTTGATTAAATTAATTTTATTTAAAAAAGTATTTTTTTTTAAAGAGAGCCAACTATTAACCAAAAAGTACTTTAATATTTAGCTAAAAAAAATTAAATTTTCGGTGTTTTATGTATGTGATAAGTCTTTTTAACCAAAAAGTGTAAACATTAAAAAAAATTTATTAAAAAAGTACTTTTTCTGAAAAATACCAACTATAAGCCCAAAAGTATTTAAAAGAAAACATTTTTTTCACATTTTTGTTAATAACGTCGATTTTTTGCTTGAAATCTTCATTTATAATAACAAATATAAGGCGGGTGAGCCAAAACTTCCCATCCATTGTTTCCTTAATAGTTTTTGACCGGTCTTGTAACATGTGTTCGAGCGTTGTCATAATGGTTGATTATGACCTCGTTTCTGGTCGAATATTCTGGTCGTTTTTCGTTGATTGCACCCCTCAAACGAATCAATTGTGTTCGGTTTAGGTCCCCTGTGATCGTCTGATCCGATTTCCACAGCTTATAATACAAAACATC
Organism: Wohlfahrtia magnifica; assembly: GCA_023159175.1. Lineage (NCBI taxonomy): Eukaryota > Metazoa > Arthropoda > Insecta > Diptera > Sarcophagidae > Wohlfahrtia > Wohlfahrtia magnifica. The sequence continues at coordinate 942,973 of JAKWBJ010000202.1, read as the reverse complement.
GTTCTGGTCCCACCAAATACGGAGCATTACCTTAGCGTCATGGATATTCAGCTTCGGCGTTGATTTGGCTGGTTGGCCGGGTCATATGTACTTTTTGCGCTTGGGGTTATACGATGCAAAAATGACTTCCTTTTGTAGCGTTCAGGCATCATTTCCGACATACAAAATCGCCCTTCAACGGCGCTCGGCTTCAATTCATATGGAACACAATTTTCTTGCTTTTGAATGAATCCCAATGCTTTTAAAGGTAAGGAAATGGTTTGTTGTGTGACTCCTAATGACAATGCAAGTTCTTCTAGCGTTTGACAACAATCTTCGTCGAGTAATGCTTCCAATTCCTCACTTTCAAACATTTTCGACTGACCAGGCTTCTCTTTGTCTTCTGTGTCGAAATCACCGTAAGCTTCTACCAACAATCGATAACTTTCAGCTGTCGTTTACTTCTAATGAAAGAAGGTTATCAGACTTCCCCGCAAAACATCTTTTTTAGGAACAAAATTCCACACTATTATAGCGATTGAAAAAAATGTCTGTTTACACTTTATCGTCTAGTGAATACTGAATTATAATGACAGATGTTTACACTCCAACATACCATATTTCTTATTATTACACAAACCATATGTGATAGTTATACCATATGTTGTCCAAGTCGACATTATTAACTTGTATACCCAATACTTATATATATATTTTTAGTACTTTTTTAAAGCCATAAAAGGAATTTTCAAAAATTAATTTTTATTGTACAATTTTTAAATTTAAATAATTTATACGAGGGCAGCACAAAATGTTCTTAGCCTGGCATAGTAATGGTGATCTAAATTTCAACTTATGCGTATACTAACAGATGTTCATAAAAGGCGCTTTAGTGATTTTTTATAATGGAAAAATTTGAAATTCGTGGTGTGATTAAATATTTACATATGAAAGGTTTATCGGGACAATAAATTCATAATGACGTGGTGAATGTTTTAGGTGAAAGTGCTTCTTCATATGCAACAGTAAAAAATTGGGTTACTGAATATAAGTGTGCTCGTACAAGTATAGAAAATGAGCCACGAAGTGGACGGCCAAAAACTGCAACAACGCTAGAAATCATAGCCAAAGTGCATGATATGGTTTTAGACGATTGACGAGTGAAAGTGCGTAAAATAGGTAATGCCATAGGCATCTCAAATGATTGAGTGCATTTATTTTGCACCAAGAATTACAGATGAAAAAGCTTTTTGCAAGATGTTTGCCGCATTTGTTAACAGTTGACCAAAAACACATTCGAATGAAAAGTTCTCACGCTTGTTTCGATTTAAGTGAAATAAAATGGATTTTAAGCGTCGTTTTATAAGTGTTAATGGAACATGGATTGATCCATCACTATACACTAGAGACAAGAAAACAATTCTAACAATCAATTAAAGATGGAGGAAGTGCACCAAAGAAGGCAAAAACAGTTCAAACGGCTGGTAAGATCATGGTAACGATTTTCTGGGATTACAAAAGTATTTTATTGATCGGCTGTCTTCACAAAGGTAAAACAATAAATTGGGAGTATTATTGTAACCTTTTGGACCAATTGAATTCGAAAATTCGAAAAAACGACCTGGCTTACAACACACAAAAAAATAATTTTTCTTCAAGACAACGCAACATCCCACAAGTGTTTTAGCAATGGCAAAAATCAACGCATTGAAGTACGAATTGCCACCTTATTCTCCTGATTTAGCTCTCTCTGACATTTGTCTGTTCCAAAAAAAAAAATTCTTACTGGCAAACTTTTTACCACGAATGAATTTGCAATGGCAGCTGTAAACGATTATTTGGAGAAGCTTCAGGAAAATGGTTTTAATCAAGGGATAAAATTCCTCAAAAAAAAAAAAAAAAAAAAACGTTGGATTAAGTGTACTGAAGTTTCAGGAGATTTTATTGAAAAATAAAATAATTTTAATAATCAAGCTCTTGTTTTTCATTGTAAGACTAAGAACATTTCGAACTGCAATCGTGGTTAATTATTATTATTTGTTTTTTACAAGAGTATAAGTTTCTAAAATGTGCCAAGATAAGGTACTAATGTAATACAATCCTAACAAAATCTTTTTTCACATCTAAACTTACAAATTGAACTTCTGCTTTTGCTTCTCTAGGATAATTTCCTTATAAACTACTTAAATTTACTTATTTTGAAAAACTACCATATATTGAAAAACAAGTAATTTTTTAATATTTTTTTTATAATTTCTTGTTTGTTCCGCAATTATCATTATGGCTTATTTTACTGCTTCTTAAAAAGGCTTTGCTTTCAGCGTAGTTTACTTGTTTATTTTGTACCTTAAAAAAGGTCGTTTTTGTCAAAAAAGTACCTAGACAATGTTTATTTGATAAAATTAATTTAAGTATTTTTATTGTTTAAGACATAGCCTTTGGGACTACCTTGCACTCGGCAAACAAAAGCTCCAATAATTTGGTGACAATATTGTGTCTTCACAAAAATCGCTCAAATAATGTATAAACTTCTTAAAGGCCTTAATATTGTTACGTTTTAACCTTTCGAAAACGTTTGAGTTCTTTCTAATTGCGTCAAAATAAAATAAGCACCACCTTGTTGTTGTTTTACAGTTTTTATTTCTTCACTTTATCTTTATACAGATTGTCTTAATACAGCAACTTATTTATCTTGCACTTAATATTCATTTATACAACACTTTTTTTTACGCCTAACCACGACTTTACTTTATGACTGCTAAACGATAACCATATCAGCAAACGCAATGCGCCACCTTTTATAGCAATTCACTATCAATTCGAGTATTCTTTTAGTTACTACAAATTCCTATTTATCTACCTTTAAATATGTATGTGGTAGCACTATTAATGGTACAGACAGTGGCAGTGACAGATACACAAGAGCCTTGACACAAACCAATAAAGTTTATAGCTAAAATCTCACCATACAGTCTCTGATGTGTGGTGTATTTTCTTTTTAGGCATTTTTATTTTAGTAACAATATGAAGAAAGGTTAATATCCGGTTATCTATTTAGTGGTTTCAAAACTGTTAGTATGGCAAGGCTGTCAGCTAATAAATATCTGTTATCTAAAGTGTGATTTATTTAGTGAAATATTTGCTATTACGAATGTGAATCTCTAAACAACCGAAATATGCTTCAAAATAGTTAAAACTTACTACAGAAGTGGAGATTCAAACGAGGCAAAAAAAAAAATATTCAGTAATGAAAATCATTTATCACTCGGTGGTTACGTCAACAAGTAAAATTGATGCACATATGGCTCGGAGAACCTAGAAGTGATTGTTGAAAAGCAATTGCAAACGAAAAAAATGATTGTTTGTTGTGCATTATAGTCTGGAGGTGTCACTGGGCCCTATTTCTTTGTAAATAACGATGGAAGAACCGTTATCATCGACCAACTTTTTGTGGCCTTTAGTTGAAGATTATGAACAGGACGCTATGTGGTTTCAACAAGACAGTGCCACCAGTAACACAACATGATTGATATTGGCCTTGTTACATGAAAAATTTCCCGGTCGCAACATCAGCCAACAAGGTCATACGATTTGACGGCTTTAGAATTTTTTGTTGAGGCTACTTTACAGATCATGTCTACGCGGATAATCCCCTGACATTGGAGCAATGTTTAAAACCAACATTTGTCAAGTTATAGCCAAAATACCGCAGGAAGTTGTTGTGGAAGCCTAACATACACAACAGAATAAATCCTCTACACTTGCAAAAAAGTGTTGGGAAGGAAATGGGGTCTGAGACCAGGAATGACCCACTGGATATACACGGCTATGGTCAGACCTTTTTTGACCCATAGATACCATTTGTGGTGGGAATCCCTTAATAAGGCGGTAATCTTGGCCTACTACAGCAGTGCAAAGGTTCGCGCACATTATTAATACAAAGGCGTTACGTACTGCACCGACATTAGTGATGGAGGTGATCATGCATCTAGCATCTAGCGGACCGTGCAACTCAGCGTGGATCAAATGTGGGTCACTCAAAGGTCCTAGCAAGTCTGGGAGTTGTGAAATGAATTGACTACACAGCACTACACTTTGACTTCTCAGTGAAGTTCCCAACTACGATTCCGGAAAGGAGGGAATGGCCAAATGGTGTAATGCACCTCAGTAAAGACTCTAAGTAGATCTTGACTGATGGCTCCAAGTTGAATGGAGTTGTAGGTGGAGGTATATTCGCGGCTCTATAAGGTTACCGAACCACTGTAGCGTTTTTCAGTCAGAGGTATTAGCCATATGAGCTGCCTTGAAGACACAAGTTGACCTCGAAAACAGTTATCGACTGCCACAGATCTCTCAACGAGATGGCTGAGTAGTATAATATTCATATTATATGGATTCCGGGTCACAGCGATTTTACGGGGAACCACTTGTGAACTGTGCATTTTCCACGTTGGGAATACCTTTAGGAACTTGATTCACAATGAGGTAAAAGACTTCGTCAACCCCGCACGGACAGCTTCGGAGACGGGCAAGATAGCGCAGCAAATCTGTCCAAAGCTGGATCTCAAGCGCCCAAAAAATTTGCTCAATATCCAAAGAAGCACACGCAGTGTAATTGTGGGTATCATTACTGGGCGTTGTACAATGAGTACTCATGCCAGGAGGTTGGGACTGTGTCACTTGGCCAATACTTTCTGTAGAAGCTGAAGGGATCAAGAGGAGCGGAAACAACTCCTCACCCATTGTGGGCATGCCCTGCATTATGTGGCAGAAGAATGAGGATCCCGGGCTTCTACCACGCTACTTGCGGAGCTGTCGATGGATGGGTGAGTAGCATTCCATAGTTAAAATTTCCAAATTTTTTACTAAATAAGTGTCAAAGTTTGACAGCTCAGTTCTTGACATTTCATCATTTGACATTCACTTTACTTCCTAACCTCAAAGTTGAAAAAAAGTTAAAACACACATAAAGCTCTGATTTCCCGCAATATAAATAGTACCCCTCGTATAATGAAATAAAAGCTTCAACGAAATCATAGCTTAATGTGTGTTTTATTTAACTCTTATTCAACTTTGTTTAGAAACCGAAATATGGATAATAAGCTTAGCGAAATAGATAAAAAATAGATAAAAAAATCATCTTTAAAAAATGTAAGAAATCCTTTTTGGAGAAAGTTTTAATAAATAAATATTTTTTTTTAATTTAGCAAAAAGTACTTTTTAAGAAAATCCCTAATACAATTTTCTGGTTCCAAGTACTTTTTTATAAAAAATACAACATAAATTTCTTTATTATTTTTCACACAAAAAAAAAAAAACATAAAAACATGTTTTATGTACTTGATTTCCTACTTTTTTTTCCTTTTTTTTTCTTACACTATTATTTTGCTACCTTTTGTCAGTCTCCAAATCTTTTTTATAGCAATACTTCCTTTGAATGGCAGACATTAAGAAAAACGAGGCGTTTAGTTGTTATTGTTACAGCCATTTTGTTGAGCATTTGGTCACATAAACAACAAAAAAGCTAAAGAACAACAAAAAGTTTCTGAAAACTTTACAGAAGGTTCCCACTCTCACTCGTTCTCTCTCGCTCAACCAAACAATATGGCCTTTTTATTCATTATCACTTTCTTCTTTTCTTTTTCTTTTTTGTTATTGTCCGCCTTTAGAAAGTATAGAAAGAAAAAGCAAATGCAACAATAACAACAACAATACAATAGCAACGGTATCTTTTAATTGTAAACGTTGATTATAATGAAAGTAAAGTGTAAAAAGAAAAGAGGGCTTTTAAAATTAACCCCTTAAAGGATAACAAGTAAATTTCATAAAATTTAATGTGAATTTGTTTATATAAGATGGTTCAACCATAATGTTAATTGTGAATCACAGCTTAACCTCAAGCTTTTTGCTCAACCTAATTTACCAATATTTTGTTTCAGTGTTGTACAAATTCAGCCATGGAGAGGTACACAGTCGAGCAGCGCTTTAAGATTGTTGAAGCTTTTTACGATAAAGGGCGTTCAAATCAAAATGCATTTCGTGCAATTCGCGATTTTTTTGATCAGCATAATCGACCAAATGTGTCCACAATAGGGAGAATTGTGTACAAATTTCAGCAAACCGGGTCTGTAGGAAATATGGAAACATCCGTGCATGCTCACCCAGTTCGTTATGCGGAAAACATTGCTGTAGTTCGCAATAGTGTGGCAGTAGAGTCGCCAACCTCGACTACGATGATGAGTCGTACCAACAATTGAACATCTCACGAACATCACTGATGCAAATTTTGAATAAAAATTTGAATTTATATGCTTACAAGGTTCAATTGACTCAAGAGATGAAGCCTACTGACAATTTCAAGCATCGTCAATACACCAAATGGATAGTTGAACAGACAGCAGGGAATGGTGACTTTACAAGGAAAATCATCTTCAGCAACGAGGCACTCTTTCAACTCAGCGGATTCGTTAACAAGCAAAAATTTCACATTTGGACAAATGAGTCTACACGAGTGATTGTTGAAAAGCCGATGAATGCACAAAATGACTGTTTGGGGCGATTTATGGGCCAGTTTCATTGGGTAAATTAATAAGCAAAATTGCCGTATTTGGGCCTCAGAAAACGCAAACGTTTTACAGGCCTTACAGAAGCCAATGCACCCATTGTTTGGTGCTGCTCATATTTTATAGAAAATGACACACCTATCGCACCATGATAACCGATTTTTTTTTTGTCCTCGCTTTTCATGGTATTGATGTGAACGATATTTTGTCTCATCAGGATGGTGCAACTTGCCATACATCTTATGCCACATCGATTCTGATGTTATTGCGTCAAACTTTTGATGGCCGTTTAATTAGCCAAAGTGGTGATGTCAGTTGGCCGCCAATTAACTGCGATTTGACACTGTTGGACAATTTGGGTCGCCGTTAAAGGCAAGTGTTAAGCCGACAAAGCAGAGACAATTGAGCATTTTAAGGCCAACATTGATGATGCCATTGCCGAGGTACGACACCATGCACTCGAAAAAGTTCTCGAAAATAGTCCAATAAAATGTGGTACTGTGAGGCCAGCCACGGCGGCCATATGAACGAAATAATATTTTATTTTTAACCGGAACAATTGTACTTCACAACAACAAAATAAATTCGGCAAAATTTCAAACCGTTTTTGTTTTATGGCATTTTGAAATTTAACTTTTAAATGGCCCACCCCATATTATAATAATAAATCAAAAAATCCATGTTAAGAAGCAAAAAATACCATTTTGTGGGTGATGAAGTCGTAAGTACTTATTTATTTTCATGACACACTGTATGTTTGACATTTTATGTAATTTTATTATTTTTTTTCTTATTTTTTAATATTAATGCCAGTTCTATAAGATTACTATTATTTATTGTTTCTCAATGGGTTAATATACTTTTTTGTTTAAACAACACCAACAACAATAATAAATAACAGTGCACTATTCTTTCTCACTTAAATTTAGTGCTCATACTTCTTGTTAGTCAAGTTAATGCCATTGGGGAGAAATGTCTTCAATTTGCTCAATTGTTTTCACAAATACATGTAAAAGTACGTATGATCTGTATATGTGAGTGTAGCTGAGAGAATGAGTATGTGTAGGAGTGTAAACGACGCAAAGCAGTACGAAAAAAACGAGCCTATTGTTGATGGAGTACAGCATAGTGTGGTGTGAATGAGCGAAAATTTCCTTGAGATCTGTTGTTTTGTTTATGTTGTCTTTTTTATGTTTTGCATCGTTGTTGTTGCTGTATTTCTTTGTGAATTTTTTTAGTTTATAAAGTCATACAATTTATAACGGAAATATTGTTTCACTTTGACACTTACATTTCCTTAATAAAAAAGACAGAAGTACAAAGTAAATAAGAATGTGAGTTTTTTTGCATTCCTGTATGAGTAGAAGCGTCTTTTATAAAGCATTTTAATGAAAGTAAAGGCTTTTCTTTTAAATTAAAAACAATTTTGATAGACATTTTCTATTATTTGCCATACATATGGGATATTCCATAGGAAAAAAAAAACAAATAAAGGAAACACAAAATCAATAACAAATACAAAAAAATAATTACAAAAAATTCTTTAGAAAACATATATCATAAATACAAATACTGACATATACATAACCTTCATGTCATATCAAGACACACAAACACGCACACTTACAAAAACAACTATCACACCACTTGTATTGAACAAAAATAAATGAAAGGAAAAACCTATTTCCAGCCAACTAACACAGAAAATAACTTGACCATAAAGAGACACATATTTCATGCATAAAACACATACAGACACACACACACACACACACCCACACACGTAAGCAAAAACAAGTACAAGAACAAAAAAATAGAACTTTACAGTGGCTATGAAGTGTTAAAGGCTTGTTTTTAACAAATGGAAATTCTATAATACAAATGATATACAGATTGACATGACAAGTAGGAAATGAAACGATTTGCTATAAAGAAACGCATAAGTAAAAAAAAATAAAAGGAAGGGATAGAAAAAGTGAAAATTGAACCGTAATGGTTGTCATACAAACTGTAGAACTTGTAAAACTTTTTTCTTAAGCTTTAATAATTGTAACCAAGAGGGTTTTCGTGTAATTACAAAAAATATTATTTTGTCTTAAAAGGCCTAAGAATACTAAGCATGTTTAAAAAGCGAAACCAACTTTAGTTCGAATTTTCATAAGAAATCGAAATTAAATAAAAATAAGAGAAAATGTGAAATTTTTAAAGAATTTTTCCATGTTCGAAATTATAAAACGGGATAATATATAAAAATTTTCAAAGAATTTGTGTATTTTATTGCTTTATAAAGCCCAGAAAACGCTTTGCAGTGTTTACAATTTTTCGAACATAAGTTCGAATTTTCGAACATTGTCCAAATAAGCTAGATTTCATATTAGGAATCAAAATAGAAGTTAGGTAGGTCCGAAAGGCGGTTTCGAAATACCCCACCCAGAGACCATAGAGGCCCAAAATTTCAAATTTTCTGCTGGCTTTTTTATGTTCGAAATATAAAAATAGTAATATTTAGAATTTTTTTCGAATATAAGATCGAATTTTTAAAAATTGTTTCTTATTAGATATCAAAATAAAGTAAAAAAACAAACGGAGAAAATTTTTAATTTTCCAAGTACCTCTTAATTTTCGAAATTGGAAAACGCAAAAATAGATAAACATTTTTGAAAAACTTTTGTATTTTATAGCCCTTAAGAGCCCAGAAAACACTTTGACAGATTTGATAATCCTTTAATGGTAAGTTTGAATTTTCATAAAATTTTGCCTTAGAAGTTAAAAGACAGTTAAAATAAAGCAAGTTTTTAAAATTTCCTTTAATTTTGAAACATAAAAATTCAAGTACATGATATTTTACAAAATTTTTACTTATATGTACTTCAAAATTTACTTTTTCTTTTTTTAATTAACATTTCGAAAATATCTTTTTCAATTACCCAACTGTCATTAACTCTCTAACCATACAATGATAAAACCCTTATCATATACTTTCTTTAGCAAATGACATTTCAAAATGAAATATCTTTTTTAATATTTCGAGCAAAAAACAACTTTGTGGCCATAGTTTTAAGGAAAAGCATATCATAATGACATTTTCGATTGGCTGCCATTGAGGACGTTGTTGATGAGTTTAAAAATATAACAATGATATGAAATGATGACAATATGTGGCATAAAAGGGACAGTTGTGGTGGGAAAAACTACTGCCTGTCAATGTTTTCATATGATTTCACAAAGAAAAATCCTTTCAAACAGCAAATCTATAACGTAGCATATCAATTCATTGTGGAAGTTGTTGATGAACAGCATGATACTTTGTTTTATTTTGTAGAATATAAAAAAAATACTTTAATATTTTTAAATTAAATTCAAAGGAAACGTTTAAAACCACAAAATTGTCGGCTAAAACTTAACAAATTGTCTTGAATTTCGAAACCACAAATAAAATTTGAGTAATTCCTATGCTAAGAGCCTATAAAATGCATTAACATTCCCACACTCACTCTCCTTCACCATTATTTTATGTGCATACCACCTAAGCAAGTGCATATTTTAAGGCGTTTGTTTTCGTTTTTAAATTACAAAACAATGGTATTGTGGGAGTGAAAAAGAGAAAAGAAAATGTTAAACTACGAAGCCAAGAAATAACGGAAATTTCATTAGGGAAGTCGTATAGTATACAATGAGAGAACGACAAACATTATGATTTTTAATGAATAACGGAGATTTTTATTATACACGTACGTAGAACATTGAGTGCGTAACAAACACACTGGCACACATTTATTCAACCTATACACACACATACACACACAACAGAAGAAAAATTAATGAAAATCAAAAGCTTTTCCTCTGCTTATGATTCGCTCCCAATTAGCTTATATATAAAAAAGGAAATAATAAAAATATACAGGGTCCGCCATCTAAGGTTTCTTTCAATTAGTGCTTATTTCGTAAATGGTAGCGCTTAGCTCATGTCTGATTTGACAGATAATTAGTTTTATCCTTCCGCTGAACGAATATGGTTGTGTATACGCTTAAACAACGCTAGGAATCTGGGCCTGCGAAGATGCCGATTTTGCCAAAAAAAAAATCATCTTTTCAGATGAAGCTCATTTTGATCTTGGCGGGTATGTAAACAAGCAAAATTGCCGCATTTGGGGCACAGAAAACCAGCACGCATATACACCGATACACCGATACACCCAAGACGAGTCACTGTTTGGTGCGGATTTTGGTCCAGAGGCATAATTGGGCCATTTTTCTTCGAAAATGAGGAAGAAGTGGCCGTTACAGTCAATGGCGATCATTGTCGGGCCATGTTGAACGAATTTTTGTTCACAAAAATTGAAGAGGAGGAGAAGCTACACTCGATGTTTTGCGCCCTGTTTTTGAAGATTGCATTATCAGCCGTAGAGCTGATGTCGTTTGGCCACCTCGGAGCTGCGATTTGACACCGTGGGACTATTATTTGTGGGGTGCCGTCAAAGATAAGTGTTACGCCAACAAGCCAGAGACAATTGACGCTGTAAAGGACAATTATCGTGAAGCCATTGGTGAAATACAGCTGCACATAATCGATAATGTGCTTAAAAATTGGACCGATCGTGTAGGCTACTGCATGGCCAGCCGAGGCAGCCATTTGAATGAAATTATTTTCCATTATTAACCGGAAGGATTGTACTTTCACATAAAAAAAGAAATTTGAGAAAATATTCAGTTTTTTTTCATAGCATTTTCAAAAAGAAACTTATTTGGCGGACCCTATATAAGAGAAAAAGAGTAAGAAATATAAAAAGTAAGAAAAACAACAATACGGTATTATGACTTGGAAAAGTATAATGTTTTAACATAAAAATGAAGCATAGCAAGAAATATGGTGACACAAAAATGTTTGAACATAAAAAAGACTATTGCATATCACAAACATGACATGTTTGTAAGTGATCATAATATTAAAAAAATTATAAAAAATTTAAGTGACAATTCTCCAGAGATAAGTTTTAACATGCGAATGTATACGTATAAATGCTAATTTAAAATTATCATAACATTAAAAAATGTAAAATTTAGCAAAGACTCATTAAAAAAATGTTATGACATATTGAATGGAATTCAAAAATGTCAGGACATAAAAATGTTGTGACACAAATGTGTTATAACATGTAAATGTTATGACATATAGGTTTAGGACATACAAATTGCATGATAAAAAAAACTCTTGAATATTTAAATGTTGAAATAAAAATGTAAAATATGTAATTGACACACATATGTATGTACATATGTATGTTTGTCCTGACATAACATGGAATATAAAATATATACGTACAAATGCTAATTTAAAAATGCCAACTCATTAAAATGTAAAAGATTAGAAATGAAAACATAATATATGCAAGTGACCCACATATCCTATGGTATAACATGTAGCGTGGAATGTAGAAATGCCAAAACATTAAAGAAATAAATTCAGCTCCCAGTGGAGCATATGACATCAACGAAATTTCGCTATTTACTTCGGCCCTTTGCTGTTGCAAGAATATCCGAATTGTTGTATGTCCTATTGTGCGCTTCGGCCTACCTCGTCCTCTGGTGTGTTACATTGGTACATCTCCAGATGTATCGGAACTTGTTACATTTGGATCACAATTTCAAGAGTGATATTGTATTTGAACAGCAGATCTTGAGGATCTTTCGCAGGCTCCTGCTGGCAAAAGTTTAAAGTTTTGTACATAGTGTTTTTCCCATCAGTCATGTTTCGCACCCGGGATTATATTTAAATTAAACAATCGAATTATTTTACGAGAATAAACATAATGGGTTATATAAAAGTTTATATTTAAAAATGCAATAAAACAAAGACGGTTTTATATTTTGCCAAATTTATTTTTTTGTTGTGAAGTACAATTGTTACGGTTAGAAATGAAATATTATTTCATTCATAAGGTTGCCGCGGCTAGCCTCATAGAACCCGATTCGATCGAACCAATTGTATAGGGTCGTATCTTGGCAATGGCATCACAAATGTCGGCAATGTTTCTGGTGTGTCAGCATACGTCTTTAACGGCGCCCCATAGAATATAGTTCAAGGGTGTCAAATCGCAGCTTCTTGGCGGCCAACTGGCATCACCATTTCGGCTAATTAAACGGCCATCAAACATTTGATGCAATAAATTGATTATGACAAAGATGTGTGGCAAGTTGCACCATCCTGTTGAAACCCAACATCGCTCACATCTATACAATGAAGAGCGGGCACACAAAATCGGTTATCATGGTGCGATAGGTGTCCCCATTGACTATAATGCTTGCACCGTCCTCATTTTCAAAAAAATATGGGCCAATGATGTCTTCGCTCCACACGCCGCATTGGCTTCTGTGAGACTACGTTTGGGTTTTCTGAGCCTCAAACACGGCAATTTTGCTTATTAACGTACCCACCAAGATGAAAATGTGCTTCGTCCGAAAAGATGATTTTTTGGAAAAATCGACATCATCGTGCAGTTTCTCGTTGGCTGATCTAGCGAAGCGAAAACTATGCGGCTTCAACTCTTGAACCAATCGAACTTTGTAAGGCGTCATACCGAGATCTTTTTGCAAAATGCGACATGAAATGTTCGCACTGTACGAGCACGCTTCTCTGCGAACAAATTTTATACGACATTTTCGCGCATTTTCCGACCAAATGTTTTTGTTTTAGAAATAAATTTCCAATAAATCTTAACGTTGCTCAAGCGTAAATCAATTCATTTCGTTCAGTGGAGATAATATACTAAATTTTGTGACAAAATAGAATGACAAGTATTGCCTGCTTCGAAATAACCTCTGGTTCAAATTTAAACCGATATATGGAGATATCATCCATCCATCCATGTGTGAGATGATATCATCCAAATTTTCTATTCGTTTAATAGGCCTCAGAATGCCGAATGTATGGAATCCTTCGCGGCTTTGCTGATTTGCGTAATGTCACAATATTTGACTTTGGATTATAAATCAGGCTGAATTGGACCAGTGGCATAGTTATGTTGTCTTCAGAAACCCCATGTGGCTTGTGGCTTATTCGCATAGGCTTGCAACTTCAGAAAACCCTACAAGTAAAAATCGAACAGTGTCAAATCGCATAATCTCGGTAGCCAACTTACATCATCACCACAGGAGAAGACAATGCATTCGAAGCGCTCAAGCTAAATGTCCATTGTATCATGACTTGAAAAAACATGATGTAGACCTCTAGCGCACACTGTTAACGTTGATGATCTAGGAAACATGAGACCGAAATCTACACCAAACAGGAAAATTTTTACCACGCACTAGACGCTCTAGGATCTTACTTAGAGATTGATATCCTCCGAAATTTGACAATTTTATTTATTGACGTTACCATTTATTCAAAAAAGGGCCCCATCACTAGAGATTGTTTTCTGTTTCCAAATACTCCATGGCTGAATTTTGTATGGGTGCAGGCCCTAGCAAAATTCGCTAGGTTGCGGTCTAAGTAAAGTAGAGGTTTCGCCAACCACGTAAAATCGTGTTTCCCGTTATAAGTTTTGTCGCTGTACTATCGAAGATCAGAAGTCATTATTGGAAGACAGATTATAAAACCAGTAATAAATATAAAAATTTATGTTTGTAAAGCAAAAACGTAGTAACATATAAGACATAAAATTGTTTTAACATGAAAAAATCTAGGTATGAAAAGGTCTCTACATAAAAATGCCAAAGAAGGAATTGATGACATAAAAATGTCTTCGACATTTATTTACACTCTTTTAGACTACTCATTGAAATGGGTATTTACATGGCGGGTACTAAGCTCAGCGCATGACTCTATATTAGGAATAGAAGAGAATGGTGATATCCCGCTTTGGGGGATGTGGTCGCTGCCGTTAATACACAAGTTATTCTTCCGCCACCGAACCTGTTGTGGCAAATCCAATCTTACCCGACGTTTTTTCCGGCGCAAAAAACGGTAGGCAGAAAGCCGAGAGAGAGCGAAATTCTTCATATGATAGGTGAGAGGAACATAACGCGAAAATTCTTCCAGAACGTCAAGCGACAGATGGAAGGTTTCAGGACTGGTGACTGTTCCTGTAGAGATGAATATGTCAATCTAGTGACAGATGTCCAAGGCATAATTGGGTTGTGGAGGAATCACTTCTCGCAGTTACTGAAAGGTGGAAGCAGTAGTGTGGAGACAACAGAAGAAGAATCCGAGGCTACAATTTCTGTTGACCATCTGATCGTAGTGCGGTACGGATAGTTATAACTCGGCTGAAGAACAACAGGGCATGATAAGTCTACCATCGACCAGACCTCCTAAGGAGGTCCCATCAGAAAAATATCGACACACACCACATATTCGTCTACTTCAATGTCGCCTTCGACAGCATAGATAGGAATTGCCTTTACACTACCTTATGCGAATTTTGTACCCCAGTTAAACTTATATGGCCTTGCAGTGTGAAGTTGAGCGCCACTGTAAGCTCCGTCAGGATTTGGAAGGATCTCTCAGAGTCGTTTGTCACCAAACGAGGTTTAAGACAGGGCGGTTCCCTGTCATGTGAGTTCATCAATCTTTTACTGGAGAAAATAATTCGTATCGCCTGGTTGAATCTCCAGGGCATCATTTTCTGCAAGAGCATTATGCTACTGGCATACGTTGACCCACGCTATATTTTCTCCGTACTCCAGGCTAGAGATAGAAGCGTCTGAAGTGGGTTTCGTGGTGAATGAAGACAAGACTAAGTATCAATTGTCAACAACTAAAGAGTCATCGTGCCTTGGATAGAGAGCTTCACTGTTAACGACCACAGCATTAAAGTAAACGACGTCAGCCTTGAGATCAAACGGAGAATCACTCTGGGCTCTGTAAACAATTGAGGAGCAGAACACTCTCTCAACAAAATGCTTATCATTTCTGCCCTGCTACATGGCGTAGAAGCATGGACACTTTCGAACAACAACAGAAATGTTTTAGGAGCGTTCGAGAGGAAAATACTTCGTAAAATCTTCGGTCTTCTACGAATAGGAGATAAGTAGCGTATATGTTGGAACCATAGCTGCCAGATTTGACGATTTATCGTAATTTTGACGATTTTTAAACAAAATTTTTGCAAAATGACGATTGACGTTTTTTGCTTCTAAACTGACGATTTTTACCATGTGGACAATTGGCAGCTCTAAAAGTGTTAATAATTCTTTGTAGGTTAGAAAACTTGCTTACTACTTCTGATTTTTGCTCACGGATAAGGTAAATAAAGCGTAGATATGCACATGCGTTTTTTAAGCGCAGAATTATTTTTTTGGTACGATTTATACAATTTCTGTGACTTTATATCAAAAATTTAAACTAAGCAAAAAAGGTAACGGTTTTTTGTATAAGTGTGAAACAAAACCTATGCACGAACTTCTGGTGAATACAAAATGTTTCAATAACAAAAGCAAACATTTTTGAATTTTAAAATAAAGGGTCCGCCATCTAACGTTTTTCTTCAACTAGTGCTTATTTTGTGAATGGTAACACTTAGCTCATGTCTGATTTAACAGATAATTAGTTTTATCCTTCCGCTGAACGAATATGGTTGTGTATACGCTTGAACTTCGCTTCGCTAAGTGGGCCTGTGATCGACTTATAGAAGATGCCGATTTTGCCAAAAGAAATCATCTTTTCAGATGAAGCTCATTTTGATCTTGGCGGGTATGTAAACAAGCAAAATTGTCGCATATGGGGCACAGAAAACCCTCACGCATACATTTAAAAGCCGATACACTCAAGACGAGTCACTGTTTGGTGCGGATTTTGGTCCAGAGGCATAATTGGGCCATTTTTCTTCGAAAATGAGCAAGGAGTGGCCGTTACAGTCAATGGCGATCGTTATAGGACCATGTTGAACGAGCTATTGTTCACAAAAATTGCAGAGGAGGATATTAGCAACATTTGGTTTTAACAGGACGGCGCTACGTGCCACACAGCCGAAACTACACTCGATGTTTCGCATTATCAGCCGCAGCGCTGATGTCGTTTGGCCACCTCGGAACTGCGATTTGACACCGTTGGACTATTTTTTATAGCATTTTCAAAAAAAAAATATTATTATTTGGCGGACCCTTTAGTATTATAATTTACGATCAGAGAAGTTTTTTTTTTTGAATATAATATAATTTAGAGTCAATACATTGTTTTAGTGTTACCATCTAATAAAATTTTAAAGTGTAGCTGATCGATTTTGCGTGCATTAAATGTGTTGAAAATTTAAAACACTAATTAACTTTTTTGTTTTTTGGTATGATTTTTTTGACGATTTTTTTGACGAATTACCGAAACTGATATGACGATATTTTAAAAATAAATCGGAGATATGACGATTTTCAACAAATTTCAGCTGGCAGCCCTGGTTGAAACAGAAAAGCTGTTCGAGCTGTACAGGAACGTAAATATAGTGAAGCATATTAAGATACAGTGGCTGCGCTGGCTTTGCCACGTATCTCGTATGGATGAAGAAACTCCGGCAAGGCAAGCCTTTGTACGGTACATCAAGACGGAAAGCGGGGAAGAGTGTTCGTCGGAGGGACCTCATGGCCTTGGGAATCTCCAGCTGGCGTGTTTTTTAGGACTCGCCCTAAACCAATAAGCGGTTGTAGTGCCACATAACATAGTAAGTAACGTCTTTACATAAACATTATAAAACCAAAACATATTTAAAATCAAGAGATAATAACCAAGACTACTAGTAGTGACGGCACTGACTGGCATTTGGGGTTAGAAAATATATAATTAAAATATATATGAAGAAAATAAATCTCACATTTAGATAAGGCTACACAGCAGCAGCAGTAGTAGCCTCTAAATGCTTATGAAGACAGATTCGCATTAAACAAAAAACAAGAACAAAAAATCATAATGAAAATAAATACAGAAAAAAAATGAAGCCAGAGCAAAGGGGTGGGTGGCAAAAGGAAAAATAGCTTACAAACTCTAGAAGTAAACAACTACAAAATAATGAAGGATGGAGGAATTACTGTATGTAGCAAGTTTTGCTGCTTCTTCATTTCCTGCTCTATGATAAAGCCAGTTTTTCCTCAACTCAACCATAAACGTTGTAACATTTTCAGCATTTTTAATGGCCAATAACAAAGTGGTTAAATGGTAGATAATTTAATAAGGCACGAAATGTGGTTTCCTTTAAGGTAATTATTAAAAGAAAAATATAAACAAGAAATGGAAAAAATTTTAGTGTGGTAACATAAAATTTGTCCTTAAATTTGGGCTGTTTTTCTTTAAAACATTAAACACATAACCGACAGCAAGCAGCAGACAACAAAATTTCAAAATTAGAATACATACGTTTATATGAAAACAATTATTTTAAAGGCAGCACAGCGAAAGCCTAGACAAAGGAATTTTTCTGCTGCTGCTAAACATAAAAAATTATATTTTTTAGGCAGCAAAACAAAAATTAGTGATACCAATACAATATAAAAATTTAAATAAAAAAACGTAAATATAATTTTTTATTATTTATCAGAAACCAAAAGTATAAAATTAATATATAACATTAAACAACATCTATGTTAACAATTAAAAGGTTTTAAAAACATAATTCCATTAATTTTTATATTTTCGAGTAATATATACAAAAAAAGCAATTTTAGTTTG
The DNA here is from genome assembly GCA_023159175.1 of Wohlfahrtia magnifica. NCBI lineage: Eukaryota > Metazoa > Arthropoda > Insecta > Diptera > Sarcophagidae > Wohlfahrtia > Wohlfahrtia magnifica. The sequence goes on along the minus strand of JAKWBJ010000202.1, from coordinate 924,778 downwards.
GTGGATTTGAAAAGCTTGAGGTCACCACTGAAAAATATTTCTTTATAACAAATATTTTTATTACAAAGAAAACGCATGACAATGGAACCTAGTTTTATTGCTGCTGCTGCTTTCAAAATATTTATGAAGTCTGTAGTATAGCAGCAAACGCTGCCAACAGCAAGTTGCTGCTTACTGTCGGTTATGTGTTTAATGCTTAAAAGTGAATTTTTCAAAATTTATATTCATTTGTTTAAAAATAGTTAAAAGGTAAAAAAAGAACATATTTTAGAATTTGTATTTATGTATTGGGTATACAAGTTAATAATGTCGATTTGGACAACATATGGCAGTCATTAAATTCAGTATTCGATGGACGTCAAAGTGTAAACACACATCGCTTTAATAATGTCGAATTACGTGACTAAAAAAACATGATAACCTCTTTTCATTTAATGAAAACGGCTGCTGAAAGTTATCGATTGTTGATAGAAGCTTACGGTCAACATGCACTAACTAAAAAAAAACTTGTAAACGATGGTTTGCGCGATTCAAAAGTTGTGATTTCGACACAGAAGACAAAGAGAGACCTGGTCAGACGAAAAAGTTTGAAGATGGTGAATTGGAAGCATTACTCGACGAAGATTGTGTCAAATGCAAGAAGAATTTTCATTATCATTAGGAATCACACAACAGGATATTTCCATACGTCTAAAGGCATTGAAGCCGAGTGACGTTCAAGGGCGATTTTGTATGTCGGAAAAGATGCTTGAACGCTACAAAAAGGAATCATTTTTGCATCGTATTGTTACTGGTGATGAAAAATGGATACATTACGATAACCCCAAGCGCAAAAAGTCATATGTAGAGCCCGGCCAACCACCCAAATCAACGCTGAAGCTGAATATCCATGACGCCAGGGTAATGCTCTGCAGTTGGCGGAATCAGAAGGGTGTTTTGTATTATGAGCTGTTGAAATCAGGTCAGACGATCACAGCGGACCTATACCGAACACAATTCATTCGTTTGAGGAGAGCAATCAACGAAAAACGACCAGAATATTCGACCAGAAACGAGGTCATAATCAACCATTATGACAACGCTCGGACACATGTTGCAAGACCGGTTAACAACTATTCGGGAAACAGTGGATGGAAAGTTTTGGCTCACCCGCCTTATAGACCAGACCTTGCCCCTTCTGACTACAATTTGTTTCGATCGATGCAGAACGCCCTTACTACAATACGCAGAACAAGGTATCAACAATTGTCTTGATTCATTCTTTACCTCAAAACCGGAGCAGTACTTTTGGCGCGGAATCCATATGCTACCAAAAAGAAGGGGAAAAAAGTAGTGGCTAACGATAGACAATACTTTGAGTAATGTATCAATTCATTTTGTTATTATAATAAATGTATTTTTCAAGCAAAAAATCGACATTATTAACTTGTATACCCAATAAAATGTGTCGTTACTTCAGTCCAAAGTCATCGATAGATACTTTATTACTCCCATATACATAACTAATCCAAGAAACTTTTTTATCTCCGATGCATCTGCGTCAATCCATTTCTGTATTCGGGATTCCCGAGTTATAATCAAATTGGATACGAATTGTTAGGCATTCAAATTCGTTTGGAAAAATATCAATTGGTTGTATTGGACTAAATAGTAGTCGTCTATTCTAGGTTCAGCTGAATCATCTTGAAATTTGAATTTCTTGAGTGTCCGTACAGTGAGAGGACCACATATTTTAGTGGGAATTTTGGTATCAATATTGAGCTTATTTTATTCTCAACATTTTAAGTTTTCGTTTAAGTGATTAACATCTAAAATTTTCATTCTGAAAAATTTTTTATGACTTTTTGAAAAAAAATTGCTCAAATTTAGCGCGATTTTTTTTTGCAGCCAAGTTGTGGATAACTCCGGAACTGTTGAAATTACAAAAAATATTAATTAGGCGATTTATAGGAAGTTTTGTTTCAAAACGTTTGGTGTTACTTGCATTATCAACGGTCGAATCGTTTCAAGTTATGATGAAATACATTAACATAACTACCATATTTTGGGCGAAAAATTTGCCACATCCATAAAAAGACATTTTGGGTCCGATGGAAAAAAACTGAAAACGGATTTGAATTCAGCGCATCAAAATCATTATATTTCATATATACAGTTTTATATACAGGCGAGAAATACTTTTGTTTTTTGTAGACCAGAGTTATTCATCATTTTAAGTTGGGAAAATCTGAAAAAGTCATGATGAAAGCAAATATAACCTTTCTGGCTGTGATGGGAAGGATTTAGTATATCGGAAACCTAATACAGAGTTGGAAGAGAGAAATATGGTACCAATTGTAAAACATGGCTTGAGGTAGTGTTATAATCTGGGTGTGTATGGCGGCATCAGGTGTGGGCAATTTAGCATTTTTCGATGGCATTATAAATCATTCAATCATTGCTTTTTCGGTCATTATACATATATACAAGCACACTTTCATTTTTATATATAAGAAGGGCGTTATAATGTATATTTATTTTATAAAAATTTTATTTATTTAATTAATAGTTAATTTTAAATTAAATTTTTCTTTTATTAAATTTCAGCGGCTAAATGTCTAACTTACCTTGCCAGACGATGATATTGTTGAAGCCGATGGTGTACCCGATGATTGTGCACTTAACGTTGTACGACTTGTATTCGATTGCATTGCAATAACGATGACACGCACGTAAACTTAAACACTAACACACACACGCTTCTAAAAACAAAACCACAACAAAAATGGTCGCTTTTTTTAACTCTAAGCCGAAACGTAAAATTTTTGGAAACACAACCGGTTAGTGATTTGGTAAGGAGTACACATACACGTTTTAGGTAAAAAAAAAAAAATTAAAGAACGAACGAACAAGGATTATAACGCAAGGAACGCAAATTCATAAAACACTTGAAATCACAGCGTGTTTTTTTTACTTTTTTTTAGGTTTTAAGAGGCTTTAAGCGGTTATCATGTGAATATGAGAAATAAGTGGTATGGTGTGGTGTGGCGGTGGCGATGATGATGAGGACAACGTTGGTGGTGTTATTTTTTATAGGATATAACACAGCCTCGTACACCAGAGATGTTGTATAACATTGTAGACGTTACATTGTTACATATTTTATTCGAATTTTATGTTTATTTCTATAATAATTATTAAATTTTTAATAATTTTTTTACTTATCTTTTATTTTTTTCTTTATCAAACAAATTTAGTTAATTTACTAAATTTTAGTTGGTATGGTTATACATTTCTTATTACTTTTTTTTAACTTTTACTGGTTTAAATAAAAATTTTCATTTTTGATTAAAGAAACTTTAAAATTGAATTATTTTTATCTTCTTCTTCTTTGCAAATGTTATGGTTTAATAAAGTAAAAAGAAACATAAAAATAAAATATTAATTTAAAAATTTTTCTGTATCTTTTTCTAAATTTTTAGAGAATTTTAAACTTTTTGTTGATGTTTTCCCTTTTTGTTTACACTTTTAGTAAATATTTGTAAACATTTTTTGATGAAACACTCCCTGTTTGTTTAAAAGTGAGTGTGTGAGCTTCACTTACTGCTTAACAAAATTGAAAGTTAGTAATCAAAGAGTATAAAAATATTATCTAGATATTAAATAAATATTTATATTTATAAATATTTATATTTATATAATGATACAAAAAAGTTTATATTATGAAAAGTTTAATTTTTAAATAAACTTATTTAATTTATTTATAAAATGCACAAATTTTTGTGTTTACATTTGTCACATATCCAAAATTGTAACTGGGAGCGTATACGTAATATGTGTTAACCTTCGCTTTACCAAACAATTTTATATATAGTAAGCAGATCGATTATTTCAGTTTTTGTAAAAACCGGTTTTCGAATAATTCGAAAAATTGAAATTTAAAAAACCGGTTTTCGATTATAAATTTATCAAATAACCAGTTAAATGGTTCTGTTATTAAAATAAAATTCTTCTCAATTCAAGTTGCATTAGCAAATAAAATTGATAAATTAGGTAAGACACCCGCCTACTAACCAGGAACTTTTTAGTTCAATTACAAACGGATTTTATAGCCCTTTTTTATATAAATGATGTACAGTTTGTGAAATAAATGTTTTCAAAGTATTTTGCCACGTCTTATAGAGGGAGAAGGACACAACACTTGGAAAGTCGCTGTTCAAGTATCTTAGTAAACTGTCCGGTTTAGAGATTAATCGACGAATAAAGTTTCTGAACCGCATAGACTGGATAAAAACCTGCAGAAGACGACAGTTTTAGTCTAATTGGTAGCGTCAATGTGGGAACAAACCAACGAGGAAGTGATATTTAGACTTTTCGGATTACCACTCAAACCAACCGTGAGTAATTTGCTTTACATACACAAACGTGGTGGATGGCGGGCTGTAGTGGTGAGAGTGCCTGTAAACAACACAAGCCAGGTTCAAATGACAATTGTGATATCTTCTGATTAGATTAATTGCTTATTAATCACTGACCTTATCATTTTGACGCATTGAGTTTTGCACTTATTTACTTAAATTTAAATGAACATAATATAATAGTACATCTCTATAAGCAAAACCGGCTTATTATTCACTGATTTGAACGTAAATTTTTTTTGAATAAGGTGGCCATACACAACATTTTATAGTTTGGATGAATTGAGCAAATATTAAGGTGGCCTTATCATTTTGAAGCACACCTTACTTATGCGAAAAAAATGTAAAAAAAACATCAAAAATTTGAATAAATTATTTTATTCTAGAAGATAAATATAGCAACTAACTGAACAATAGTTAGTTTGCAGCTAGCTAGCTAAGAAAATTAGTTTTCACCTAACGTGCAATCACCTAACTTTTAGCTGATTTAAATAAATTTAATTTACAGTCAATTTAAAAAACGGAAAAGCGGTTAGCTTACAGCTAGCAACAAAAAGTCAACTAGAAGCTAACGTTTAGAAAGAGTTGGGCAATTGATTGCCGCCTAGGACATCGCAATGTTAAAATAGTTAGTTGCTGCTATTGAAAAGTAATCCAAGTGTCAGTCAGCACTACTTGCGGAAAAGTTAGCTAAAAGTTAGGTTTCAGTTAACTCAGTTTCCGACAGGGTACACAAAATATATGTTTTTTCCTTCTATGTGCTAATAAGAATTTTATAGTCGTTTTACTCCCGAAATACTGTACCGACTTAAATAAATGATTTTTTTTACAGAAAAAGCTTTAAATCCATACATACTTTTTCCAAATCGGTGCAGTAGAACGGTGTAGAACGGGCGTAAAAGGAATACAAAGAAATGTGTTAGCCTATTAATTATATAACGGGTCCGCCATTTAATGTTTTTTTTTCGACTAGTGCTTATTTCGCGAATGGTAACACTGATTTGACAGATAATTAGTTTTATCCTTCCGCTGAACGAATATGGTTGTGTATACGCTTTTTTCGCTTCGCTAAGTGGGCCTGCGATCGACTTACAGAAGATGCCGATTTTGCCAAAAAGAAATCATCTTTTCAGATGAAGCTCATTTTGATCTTGGCGGGTATGTAAACAAGCAAAATTGTCGTATTTGGGGCACAGAAAACCGGAACGCATACATTGAAAAGCCGATACACCCAAGACCAGTCGCTGTTTGGTGCGGATTTTGGTCCAATGGTCCAGTCAATGGCGATCGTTATCGGGCCATGTTGAACGAATTTTTGTTCACAAAAATTGAAGAGGAGGATATTAGCAACATTTGGTTTCAACAGGATGGCGCCACGTGCCACACAGCCGAAGCTACTCGATATTTTGTGCCCTGTTTAAAAAAAAAAAATTATTTGGCAGACCCTATAGATAATATTTTTCAAAAAAATTGCTTGAAAATGTAATACAAATTTTTGAGATTACACCGGTCTACGGCAAAAAACGCCTTTAAATAAAAATATATGGAATATAATAATTTGGATGCGCTGAATTCAAATCCGCTTTCAGTTTTTTTCCAGCGGGCTCAATTTTTTTTTACGGGCGTGGAAATTTTTTTGCCCAGAATATGGTAGTTATGTCAATATATTTTATCACAACTTGAAACGTTTAGGAACAAAATTTCCTATAAATCACCTGTATTTTCAACAGTTTGGAGATATTCACAACTTAACAGCGAAAAAAATTTTTTGCGCAAAATTATAGCAATTTTTTTTTCAAAAAACTATAAAAAAGCACTTAAATTAAAGCTTAAAATTTTGAGAATAAAATAAGCTTTAAATCATTATTATTTTTTTTTATTTTTTGTAGACCAGTGTTATTAAAGAAAAAATTTAAAAATATATTATAATGAATTTTTTATGCCTTCTTAATCCAAAATACTTTTATTCTTTGAAATAAAGCGTGTTATTTATAGGGGTATAGAACTTTAAGTTGGCATTACTTTTCAAAATGGCGACCGATTTAACAGCTGTCAAGTGATTTATTCTCAATTTGGCTTGGCAATTCATCATGCCCGGCGTAGATTCGTGGAATGGGCCCTAAACGAGATTACTGTTGTTCCCGATTTTCACAAGCGAATTTTATTTAGCGATGTAGCGCACTTCTGGTTGAATGGCTACGTCAACAAACAAAACTGTCGCATTTAGAGTGAAGGTAATCCTCAAGTGTATGTGGAAACACCTTTACATCCAAGAAAACTGACTGTTTGGTGCGCTTTATGGGCTGGTGGAATCATTGGTCCGTACTTTTTCAAAAACGATGGTGGTCAGAACGTTGCAGTCAATGGTGATCGGTATAGAGCCATGATTACTAACTTTTTCATTCCTGAATTGAATAACCATGATGTCCAGGAGATGTGGTTTCAACAAGACGGCGCAACATCTGACACAGCTCGTGCCACAATAGATTTATTGAAAGACACGTTTGGACCTGTGAATTGGCCTCCAAGGTCTTGTGATTTAACACCGCTAGACTACTTTCTGTGGGGCTATGTAAAGTCATTGGTCTATGCGGTAAAGCCACAAACGCTTGACCATTTGGAAGACAACATTGGCCGTGTTAATAATGTTGGAAAAAGTCATCGGAAATTGGACGTCCAGATTGGACTACAGCCGCGCCAGCCGTGGCGATCATATAACAGAAATCATATTTAAAAGGTAATGCCACAAGATTATCTTTCGGATAAATAAAATTCATGGCAATCGAATAACCCATCGTTGTTTAATTGCAACTTAAAGTTCTATACCTGTATAAAAACACCCTTATAAAAAATGTCTTTGAAAATAGTAAAACAAGCTGCATATTTTTTATATTGCAACCACAGTTTGTTAGAAAAATGTCTGTAAAAATTTTATATTTCCTGATTTTAAAATATTTCCCTTAAGAATTTTTAAATTTTAAACAGATACTTCAAACAATAACTTATAAAATAATCGACAAAACATGCTGTAGTACATTTGATAACAGTAAGAAATTTGAATATTTTTATTACCGTTATAACAATAAAAAAACTGACCATTTTGTGGTAATAAACTACAGGATAGTTTTCACTCTCTTTTTTTATTTTATTTTTTTTTAAGCAATACTAAAAAATTCAATAAAATTTACCAAAAAACCTTAAATAATACTTATTTGAATATTTGTTTTTAGTTTTTTTTTTTTTTTTTTTTGTATACAAACAAAATTTGTATATTTTATTTTCCCTTTTATACTATAATAAAACAGATATATGCTTTTTATTTATGCAGGTTTTTTTTCATTCTTTTTATAGTTTGTGTTTTAATAAATATTTCTTCTTTGCATCTACAGTGCCGAAGCAAGAGAAGGAGAAAATTTTAAGAAGAATATAAATAAACTTAGAAAACTAAGATATTTATGGTTACTACCAGCGTTGCCAGAAGCTTCGGAAATAGTCATCATTTGGCAAAAAAAAATCATCATTTTTGCTATTTGGTTTTTCAGTGTGAAAAAAGGGATACGTCACATGTAGAAATCCTAAAGGTGCTCCGTAAGGTTTGTTTTTTCATCATTAATAGACTAACAAACGAACAAAATGGAATACAACTCTCATGTATGGGCCGGTGCTTCAAGACTATTTTGGAGCTTCTCGACCGCGTACAGGAGAGGGCGAAGATGCTCATCAATGACGGTAGGGTAGCCAACTCTATTGATTCGTTGGAGCACCGTCGCAATGTGGCGTGTGTTTCATTGTTCTATCGGTACTATAACGGAATGTGTTCTAACGAAATTAGGGAATTAATTCCCAAAAATCATATATTTTTACGTAGTACTCGTATTTCTCGTAGAGCGCATCCCTTTGTAGTTGATTGTCCAGTAAATCGCACAACGCATTATAGGGAGAATTCGTTCTTTGGTCGCACTGTTCGGTTGTGGAATAATCTTCCAGCGAAAGTATTTCTGCCACTTACGACATGAGTAAATTTAAATCTAACGTCCATAAACACTACTCCCTCTGTCCTCCTTCCAATAACCTATTTTCCTAGTACCAGCACAATGCACTGCATGAGTAGGGGCCATCCCCTGGGTGCTGGTCTTATATAAAAGAAAAAAATTGCTTGCATCTTATTGGATTGTTACACTTAAATTCGTGCTGTGTGAAAAATATTTTGCTATCGAAAAATGATGTTCAGCCACGAAGCTCATTTTTGGCTCAATGGGTAGGTACGCCAACAAACAAATTTGCCAAATTTGATGTGAAGAGCAGCTAGCCAAAGAACCTTGAAAGCTGTACTATATGGTGAGGTTTGGGGGCCGGCGGCACCGCAACATTACAGTCAGTGGAGCAAGATGCCGTGCGATGGTTACCGAATTTTGTTTCTCAAAATGTAAGAATTGAATATGTTTGATAAGTGGTTTCAACAAGATGATGCCTTATGCTACACGTACACGATACCACAAACCTATTGAGAGGCGTAGAAACAGTTAATCTCACGTTTTAGAGCAGTGTATTACCCGCCAGGATCATGCGACTTGACTCCACTAGACTATTTTTTGTAAGCATACGCAAAGTCTCTCGTATGCAGTAACAAGATGATATCTTCAGTTCGAGATATCATCATTCTCATGGGTGACTTCAACGCGAAAATAGGAAGCGACAACACCAACACCCGCTTAACCATGGGAACGTACGTTTGTAAATTTAAAAATAACAATGGATAACGACTAATAGAGCTATGCCAGACATACCAACTAGTCATAGGTGGCTCCATCTTCCCGCATAAGGAAATTCATAAATATACAGTAAATTTCCGTCATCCTTTGCCAACAGCTAAAAAATTAAAGTCTGAAATTCACGTCTCCTGTCTTCAGTGTGTTAACCGTAAAAAAAAAATGTGAATAGTCGTCACCAGCGTCTCAAACTGTCCTCTCTGCTTAATGGTAGTTTTTGTATTTTTATGGTTAAATTTTCGTATGTCAAATATCATATGATAATCATTTGAAATGTAGTGATTAAAAAAAACGGTAAAACAAGAAGTAAAATTACACACAGGCTACACACACAATGAAAAATTACACACAGTATGTGTGATTACACACAAAGTGGCAACACTGAAATAAACACAAAAAATACACTTAAACACCTCATAACTCTCTGTCTCTCTCTCTCTATTTTCTCTTCAACTCCCACACAAACCACCATGGCCATCAGAAACTAAAAAATGTTTTGGAAAATCACACAAACAACTGCAAATTACTTTAAAAAAAAGAGAATAAAAAAAACTATGAGCAAAAATAACACATCAATAGCAGTGGTTATCAAGGGAATTAATTACAGTCGTAATACAGTGCAGGCAAGAAAAATAAAGAAGTTTCTAATAGAAGTTTTCCCACTACATCTGTCAAATAGCTATCATATATTAAGTTATTTTGCCAAATATAGTCGATATCGCATTTAACTACAAATGCAAATAAGAAAACTGTTTAATCAAAGTATTATTATTTTTATCATCATATCGACCAGGCACTATTACAGGAAACTACTAACTATGGGATCTGTTGGGCGCCTATCGGTTTATTGTTTGTTTAGCAGATCTAAAACCATAATGGTGGATGTGTCACCCAGTGAGAAAGACTCTATGTGTATCTAAACTTTTCCACCTAAACCTATTAAGAACCCTACATTCACACAATATGTTTTCCGCTGTCTGGAATGCCTGTAAGCACAGTCTACAAACATCCACATCTGTGACCACCATTCTCTTTAGATTTGTTCTTGATTTACTTATACTTGAGAACCTCAGAACGCCGCCCAAACTGCAAACTGATAGCCGCCCTAGAGTAGCCAACTCCCCTTTTTAGCATTCCAGTGTTCCAAGCATCTGACAATTTCCCAATTAATATTGGGATGGTAGTAAGTAGTACTACGCAGTAAGATTCCGGACCGATATAGGGTGTTATAAAACCCTTTCTGGCCAATGCATCCGCTATTTAATTACCATCTCTTCCACTCTTCATTATTATATTATTAATCAACGTATGTCAGCATCAAAAAATCATATTTAGCGATGGAACCCAATACTGGATGAATGTTCAGTACATTCCGAAAAAGCTGACGACTATATCGGTTCATATCGTTGGCCAAGCCATCACTGTAAATGCTATAAATCAGTGATTACCTACTTCTTTTAGTTTATAATGGACAAAGTGGACACCAACGACATGAGATTTCAACAAAACGTTGCTACGTGCCAGGCAACGTGTGCCACATTGGACAATCTTCATGAATAATTTGAGAGCATGGTTATCTCAAGTGGTGGTAATTTGAACTAGCCACGGAGATCATGCGTGTTATTGTGGGATTTTCTTAAGCCACAAGTCAATGCGAATAAGCCACAAATCACAGCGGCCCATCAAAACCCCTGCCATCGGTCAAACTTAGCCTGAGTTATGCGGCAAGCTGAAGCTTTGCTATCCTCAGGGTAGCCGAGCTAATTCGCGACTTTGTCGCTGTTGAGGACAGTCAGGCTGTCTGGGCATTGCGTCAGTTTGAAGTTGGTTTCACTATGCCCTCACACTCCTGAATGTGTGTAGCGTCAAGCTGTGATGGATCCCTGGACATAGAGGTGTTTTGGAGAATAATAATGCTGATTAGCTAGCGATGTGTCTGACAGACCCCGCTTCGGTTCTTGTGAGCTTAGTGGATAATTGGGCCTATCGAAGAGTGGAAGACAATGGACAATCAGAGGAGACTGTGGAGTTTCCAGGCAGTTTTGGTTTAAGCTCGACCGCTCTAGCACGGAGTAGGTCCTTAATCTGAAAATGAAGTTCGCCAGAACTCTGATTTATTTTCTGCCTGGACACTGCGGACTAAGGGCAAGGATTGGACTATGGGAAGCAGCCATCCCTAATTTTTGAGGAGGAGCCAGAGATCGTTGAACATATCCTTTATCATTGCCCAGCTCTCCCCTTTTCATCTTAAGCTTTTCTTTGCTTTTCTTTCTATCTCTAAAATGCTTTTCACAATATTCCTTTCTGGTCTCTGGGTAGATTTCGATTGCACTGCCATTTCAATCATCAACGGTGACTGTCATTCATCATGTTACAAAAATGATAGAAAATGCTCTGGATGCAAAACGAATACCAATCATGAGGCACTCGAAAGGAACATTTTTCACAGGGAACTGTGAAAAACTGGTGCAGAGAAAAGGAGTTGATCATAACCAGACCATTTACAAGACGAAGGAGTGTGGGAATCACTGAGATATCGTTAAATGACAAGACTATTAGACTCCCAGATGAAGTGAAATACTTTGAGGTCATTCTGGGTAGTACCTGATCTCACATGAGAAAAACACTTGTGCTATGTTACAAACAAGACGATAAGAAAGCTGACTGTCAGCACTTCTGAGGTAAAACGTAGGATTTAAAACCCAGAATTATTTGCTGGTCCTTTATTATGACCCGTAATAATTATAATATAATTTCAAATATTGTAAATAAATACATAGTAAAAATTTACCTTAGTTACTATTTGAACACACAGCGGTTAACTCCACTTTTTGATTTTATTAGATAGTAATATCAAAACATTGTATTGACCCTAAACTACGTAAAATGCAATAAATACCATCCAACAGCCACCGAATTCACCTGATTTGGCTCATTGTGACTTATTTCTGTTCAATCGAGTTGAAAAACCATTGCGGGGAACGCGTTTCAGCAGCCGTTTCTAAAATTTTTTTAAATTCATCTCAACCTTTTGTTTTATGGAGTTAAGCAACTTGTGCACTGAACGACTTAGTTTTTTTGAGTAAAGCCTAGTACTCTGTTTAAATATGTGCAAAATGTTGTGCAACATCAAATTTTTCGTACGAAAACATTGAGATGCAACCAATGTAGTCATCTAGCAATTTTTTAAAATTTGTCCCTTTTATGCCTCGAAATATGCTGCATAATTTTACATTTATAAACATATGTTTGCATTTTTAGCCATATGTTTACTCCAGCAACATAAAAAGTAATATTCAGCAGGGACATAAATACTTTTACACATATAAAAATAATGAATATATTTAGAACTATATTTTTATATATTTATTAATACAAGTTCTATTAAAAAAAACTGACAAGATTTTAAATTGTTTTGAGAGCAATTTTGTCCCTTTTAGCCTTATGAGCCGTCGTAAAATTCTGTTCGAAACTACGTCTTAAGAGCCACTCACAAATCATAACTGCAGCTAAATGATGACCACATTCAACTAATGGGATAAACTCAGAAAATACGTTTTAAGATGATCTAACACACTGTGCGGTACAAACCAAATTTTTCTGTTATTAAAAAGCACTTTAACAACGATACGATTCACATTTTTTGGCCACTCCATTGTGAATGTTGATACAATTTGGAATTCCCATTGTAGACTAATGATATAGGGGTTGGCTTTCATTCATATAAAAAAAGTCTATATTCTAAGTTATAATAGTTATGTTACTGCTGCTGCTTAAAATTCCATACGAAATAAGTGAATCTCATGTTATTTCGTAGTTGAAAAAATTTTTAGAAATTTGTTGCCGTTAAAAAATAATGTTGACAGTCTTAAGCCAGTCTTAATCCTGGTATTATATTCAAATTTCGTACGATATGCTGTCAAATTACAACTAAGCAATTTAGTTAAATTTTATATATTTTTATTTAATATACTCATCATTACTATTTTTGCTTTTATAATTTCTTTGAAGCTGTGCTTATTTAGTTATTACTTTACTGTACTTTAAATTTGTTATTGTTTAGGTGCTATAATTAGAAGCAACACATAGTGCAGGGAGAGAAACATTGGTTCTGTTTTAATTTCTGTTTTTGTTTCATAAATGCTGTGCATTGGTTTCTTTTATATAATTAGCAACTCACACTAACGTTTGTTAATGTGAATGGAATTCTCTCCAATTTGAAAACAAGAACCATTGACTTCTAAGCAAAAAAAAGAAGCCATACAGCGTAAGCACAGTGCGTATACGAACAACCGTAGTGCAATTTAATCATTTAGGCTTAACATTAATTGTGTATTTGTATGTGTAATTTGTTTTATTAATGTTTACAATTGTTTTGTAGAGAACAGAATAAGAAAACAACATAACATACTACATGTGTGTGTAGAAGTTAAAGTGAGTGTGTGTGTGTGTGTGTGTGTGCATGTGTTTTTAAAAAGTTTAACGAACTTCATTAAACAACATGGTAGATTTTCGTTTTTAACGAATGTAAAGAAAGCAGATAATTTTTAAAGTATGAGAAGACAATTACAAACATGTTTGAACTCGCTTTTGGCATCTTTTCATCATTAAAATGTAAACACAAGAAAAAATTCTAAAGAGAGTGACAGAGAGAGGGGGAGAGTAAAAGTAATGGACAACGCTAATATATTGCTTTTTTAATGCATTTGAATTTGTTTTAGTTTATTTGTTTTTTGTTTATAAAGAGTAATAATAACTGTTTTGTTTCTTTTTAGTTATGAGTAACTGTTTTTGTATTTCATTTGATAAATGTAAAAAAAGTAGAAGCAAATAAAAAAAGCAATAAAAATAGCAACAAAAATAACAGTTCTAAGAAAATGTAGATTTGTGTTGTTTTATTGTATAGTTGTTGGCAAATGTAACAGACAACCTTCACTTAAACAAAAAAAAACCCATGCAAACTCTACTCCACTAGCATATAGCCTTACTTTTACGCACACATGCACATGCTAAATACTTGCTGTGTGTGTTTATAATATAACGTTATATTTTCTATTGCATACTTTAAAGTGTTTATTTTAATGTGTGTGGATGTACCAGTGCGTCTGTATTATAATGTATGTTAAAGAGTTAACAAAGCAAACGATAATTTTAGGGGTTTTACTGAGTATGGGGGAGGAAAAAAAGTATACATATATAGAACGAGAAAACGTGCTCAATTTTCTTTTTGCAAAACCTTAAGAGTGTATTTGAAACGGAAAGTAATAAAAAAATTAGAAAAGTAAACAGCCGGCAACAGTGAATTATTGATTATTGTTAAAAAATTAATAAAGAAAAAGATAAGAAAATACAATAAATCTCCAAACAATAAATTTTTCTTGTTTTAAATAAATAAAAATATTAAAAAAAAATTCGAAATAAAAAAAATTAAAATAAATGTCACCAAAAACTCGTATTTAAGCAAAATATCAAAATATTAAACATTTCATTTAAGATCTCATTTCATTCTACTTTTCTAATTTTTTGAAAGCATCTCTTAATTTAATTCATTTGCTTTTTAATATTCTTTATCACCCATAAACATTTCAAGCACTCTCCTAAGCCATATAAAAACTTATTTTTGTTACTCTTAATTTCTCTGCTTTAATAAGCAGATACTTAGACATGACAAACAATGGCTACCATTTAAGATCCCCCCTAAATGCAAAGCATTAATATTAAATTGACAACAAAGGCGCAACTGGACAAAGCAAAGCAACCCTGCAAATAAAATAAATCTCAAAATCAATTAACGCAATAACAAAAACAACGGCAAAATTGCTCTATAATTTAAAGCTCAAACATAAAAATTAAATACCTGACTCTTCTCATGACTACACGGAAAAGTCTTAAGAAAAACAAACGACAAAAAATACACTCATGAGGAAGTTGTTTTATACAACCACATACACACACATACATACATTTAAATGCCTAGAACTAAAGTAATTAATTAAAAAAAAAAAAAAAACAACCAACCAACTAACAACAAAATCATACATAAACTATTTTCGTCAACAATTAAGCCTCAGCATCAAAAACTCATTTGGAAAAGGGAGAATAGAAAAAAAAACACCTAAAGAGCAGTACCGTTAAAGAAGCAACAACAAATGTGTTTCTTCTATACGGAGCTAACGGCAAAATAGCTGTCATTACCACGTAACTTAAGTGAACTCAAAAATAGTAGTGTATGAGCGAGAAAGAGCAAGAGCAACAACAAAAACAAGTAATTAATTATGGTTAAATTGGAAATATGTGAGAGATAATTAACAAATCCCAACTGAGAACATTTGAAAAAATTTCTATGAAACTCAGCGAACAAGAAAAAAAAAACGAAATAATAAAGCGATTAAAAACGTTTAAATGAAAATTATCAAAAGTACAATAATTAAAAAATTAATTGACATCATTTAGAAAAAATAAGTTCAACAAAGGCGATAAAAATTTAGAAATTATATAATTTTTGCACTATTCAGCATTTGTAGAATTCTACAAATTACTTATCAAAAACGAGTTTCATTCGATTTTCATACAAATCATTTGTATGTTTACTTTTTGAAATACCAATAAAAAAAATTTATAATTTTTGCACAAGCCGCTTGTGTAGTTGCTTGCGGAAATAAGAAAAACTATTATAAATGCATATATAACTATAATACTCTTTAACATATGAATATACATAGAAATTAGAATCGTAAATTGAATATCAAATTTTTAGCTGAGATCGGATGGTTATTATTCGACCGGATTTTAGCGGTTTTTTTTTGGTTTTGTCGAATACGGCTTTTTCAAAATCGTCATTTTTCGAATACCGAATAAACCGATTAATTTAACACGAATAAACGGTTAATTTAAATAAGTATAATTTGTATACGTTTGTATACTTTTTATTGAAAATATGCTCATTGTTTAACTATTTGTATAAATTTAATTATTTTTGAATACATGACAACCTTGAACCTCCCACAAAGAACGTGAAAACCATGGGAGATCGAAAAAGATATGCACACTCTTGAGCAAAAATAACCTTTTCTCATCTTCTGTAAATAGATATTGATTTTTATATATGGAGAATGATCAACTGCAGTCATTGAAAGGCCACAAACCCACAAACGCCGGTATTTAGTCAAGTTTTTCACAGCGTAAATACACCTAACCAGTCGCTAGTGATATTGTGAGGTGATATCGCTGTTGAAAATTGTCAGATGGTGTGGCCTGGAAATGAACCGATGACACTTCTTGGTTGGAAGGTGGGTTCTTACATAACATACCACAGTGACTTACACAATTGCCACTTGTCAAGGCATTTAGGGGACTCGTATATTAGTAATAGATTTATTCAAAGTAAAACATTTAATTTTTGTTATCTTATGCACCCAAATTATAACTATAATAACAATCTCTACCAAGTAATACAACAAAAACGAAATTAGCTCCTTGAAAAGCTGTTCAAAACTTAAGCATTTTTCAGTACTTTGTGTAATTAACGTTGTTTTTTATGGCCTCTGCACACCGTTTTGGTATAGCTTTTATGAGATTTGTCAGAATTATTTTTAGTATTGATTGCCACTTTAATTTTAAGGTCTCCATCAGTCTCTGCTTATTTTTAAAAGGACGTGGTCCAGCTCTGAGCTTCAAGAATTAGGAACAATTTCATTTAAATAAAAGAACCGGTTAAGTGGTTATTTGAATTATTATTAACCAAAAACCGGTTTTTAAAACTGGGCTTTAATTCTACACTGTAAAGAGGAGATGACACATATACTATTCCTTGATTTGGTTTTGCTGGACACAGGGAAAGGCAGATGAACTTGCTAGAAGAGCCTCGATAGATGTGGAACTACTATTACTCTATCTATAGTCAAAAGGAAAATCGATAGTTTCCTTCGTGAGAGGACACAGAACAGGCGAAGTTTCCACTCCTCTTGTGCTATTTCGAGGACGCTGTATACTCCAAACTAGTTGCGGTATACAAGGGTCATTGGAGGCAATTAGAACGAGCGCGGAGAAAATTGGTTTGCCCTTCAACATTCTCTGTAGAAGCTGTAAAAGCACCTCTGAGGGGGAGACAATCGTTCACTTTCTCTGTGAATGTCCGATTCTGGCGAGCAGACATCTGCGGTAATTTGGTGTACCTCTCTTCAATGGTTTGGCGCAGTGAGCAAATCTGGATCCGCTTGATCTAATCCACTTCATAAGCAGATCAAGGTGGATAGAATCCCTTTTACCCTTTTGTCATCCTTTTAGCTAGTCTTGGCTTAGTTTCAAAACGTCACATTATTGTTAATTGTAGTTGATTTCGTCTTAGTTAACTTGCCAACTTACCCACCTATCTACCTGAGCCGGACCTAGGCGATTTTCTGGTCAATCAACATTAGCAATGCTCAATCCTGGGTACAAACCGAGCAGGCCACAATTAAGACCGAAGTGGAGGTGGATCGTGCAGGTTTTTTGAGACCACAAGGCAGCTGTTTTTAGGGCCGACAGTTGGAAATAAAGGCAGCAAAGATAACAAATATTGGAACGAACTGAAGCCGCTGGTAGCAGAATGAATGGAATGGAACTCAATCGATGAGGCCATATACTCTCTATAGGAGAACGAGGAATTCATATATACAGCGCCACTTAGAATCACCATAGCACTTGCCATTACATACGACGTTTTAAACGAATAAAAAAAATCGATGATTTAAAGATAGGTAGCGCTTCAAAAAAGCCCTTACAGCTTCGATTACCAGCAATTTTTCAACGTTCCAACTTTGCCGGCTATACCGGAAATATATGTATTTAATGCTTTAGTAGTTTTAAAATATATGTGAAAATACTCTTAAAACCTCTTTAATATTCATGGAACTTCAAATAAAACGGCGAAACCATGCAAAAGTTCTGCTCATTTGAAAATGTTAAAGGACCCTAGAGATATTGTCAGTAATCGGAGGGTTAAAGCATTGTAGTGTATAACATTTTTAAACAATTTCCGGTTCTTTGGAAAGGTTGCCAAGACAAATATTTAAAAAATCAGTATCGACAATACAATACAGCCTAAAGCAGTGAACATATGCCAGTTCTAGTTATTCTCTTAATATAAAAAATTCTCAAAATAAAGTTTTTAAATTTTAAGAATTTTAATTTTATCTCCTTTTTTTAAAATGTGAATGTCATTGTGTGGCAAAGAAAAATAGTGTCAAGGCAATATTTTCTGTATTTTATTTCTCAAAAATGCTCAACTTTTTAATAGATAAAGGAAGAAAAACATCAAATAAATGTATTTTTACAGCAAAGAGAAAACAATCCTTTATTTTTTTGTTTTTAAAACATTTGCAAAAAAAAATTAACAAAAAATGTATTGAAAATAAAAGAAAAAAACTAGATCAGCTTAGACAGTCAGTAAGTCAATGTCGAAACACATTTGGGAGGTTTCTTTCATAAGGATTTTGTAAGATTTTGTTGTATTTTTTTATTCTACTTCGATATACGCAAAAAATGATAGAAAAATTACAACAACGACAACAGTTAAACGTGATTTTTTTTTGTAGATTTTATAACACCCACTCTTTAATAGCTTTTACAAGATTTATTTGCTGGCTTTCTTTTTGCCTTTTTTTAATTTAAATTTTCTATTTTATTATGATATTTTTCAATTACTTTTTTTCAATTTTCATAAATTTTTCACTTGATTTGAATTTCTCCTTATTTTTTACATCTTTTTTTTTAATTTTTTACAAAAAAATTAAAATTGTTGCCTTAAAAAACGAGATTTTGCTCAACACGAACACGTTTAAACCAAAAGTCTGCGCGTAACTGAAGATATTTTAAGTAAAACAGGCGAAAAATTCAAATTTTTTTCTATATGAAAAAAAAAAAACAGGGATGCTCTTCTTAAAACACATACACAATGTATAAAAATACCTACACTTATACAAGCACACACACACACACACATACATACATGCATTTAAAAGAGATGCTTAGTTAAGAGCCTAACAGATGCTGTCTAATATCTTGTATATATACTTGCACAAATGTTTACCGCTATTTACCACATTAAAAAGTGGAGACTTTACTCACGAGAATAAAATACGGCTACTTTCTCACACAATTTTCCATACTTTTCTTACGCTCACACTTGTGGATGGTAATTTTTTTTTTTTTTTTTCATTTTCATTGAACCATATGATTTTTAACAAATGTCCATACAGCTTCTTTTCAAAACATTTTGTCTTTTTTAATTAATAATGATTTTAAAAAAGTGTTGCAAATCATTTTAATAAAAACTAATTTCCCTTAAATCTAAAAAATAAATTATTCTAATAATAATTATTAAATATATTTTTTCATATTTAAATACCTTATGAAAAATATAAGAAAAGACCTAAGTTCTTATATTTTTCATAAATAAAACACCACAACAACACTATTTTACTTACTGTTACAAGAAGTTGCCATGTCGTTTGCCACGTTTTTAAAAAGGAAATCACCACGCAGGGTTGTATTTTTTGGTTATTATGTAACGAAAAATAAACAGTAAAAGACAAAGAAAATTAAATTAGTAATTTGAAAAAAATATATGTATAAAGAAGTTAAATTAAAATAACAAAATAATATTTAAATAACCAGTCATACACAAAACTCTAAAATAATCCTAACATTTCTACTAAATTTCGAGTTTCAAAAACTTTTCCAAGAAAGTAATGATGTAGGTTTTCTTCAAATTCATTTTAATCAATAGAAGAATAAACAACAAAAAGTTCTTAAAAAGACACAAGTAAAAGAGAAATAAGCAAAAAGAAAAAGTGAAGTACATGTACATACGCAATTTTTGATGACGGTAATAGTCCGGCTTTGATATTGTACGCTTGTAAAGTGTTGGTTAAACGCATTAAGTATTAATTCGGAAATATTATTGATAATGGGTTCAAGAAAAGAAATATTATGCAACGTTATATATTATATTATGATATAAGTAATAATCTTATCACGAAATAGCAAAAATTCTAAATTAAAATCGGTCGTAAGAGAAAGCTATTATGAAAAATTACAATAACAATGCTATAGT
Organism: Wohlfahrtia magnifica; assembly: GCA_023159175.1. Classification (NCBI taxonomy): domain Eukaryota; kingdom Metazoa; phylum Arthropoda; class Insecta; order Diptera; family Sarcophagidae; genus Wohlfahrtia; species Wohlfahrtia magnifica. Next base: position 904,517 of record JAKWBJ010000202.1, on the reverse strand, counting down.
CGAAAACAAGCCGAGTAGTGGACGCCCAAGGAAGCTAGTTAGTAGAACGTCAGATTTATTCTTCAAGAAGTGCGAAATAATTCGAGAAGAGACTTATCAAAATTAGCTGAAGCCATTGCCGAAAAATCAGCAACACGTGTACATCCGCGAGGTATACGAAGATCATCAAATGAAAACAGTTTTCGCAGCAAAAGAATTCGCAAAAAATATGGTTTTTTTAATATGGATTTTTGGAAACGGGCTCTATTTATTGATGAATCCAAATTAAATATATTTGTCAATGATGGAGGGGAAACGTATGGAGAAAAGCCAATAGCGCCTTAAACCAAAAAAAAGTTACTTGCACAGTAGAGTGGTTCGAAAAAAATTGTGCCTGTCACCCCCTAGAATTAAAGATAATGTAAAAACAATTCCAAATTTTTTTTTTATTTTTTTGCCACGCCTACAAATACCGCCCTTTTAGTATCTTGTAAACTGTGTTGCCATTTTTAGTCCGGTCATAACATTTTGTATACCGGTGTTCATGGCTCTGTAACGGCTATATTTCTATTTTTATAGTTTTTTACTACCACGTTAATTTAGCATAACAGCTTTACGAATGGGAAAATTCGCTTTCATCAATGAAAATATGAACCGTTTTTAACATAGGGATGTTTTTTTTTTTCCTTTATTGTTAAACTTGGGGGCGTAGGGCTTCAATAAAATTTTCAATTTTACTCTATTTTAACAATAACGTTTTTCTATTTCGACAATCACGTTTGGACACCATTTTCTGCTTATTCTATCTGCGGTTTTCTTAAAGTGTGTCCTATACCTTTCTATTTTATCCTTAACATTTGGCCCATTAAGGGCTCTTCATTGGTCAGAATCCATAGATCAGTATTGCTGATAGTTTGTGGCCAAAAATAATCGTCAATGTTTCGTAGGCACTTATTAACCATTAGTTTGCAGGCAGTTGCACTTGACATTACCTAGGTTTCGCTACCATAGATAGTGTAGTATTTAAGCAGGCATTGAAGATACGCATCTTAGTTTTACATGCTATCTTGGTCGAACGCCACACATTCCGAAGTCGTCAGAAAGCTGCTCTGACTTTACTGAGTCTGTTAGATACATCGTTATCTATACGACCGTTAAATGACGTGATGCAGCCCAAACAACAGAAATTGTTTACGTATTGTAAGCGTTGGTTTTCAATTGTAATGACTCCCAGATTGTTATTGTCAATGTGCATTGATTGGGTTTGCTTAATGTTTATCTCCAGTTCGACGCTAATGCAACGACGTGGTTGACCTTGTCCTACATGTCACTGAGTTTGTGCGACATGAGGCATATGTCGTCCGCGTAGTCGAGGTTAGGGTTATGACGTTCAGTCACGTATAATTGAACCTTTAAAGATGATAAGGTTATCCAACAAAAAATAAGAAAAATTAATTTAACTTAATTTAAAATATGTATATACTAGAATAATCCCTCCCTCGTTACTGGGAGCCTTTGTATTGTACCTGCTTTTTTACTGAAGTGTGTGTCCTCTTTAATACATAGTATACTAGCTGACCAGGCAAACGTTGTTTTGCCTTCATGGTGGTTGAAGAGAAATCGTTGTTTTGCCTTTAACTTTTTTATTTTGTAACCTATAAAACAAAATTTTGCACTATAAACGTAAGTTGGGTCTGTAGTATTTCACTACACTAAAAAGAATGAAAATTTCAAGAATTTCAAATTTGTATTGAACTCAAATTATTTAGGCCAAATTTAGCGACCTTACTATTACCGTTTTAGAAATACGTACACACATATACAAGTTTTTTATGGGCGTGGCACCGCCCAGTTAAACAATAGTGGAGCCACACACCAAATGGAAGCTTTCTAAATATGCCTTTTATATACAATTTTAATTTATTTTCTAATTCTTTAAAAATATATTTTAATGAATTTAGTTTTTATATTTGTTCTTTAAAGATTTATGCGCTCTTTTGAACATTTAAAAATATGTAATTTAAGAAATTCTTCATTTGAGCTTTTTTTTGTGTATGCATGTGTCGAATGATAGTGGGTAACACTTTATAAATGGCAACTATTTTTTAGCGACTGTCATCGAAAGTACAACCCTGTCTTTTCATATGAAAGATATGACAGTTCAAAGAAAGAATGGCACAGTAAAAAAGAAAAAAATAGTACGACACACTCTCGATAGAAAGGAAAAAATCGCAAATGCCTAAAATTCGCATTAAAAACTCGATAAAAACGATTAAAAATATATTTGTTATATTAAAAATAACAACAACGAAATAAAAAATTATTAATTGAATATAAAATTATACAAGAAAACGAACAAATAAACGAAAAAAGTACATAAGAAAAAAGTTGCTGAACAGAGAAAGAGCAGTAAAAAGTCGTAAAGGAAAAAATCAAAAGGAAAAATTAAAGAATCTTATTGTAAAAAACACAAGTAATAAGACCAATTTACAAATAACTTTATTAATTTCGATCTATTTTTTCATATATTAAAAGAAAAGAGTTAATTTACATAATTTTCATAGTGTTACAAAATGTCAAAAAATAGGTGTTAAGCAGCCTTTTATAGTGACCAAAAAAATATTGCAACTGCAAAAAATGTGTAAAAAAGCAGTCATACTAAAAAAAATATATGAAACTTAAAGAAATAAATAAATTTATCAATACAAAATTCTGTTAAAGTGTAAACATTTTCAAAATTTTTATTGTTATCTGTTCTGCTAAAGCCCCCTTTAAAGGTTTATTGTGAAATATCAATAAATGTAGGCGTGTCTGTGGGGTTATTATAACATAAAAATACATAAATTGTATGTTCTTAATAAAATTTTATTTAAATACAAAATGAAGTGTTAAAAAAAAAACTTCATGTAATAAAAGAAAAAACCCTTAAAAAAGATATTTATTCTGCTTATTGCTTAATTTTTTTTTAACTACCCCACCCGCTGGCTGTTAAAGTATGTGAGAAAGAGAGCAAAAAAACAAGCAAAAACATAAAATAAGTCGGCAAAAGCAACAACGAAGTTCAACACTCAACCAAAAAAAGAAAAAAAATCAAAAGCAATAACAAAAAAACAACATTCAATAACGTCAATCATGTTTTTTGTTATTATACGTTAATTCGTGGCTTCCAATTCTCACTCTTTCTCTGTCTCTCTTACCCAATGCTTATTTTATCATATAAATTTGTTGTTAGTGTTTTTATATTTAATACAGCCGTTCTTGTTTGTGCCATCTCCTAAACCAGCTAGCCAGCCATCCAGCCAGCCGATCATCGTCATCATACAACACAAATTTTTTTTATAATACACTATATTTATATGTGCGTGTGTGTGTGTGTGTGTGTTCGTGTGAATTTGGCATGTTCGTTTTGTTTTGTTGTTTTGCTTTTGCGTTTGTTTATATTTTTTTCTATGTGTGTTTGTAACATGGTGTTTATGTTTTACTGCAATTTATTTTATTACTGGTGTTTTTGTTTTTATTTATTTTTATATAAGTATGTATGAATGTGTTGGGTTTTTTTTCTTCATGTTTTCCTTTTGATGTGTTTCATTTCTTTTCTTTTGGTTTGTTTTTGTTTTTATGTGTTACAAATTGTGTAAGAGGAAACAGGGAGAACTTAAGAGTTGTTATTGTTTTTCTTTTCTGATTTGAAGGCGTGCAATATTGCACACAGCCAGAGCCGACAATGTTTTTATTTTATTACATGGCGTATACACATTTACACAAACATAGAAAAAAATAGATTTTTCCTTTATAGAATTCAGGGGGAAGTATAGCCTAAAACATAATAAATGTATTACATACTTTGTTTATTATTTAATCTATTAACTGAAAAACATCGTATAATTTCTTAATGTAATAAAAATGTGCATATTGGCATGAAAAGTTGATAAACGCGGATTATTAAAAAAAAATATTGAAAAAATTTATGGTGTCCTTTAAATGGCAACTGAGAAGCTTTGGTAAGTATTTAGCCGCTGTAGGTTAGGTTATGTTTTAAGATTGTTAACCTTACAAAGCAAAACAATTTTTAGATGGGGAATCTAATATAATTATTTGGAGCTTTAAGCCAGCTAGTGGATCTTGCATAAGCTGTTAATATAAGTACGTATTTTCATTAGCAGGACAGCATGTAACAAAAACCCAACCAAGTCCAAAAGTACGCAATCAATAGCTCCAAAACAAAATCCATGCTCGTAAATACCGAAAATATAGTACTACTAACCCTAGGGAAAACATATAACTGGAATAAATGCCGGATTTCAATTATATTAATATCAATGAGAGGCTCTGAAATAGGCCTAAATAACAGAATAAACAATAAGAAAAGCCTATGCAGCCTAGAATTTTGTTTGGAAACCTTAGATTAAACATGTGTACATATGCAGAAGAAATTAGCATAGTTGTCATTCGTAAAGAAATGTCTTAGGAGAATTTGTTTCTCCCTTTCTGGAGAAACATTCTTACATCTTCTCTGTCAAGAGAAACTGATTCCTTGGCATCCATATGCTGTCCAATCTTGGTGAGTTAACTGGGCCAAGACGGATAAAGACATAAAACGCAGTATATAGAAGGCATTAGCAAAGCTGAACAGAAGAGCTTACTAAGGCAGGGCTTCAGCAGCAGAGACGAATAGAAATCGAAATTTTCATAGAGTTGCAAAGAAATTCTGTAACAAATGTCTATCTATTGGAAGACCACTAAGAAACGAAGATGAAAACGGCTCCACATTTGGATAAAACACTATATGAAGCTAATAGGTGAACCAACACATACAATTAAAGCTAAGAGCTTATGTTCTCGCCACGAAGAACACAGAGACATACGGTCAGAAAGCCCAGATGTTAACAAAGCTAATGCGATTAAGAGTCTTAAGAACAACAAATCAACTGGCCTGAACAATATTTCTTCAGAACTTTAAATAACACTAAATAGCCCAATTCTGGTTAACAAACAGTTTAGACAGTAAAATAAAAGAGATAATAATTAGTATCCCTAAGTAGAAAGGTGACCTGCCAGCGTGCAATAAATCCGGAGGAATAATACTGGTCTACAAGGTATTAGCCAATATCTTGAACAAAAGCAAAATAGCTGGAGCACTACTACAGGATATAGGGAACGACAAAGCGGGTTTCCGTCCCAACAAGTCCTGCATTGACAACATAAATAGTTTGTGACTAATAGCAGAAGAATCATAAGAGTGACGCTCGCTTCTTTAATAAAAGGCATTCAACACTGTGGAATTAAGATCGGAGTAAGGCAAGGATGCCCTCTATCGCCAATTTTGACTATTGACGATGTGATAAAATGGTTGCTTAGATTGTGCAGTTGATATCTCTTTACTAACACATAACCAATCGGACATGGAACTTAGTCAGAATAGGCTGGCAATTAATGTGGTCTTGGAGTAAACATCCCCAAAACTGAAGCCATGTGGATGAATGTAACAAACTTTCAATTTCCTTATCCGAATAAAGAAGGCTAGACAGTTATTCCGCCAACTGGGCTCTATATGTAGTGTTACATCTTCCGCACTAAATGTAACATCTTTAGTAGCTGTGCATAGTCTGTGTTGTTATTTATTTCCGAGACAGAAAACTCCTAGCCGAAATTTTTAGGCACTAGCAGTATATATAATTCACTGCATAATCAAAATACTGATCATTTACTGGACAAACATTATAAGCATCTAATGGTTACAGGTCATAACAGGCTGTATTCCAATAAATGTGGAAATAAAACTCAGCAAATGGCTTTGGATTGGTCTCTCGTAGAGAGCTGGATGCCGAAGCATTTGTGTGCAATAGATCGTGGAGTAAACTGATGACTGGCATTAAACAAAACGCCATGGAGAAAACTCGCTGAGGCCCTATACACTTCAGAGCAATACTAAGATTGAGATGGGCGATCTGAATGCGAAAATTGGATCCGAAAATACAAATTTGCGTACAATCATGAGCACAATGATAACGGCGTACGTCTCTGTGCTGGTAACCAGTACATTGGTAAAACTATTTTACCCCATCGTAATACAAGGCAATCTCCAAATGGCTATACGCGTAACCAGATAGACTATATTACGTTAAGCATGAAGTTTTTAGAATGTCTGCTGAATGTGAAAACCATAACTGATGTATACCCGTACCACCAACTATTTGTCGATATAATCAGGCTGCGGACAATGGCAAAGTACACACAATCTTGAGATCGGGAAAAAAATTAATGTTTGCTGCAACCTTCAGCAACTTGCAGTGGCAACCAAACGCCTTTTCCGATCGCCTGAATGGAGAATTGAACCATCTATCACAATCAAGCTGGAAGGACATAAATAAGGCAAATATAAACACAGAACAGACACCACTCACCATCGTGGATTTGGGACGCCACCTCGATAAAAATCAGGGAACGTGGACAGGCCAAAGCGGATCTTTTTGCGGCAAGTTTCGGCGAAGAAAACCGTCAAATCATGGAACGCTACAACGGCTTTGAATGGCAAATTAACAAAATGGTACACTTTGGCGCCGATTATATTTTAACGACATTGAGAGAGTGACGCAAAACGCAACTGAACGGGGAAAAACACGTGAGACTTATGCTTCAAATTCTCGCAAAACTCTTCTCCAAATAAATTCTTTAAATATGAAATGTTTTTAAAATGAAAAAAAACATATACAAAACAGAAGAAACCCAAGAAGAGAGATAAGTACACTTCCTCCCACACTCGCTGAAACAAAAAGTGCGATTTCAAGATTGAAGAGTGGATAAGCAGCAGATGTCGATATGATTCCACCGGAAATTTTTAAAACTGGTACGCTTTTGGTCAATTACATCTGGCCCCACATCAAGGAGGCGCGGACTTCATGTACTTTCCCAACTGAATGGAAAGAGGACGTGATAATAATATTGCAAAAGAAGACAACCTCAGTAAACGTCGAATATGGAGTGATAATAACTCTTCTAAATGCAAAATAATGTCGCATTGATTATATTGGACCGCATATCTCCAACAAGTCTGCCCCTCGCAATGAACAGAGTGGCTTTAGACCAAATCACTTATGTGTAGACCACATACGCTGCGGATAATTATAGACACGATATGCATATAGCTATTGCGAAGAAAATTCGTAATAGGAAATGGATTGGTCATACCCTCCGCAGAAACATTAGGAACATTTCAAAAACGAGCATGCATGTAGGGCAAGCGTAAAGTGAACCGCCAGAAATAAAACTGACGCAGATCAGTAGAGGCTAAGATCCGGAATAAAGGTTTATCTTTGTCACAGATACGTCATAAGGCTTTGGACAGAGTCAGCTAGTAGCTTATCAGAATCAGCTACTATTATTTTTGTTGCTAGAAGCTCATTATCTTCAACAGCAAATAAGAATGTGCAAATAAATAAATAATTCCAAAAAAAATTTTTTTTTTATTTCGGAATATTCTTTCTAGGTTATTTCTCTAAAATATGAAACTGTTCACATATACCATTATAAACTACATACTGGTAATCCAAGGGGTCTACTATGGGGTCAAGTATTGTATTGCTATTTTAGGGGCAGTACATAAAAATAAAAATGCCCATTTTTGTATATCGTTTTCTGTACATTATTTAAATGTTTTCAATTTTTTATTTTGTTTTAATAAACAACAAAAAAGTAAACATTTTATTTAGACTTTGACCTCTATCACTGGTATTTATATTTTTATCAATTTTTTATAATTTCTAAAAGCATATTTGCATATACAAATAACTATAAGAAGTGTTAAGTTTTTTTTCTTTTATTAAGGTTACGTTCTCCCATTAAAAAACTATAAACCCCTTACACGCATTGAATAAATGATGATGATGATAATGGTGCTGGTGTTGTTCCTTTCATGTAATATAAATAACTGGCTGTAATCCTTAAATTGTCACGTACTTCTCTGTCACATTTACCTGGCATTTATTGTTATTAAAACTTAACAAAAAGAACGACTACGCTATTGCAAAAAAAGCGAAGAACTAAAAAAAGCTACTTGAAAGACTGTTTCGTTAAGAAAAGTTAGCATATATAAAATAGCCCAATAAGACACAGTTACTGAAATTTTGAAAAAGTATAAATCAATGTCCAACATAATGGCAGTGTCCGTAGAACAGAATGTTTTTTTCTTATTAACTCTGTAGTACAATGAGCCTAATCCTTGCTAAAAGGTATAACCCGAGGGTATTTGACGCAGGGCTAGAACACCTCGACTACGCCGACGATATGTGTCTCCTGGCTTGCAGACATTGCAACATGCAGGAAAAGTTATATTCTTAAAATCTTTAGATCGTACGTAAAGTCCACACTATTGTATGGCTACATGTCGTGCAACGCAGCAGTTAAGATTTGTAAGTCCATTCAGGCATTTATCAACTGTTATCTACGGCGCATTCCGATAATATTCAGAAACAATATCCAATCATTTCGTATGGCAAAATATACACATCAAATTTCAGTAGAAAGGGATTACCAACTTTACACAGATTGGCCGGTCGACAGTGGATTTGAAAGAGATTATTTCAACCTGTACCGCTATCAGCTAGCGTCACTTATCAGACATACTTTTTCCAATTATTTGTAAAATTATCTCGACATTCTAATAAGATCTATTCAAGTTGTTCCAGTTCTCGAGTAATATCTCCCTTCTTAGGTTTGTTAATCATATTGCCCTTTGTAAACTCTTCAGGAAAGGTTTCATCTTCCCAAAAGGTACGGATAAGTAAATATACATGTTATTCCTACACTGGTAATCAGAACCGCCTTTAGCATTTCGAGCACAATGGCTTCAACAACGGGCGATTTATTGCTTCTACAGCTGTTAATTCATTCAAAGATCTGAAATAATGATGGATATGCAGAGGAGGTATTAGGGTCGACCGTATGTGTATTACAAACAGTTGTGATATGTGCTGCGTCTGTTAGATGAAAGTAGTCTGCTATAGAAATCAGTCCATATAATCAGCTGTTTTCTAGCGGTTGCTGCAATGTTGCCACCCGTTCTCTTTTCGTAGTAGCCTCTGTGCTGTTGTCGAGAAGCCATTGGCCTATTTTTTATACACTTCATCGGTAAAATTGGCTTCTACTGCACACTAAGCCATTTACGCTTGTCTCGCCAAGCGTTTCGCTTTACTGATCTATCAAGGTGGTCGATGAGGGTTTGCCATGCTATCATTCAAATTCAGGATAATTTAACAGCTAGAGTAATTATCTTTGGCCCGACCTCTTTGGAGGTTGTGGTGAAGGGAATAGGTGCTATTAGTTTTTTGAGGAGGTTAGATTGGGGTGCGTTTGAAGAGACTCGTCTAGAAAATATGGCCTATGGGATCAGGAAGTGCGACTTCAGTAGGAGCCACTCGAGAGTTATTCCTGATAGAGAATCTCGCGATCTTCACAGATGGCTGTAAGACCGAGAAGGGTGCTGGTGCGAGGGAATACTTCATGGATGGCGATATGAGACTGTCCTATAGACTTCCGGACGAGTGTAGTGTCTTCAAGGCTGAGTTTTTTGTTCTTAGGGCAGCTGAGCTATCTCGCGATTTCGTCGCTAGTGGAGAGAGTGTGGTCATCTATGTTGACAGACACTCTGCTATTAAAGCGCAGTCTGGGCGCTGTTTTTTTTTCTCTGTGCCTATGGACCATCAAATAACTCCTGGATTTGTGCGGCGTCAAGTTATGCTGGGTTTCTTTACACTACGGCGTGTTGGGAATCGAGATCGCTGATGAGTTGACAAGAGCGGGTGCAGCAAAGTGTGTTGGTGGCCCGTAGCAGAGTGGGAGGTCTCCAGTCCGCTTTGATCCAAGTAGGCATACACGCCTGATTTTTGCCGAGTATGTGGTAGTACGGGAGAGTCAGATACTGTGGATAATATTATTTGTCTTTGGGCGGCACTCCAGAGACGTAGGCTCAGGTTGCCAGGCTTGGGTTTCTTCAGTAGTCTAGGTGAGGTTACTTCAGCCACGATCTGTGACTCGAGAGTTTCATTTCAGGCATAAGCTGGCTGATAAAATGATACCCGGTGTTGGGGTGCCATGCTTCTTTCTGTGTTTGATGTTTCTTCTTCTATGTTATGAATCTACTTCTTCTCAGTGTTTCGTCTTGTCTTTTCTTTCCTTTTCTAATTATCTATCGCTCTTACCTACTTTCGCTCTATAAAAGCGTTCACAATTGACCTTTGTTTGGCTTTTGTGTCGATTGCGTAAGTACCGCCTTTTTAAACTAACCTAACCGCTAATCATGGAAAATTGAACATATCAGAGAAGTGCCAATATGGCTGATTTTTGCACGGTGTTATATTCTGTATATAATGGCAACGATAAGCCTTTCAATCGAATTGGTTGTACAACGGCAGACACCCCGACCTAAAAGATCTTTTGTGTACTATATCCTCTTAAGATGACTCATATGATTAAGCTTACACAATCGGGACAAACCGAAAGCTATATTCGCACACACTTCGTTTTATTAAAACTTTAAAATAGTAAGCAATTGCTTCCAATCGAAGTCAATGCACATACATATATACATAACTGTTAAAGTAAAAGACAACATTTTGTTGTCTGACACGACATTTGATAATAACATCACCTTCGAACTTTTGGCAAACATTTCTCTGATAAAACATTCGAAAACAAACTATTGAAAGCGAAACGAAAATGAGCTTATAGAGTTTACCCGTCTCTCACTTTGTGGCAGCAAATCTTTCGATCTCGACAGCAAAATTTTAGCAATATCTAAAGCGAACAACTTTAACGAAATCACTAGATATTCGCTAATAACAAATTATTTCATTTTGATATCGCTAAATATTCGTTTTTAATAGTTTGGCAGTAGTTTGAGAACGAAGTCTTTGCTCTCTGCCTTTACTTTCGCTTTTGCATTTTTATTTTTGTGCCTTCATGCTAGAAAAGAGGCAAATTGCTTACTTTTGTTAAATATTTTTGTTCGACAAAAACAAGGGTTTAATATCATATATAAATATTTGGCGAGAAGTTAGCAAAGGACATTTTTTATGGGCCATCCAAAATTAGTTTCGAGGCTTCTTCGCTAATAATTCAATATTGCGAGCATCTTTTTTAATTTACGATTTTCAGCAAATATTTTTGTTTCGAAAATTCTTTTCTATAGCAAATTGGAAATGCAAAACATTTCTAATTTTTTTTTTAAGGCAACATATTTCAAAAGAAAACAATTTCATATATTTAAGCTTATGTTCTCTTAACGCCTTTTTATTATAAATATTTTCATTTATTTTAATTTGTTTATATTCACTTCTCGCTAGACTCTATTTAACCAGCAGCAGTCGAAGCAGTAGCAGAACATTAGAACAATACATCACAACAACAAGAGTGGTAGCCATAAACAGCAGCAATAGTAATAGTAAAATAAAAAACGAATATAAAAGCTGGCAATAGAAAAAGAAAATAAAATTATAATAATTTTAAAATAAATAAATACGCGCATGGCTTACAAAGAAAAGTGTCAACAACATTGAGGAAGAAACAACAACAATAATAATAAAAACAAAATAACGAATAACAGCAACAATACGAACGAAGAATAATAACAACAAAAGAAGAAACCAAAGCAGCAGCAGCTCTTAAAGAATAATAACAACAATTATAATAAAATTAATGAAAAAAAGTGCTAAAAAATAACTATAACAACAACAATAATAAATAACTCTTGCTTTAGCTGGACAATAACAACAACAGAAGAATCCTGTTTTTACGCCAAAAAAAAAACGAGACAGCAAAACAAAATAAAAAAATTTCATCAAATTTACGGAGCAGAATCTTTCTTGTTAGAATCTATTACTACGCTCTCTTTTTAATTAGTGTATGGGATTTCCCTTTCTCATTAACCGAAACCACGAAAAAAGGCTTCATTTGTGGATAAATGTTTGCTGTTTTCCTTCAGGATAAAAACCGCCGCTGCCACCATTCTTCTCTAGCCTATATTTTGTTTAACATTTAATGCCTGCTCGCCATTATAATCTTACACAAATGATCGCTATTAGCGAAGAACAACAATTAGACAATAATAATGCTAATAATACTAACACGAGCAGCAACATAAGCAGTAACAACAGCAGTATACAATCAGATTCTAACACAACTACACTAGCGACTTTAAATGGCCATAAATTATCGCCGAACGCGTCGTCAACATCATCTGCCATACAACAGCAACAGCAGCAGCACCAGCACCAGCAACAAACTTCCAAACTAAAACCCTATAATGGTTTTAAGCATCATCATCATACACAGAATAATACCCTTCTTAACACTTACGTTACTACTACCACAACAACATCAAATAGCACCATTACCAACACACATTCATCTTTCTCCTCGTCCTCCTCTCAAGCAGTGACTAATAATGTTCAAAACTCTAAAGTCACCACTATTGCCACTTCTACTGTTAATCGACCAGCAGCCTTAAATGGTAATACAAATGGAAGTATGGCTTCTACCAATGCTACAACTTCGAAATTAGCCTGCACCAACAATAAAAGCAGCCCCCCTACTACAACTGCTACTACTACTTCATATACTACTGCTGCAAATATGACACAAAACTCTAGTGATTCAAAGCAAACGCAACAGGAACAACAACAGCAATTACAAGAATATAGTGATAGTATACCACCCGGTGGCAGTCTATGGACAGCTCTTTACGACTATGAGGCTCAGGGAGAGGATGAGTTATCGCTGCAGCGTGGTCAAGTGGTATTGGTTTTATCAATGGATCCCAATGTTTCGGGAGATGAGGGTTGGTGGATAGGAAAAATTGGTGATAAGGTAAGAATTATGTTTAAGGCACATTTCCTCTAACCCTAGGATTACAACTGTTTGTATTACTCTTTAGAAGGCATATTATTTTAATCGCATATTAAGAACTTAGTTAAACTTGAGACTTGCGTAGCGACTCGATTTGTATTTGTACGGCTATTTGTGGTTTCCTTCTCCCGTTTTGCTGGAGCCGCATAAACGTCAACGCGGATTAGCTTAATACGTTGAAGTAATTGGTCCTCGCAGTTGCACATGAGCCTTACAGTAGTGCTATAACCTTACTATTATAGACATATTAGCTAAAATCCAGCGTGCATTGCTACCGCTATCTTAATTATTATCTTTACTAATATCATAATTATCATTTTTACCGTATTCATTTTGTCCCCTTCAGGTCCATGACCAAACATTAAAGACTGCCTATAGTTCTTTCCAGAAAGATATTTTACAAATTTCAAGATAATTCGTTCTGCCAAGAAGCAGAAGATAGCTTTTACCCGGTGGACATTGTATAATATCCGCTTATCCAAACTCTCCCGCTTTTACTGATTTTACTGTTACCGTTCTTCACATATACAAAATTCCAAATTTAGTATGAATGGGAGATGCCATGGCTCCTCTAAACACTCCGGGGTCAGACCCGCCAGCGTAATAGCCAGCGGCAGTAAAAATCCCATTGAATCAATACCCATGTGCGGATGACTGTGCGATCGGTCAGAAAGCACCAGTCGGAACAATCCACCTTATGTATGAAGACAGCAATATCCACAATGGGTAGCTGTCGAATCTGTTCAGGACCAATTAAGAGCTTCATAAAAGTTTGTCTCCGAATATTTGCCAAAGCAACACATTCACAGAGAATATGCTCCGTCATCTCCACTTCTTCCCTGCATAGGCGACACTGCGAATCAGATACCATATTGAGATTGAGAGGTGATATTTATGAAAGTAATGGCCCCTCAGGAAGCCAATAAATTTTCTTTAGTTGTCATGCTCATGTTGAACAACTCCCTATTGTAGGTGAAGGGTCTCATTAGCTACTTCGCCTGCCTCAGACCCGGACATTGTACCCAATATGATGAACGGAGTTCATACTCCCATTCATAAGTCTTCCCCCTGGCCATTGATCAGTACGGCTCTGGTTCACGAGACCAGTAGCCGAGCCCCACCTTGCCAGTTCGTGAGCGATTTCGTTCCCCATAACACCTGTGTGTCAAAGACCCAACAAAGCGTTACCGTTTTCCACAATGACAGTGTGTTGAATTTCGTGTACCACTGGAAACTTAAAATCGGGTAATATTCAGCTCATAAGTGCATGAAGGTCTGAAAAACCGGTTTTTTTTACCATTGACTCGAGATTTTGGAGGTGTTTCGAAAAATCAAAAAACGGATCCTTGTTCTACTCGATATCGCCTATCAGAAAATTATTATCACTTAACAGGTATTTTTCTTGTCGCACCGTGTTATTCCTTATGGATTTTGATAATATTCAAAGAATTTCATATAGAAGCCAGTGGTGTAGGGATATCTTAATAGACGAATATGATACCAGAATATAAACGGACGTTTTATAAACTGCGTTGCTAAATCTGGTGTTTTCTGCAACTGTCGTCCGTATGTCTGTATTGTTTTTTAGGCTGAGATATTTGCGGAGTTGACAGTAGTAGTATATAAACGCATTATTCGTGCACCCAATACATCTCTGTCTGTCTGGAAATATCCTTCATCTGAATCTGCTCTAGACATCTCCATCGCGGTATTATCATTATTAAGACTTTCTTCAGTAGGCTGAGAAGACATATTATGAACACTTGTAGGATGGCTAAGTTAATGTGATCCTCTTTTAATTGGAGACTCACTATGATATTAATGAGGTTCGACTTGTACTCCCCATTAACGACTTTTATCGCTGTTGCAACAACAAGAAAAATGGTCTTCGATCTTCACTGTGAACGCTGCCTAGCTGTCAAGAGAAACAGATCTGTTGGCAGCTACATAAAATCTAACTTTAGTGAGCTGCCTGGGTCTGGACTCTGAGCATACGGCCCCACTTGTAGTCTCCATTAACAACTACTATCGCTGTAGCAATAACAGGGAAAACGGTCTTCCATCTTCTCTGCAAATGCACGAACCTTTTTCAAAAGACAATGTTTCCTTGGCAGCTATATATTGGTGAGTTTCTTGGGCTTAGACTCTGATTATGCAGCATGACTTGGACTCCCCTTCAATGTGGCAATAACAGGAAAAACGATCTTGCTTTTTTGTGAATTCTAGACCCCAGCTGTCAAGAGAAACAGATTTTTTGGTAGCTACAAAATGTCCAGCCTTGGTGAGTTGCCTGGGTTAGAACACAATGACCTACTGAGACACAGTTACAGTCTGGATCCGATTAGTATACATTAGAGGTACATCTGACGATTGATGGTCTTGTCAAAACGGAGTACTTCTGACTCTACTTGACTGTGTGAGCGTACAGAACTACCACAGAAATCAACCAAATAACAATTTTAAACTATTGCAGCTTGGATTTTAGTTATCGTCTTTTACTTGGAAATACTATCCAGCTGTTTTAGGTATATGGACACTGTAGGATAGATGGTAATGAAATAGCGGATGTAAATCGTTCCATAACACCCTATATCGGACCATCCTCAATTTAATCAGGGATTGGGAAATTGCCAGATGCTTGGAAGCACAGAAATGCTTAAAAAAATCTCAAGTATGGCAGGCCGGACTTCAAACTCCTAGCGGAATTTCTGACGGATCACTGTAGGCTAAGAGAGCTCTGATGAGGATGACGGTCACAAATGTGGATGTTTGTAGACTTCGCTTACAGACACCAGAGACAGCGGATTGATAGCATTAAGTGGAAATATTTAGGTAGACATAGGGCCTCACTAGGTGACATATCTATCATTATGGTTTTAGATCTTCTGGTGTTCATTAGGAAGGCAGCAAATCTGCTGAACAGACTACAGACCGGAAGATCCGATGGAATCAGTATATCCCATGGGTCGCAGTGCCCTGCAATAGTGCCTGGTCGATATGATGATAATGATCGGGATATAGTGAGGCTACCTCTGGGTAATCTAGCGCCAGTATAGGCAGATAAGGAGTTTTAAGTTCAAACTAGAGACTTAGTTCTTGTACTGTTTTGTAAATGCATGTAATGAAGTGTTGGAAGAGGTAACATAGTGCCTCAGATTGATATTTAGGAAAACAAAGAATATCCTGAATATCTCACCTAACATTTCTGATTATTTGAAGCCTTATAATGCGTATCAGCACTTTCTCAACTTCTTTTTCTTAACTTTGTTTATCTTTTTGTCGTACTTTTCTATCTCTTGTTTTAGTGCGGCATATTTCCCAGTAATTTTGTGACAAATCAAGATCCTATGATGATAAATGTGCCTTCAGCTATTGGTGATATACAGCCGCATGAAATCGAATACGAAGAACTCGATATACAAGAAGTAATTGGTGTGGGTGGTTTCTGCAAAGTTCATCGTGGTTATTATCGTAATGAAGAGGTTGCCATCAAGGCGGCGCGCCAAACAGCCGACGAAGATATGGAAACAATGCGTGATAGTGTACTGCAGGAGGCCAAATTGTTTTGGGCACTCAAACATGAAAATATTGTAGCACTACGAGGTGTTTGCTTGAAACCACCAAAGTTATGTCTGGTCATGGAATATGCAAGAGGTGGCAGTTTAAATCGTATATTGGCGGGTAGAAAAATACCACCAGATGTCTTAGTAAATTGGGCTATACAAATAGCGAAGGGTATGAATTATTTACACAATGAAGCGCCGATATCGGTAATACACCGGGACTTAAAGAGTTCTAATGGTAAGGAAAACAATTGTATGCGTAGAAAAAAAATTGATTTTTTTTTTTTTTTTTGTTAACGAAATATTGGTATTTTTTATTTGCAGTTCTAATATTTGAAGCTATAGAAGGCGATAATTTACATAAGAAAACTTTAAAAATAACAGACTTCGGCTTAGCCCGTGAATTGTATAATACCACACGTATGTCAGCAGCTGGTACTTATGCCTGGATGCCACCAGAAGTTATAAGTCGTGGCACCTACTCCAAGTAAGTTGAAAGAAAATTGAATTTTTTTTTAAAGAAATTTTCTAATATTTATTTATTTTTTTTAGATCCTCCGATGTTTGGAGTTATGGTGTCTTATTATGGGAATTAATAACGGGTGAAACTCCTTATAAGGGTTTTGACTCTTTATCAGTGGCTTATGGTGTAGCCGTAAATACTTTAACACTACCAATACCAAAAACCTGTCCCGAAGCCTGGGGAAAACTCATGAAAAGTAAATTCTTTACACATTTTTAACTAAAAGCAAATCGGATTAATAATCATTACCATCTTAATTTTAGGTTGTTGGGCGAGTGACCCTCATAATCGTCCTGGTTTCAAAGATATTTTATTAAATTTAGAAGATATAGCCCATTCAGGTTTTACTTCAACGCCACAAGAATCATTTCATACCATGCAAGATGGTTGGAAAAAAGAAATTGCTGAAGTTTTACGTGAGTTGCGCTTAAAAGAAAAGGTATGTGTATTATTTTCTCTCTCTCTCTGTCTCTCATATTCTTTATTACATTTTTTGTATTATGACATAGAATTATTTGCGTGTTTTTAATAATTATTGTATTAGTAACATAACAAAAATTATAAATAATTATTTCTAATAAAGTTATCGAAGTATATTCGTATTTTAGTATGTAATTGTAGTTTAATGTGTTATTTGAAAAGAATTAAAAATCATATTTAAATTTTTTTAAGAAAAGCTCATGCTCTAAATGCATTTACTTTAATATTTTCTTTTGCTCCTTTCCCCCTATATTTCTTTCATTCTTTATATTTTGTATCCTTTATTTTAAACAATTTTTGGTATAAAATTATTTCAAAATTTCATGGAAAAAACTGTATATAAACAAACAAACAAAATCTCTGCAAAATTCATCAAAATTTCGTATTGAAAACCTATCAAAAAAAAAAAAAAAAAACAAATTCAGCGTTTTCAATCCATTGAAGAGGTAAGAAATTTCCCCCACTTAATAAAAAAAATAATAAAGAGCTTAACATATCGTACTATATGCACATTTGTAGAAAATAATTCCCTTTATTTTTTATATTTAAATTTCTTCTACTATTATTGAAAAAACAGCTGAAATACCTGAAATTTAATTCAAAATCTTTATAATTTCTCCTGTTCTTTATTGCGATAATATTATTAGAAGGTGGAATATTTAGAGATTAATTGAGTGAATGAGCACCAGCAGATTTGAAACCATGATGATGGATATGTCAACCAGTGAGACCTATGTCCACCTAAATATTTCCACCTTAAACTATCAAGAAAACCACATTCACACAATATGTGTTCCGCCATTTCTAATGCCTGTGAGAGAACAGTTCACATCTGTGGCAGCCATCCTCCTCAGATGCGCTCTTAGTCTACAGTGGCCCGTAAGAAACTCCGTTAGAAGTTTCAAGTCAGGCCTGCCATACTTGAGAAACCCAGAGCGAACCTCAAATTGCAGACTGATCGCGGTCCTAGAGTGACGAAGTCTCCTTTAAGCATTTTACACTTCCAAATCCTTAATTAGATTGAGATAATAAGTGGTGCTGCATTGCAAAGTTCTGGACCGATATAGGGTGTCATGGAACCTTTTCTGGCCAATGCATCCGCTATTTTATTACCATCTATCCCACAGTGTCCAGCTACCCAATACAACTGGTCCTTATTTTCAAGCGAAAGCTTTTGCAACGAATAGTACCAATATTTGACCAGTCTACCATAGATGTCATCAATTCGAGCCAAATGCCCTTAAGGAGGCCTGGCTGTCAAATAATAAATCAATAGTCCTACCCTTAGCTGACCGTCCAGATTCAATTTTGCACGTATGGCAATGGCCATGATCTCAAGCCTGGAAGACACTCAGCGATCTTCCCGGTGGAATCGACAAGTCTCGGTTGGGTCCATGCACACCGACACTGTCATTCATTTTCGAGCCATCGGCATACCAGTTTAGATCAAAATTACTCCGAGCTAAGGCCACATTAGACCAACAATCCCGGTCAGGATATTAAATATAAGACACTCGCGGTCATAATACAGGGAGGGTTTCAATTAAAATATACAAAGTATTGCGAGACGAACAACCAAGATTTAGGCCGACTAGAAGCTGCTTAGATCAGTCCAACACTACGCATAATTATAGAACAATCTACAGAATGGCGTAACCCATTGTATCTACCAACCATTCCATAAAAATACTTAAGTAAAACAAGGATGCCCACTATCACTTTAGCTATTCACTATCGTGCTGAATGGCATAAAGATCGAGGTTAGTTTAAAGAGAAGAAAGATACCATAGAACTAACTCGAAGATTTGGGCTATGCAGATGACATTTGCCTATTCTCGCATTAGATCTCCCATATGCAGTCAAAACCTGGCTATGAGAATCAATATACTAGCACGGAAAACATCATGCTACAAGATCAACCAGTCGAGTATGTGGATAGCTTCTGCTATCTGCGGCACAGAAACTGACATAGACAACAAGCTTGATAAAGAGGGAGCGAATGGAGAATTTCACTCATATCCAGGCGAACTAAGCTCAGAACATTCAACTCATGTGTTAAATCAATTCTGCTGTGCGGTAGTGAAAACTGGCTTGTATCGAATAACATCACGCAAAATCTTCAGGAAAATAAAGAAAGTGAATTGGTCTCACCATCCGAGAAAATCTCGACAGTGTCATCAGGATGCTGTTTGAGCGGAAGCTCAGAGCTCAGAAATCGAGGTCGATAGAGGTGAACCGTGTAAGATGAAGGTGCTCTGTGGGAGCCATATACTCCCAAGAAGAGTAACGGAAAAAAGTAGACTTTATGTTACGACATCGCGATGAATGACAAAAGTTCTTCATTTCAGATCTGCAAAAACGTACTGAAATGACAAGAAGTTAAGCTAGTGCTGGGAAAGTTGATACAATCGCCTTTTTTGAGACTATTTAACTTAAAAAAAATACCCTGGTAATCTTCTAACAGATTTGATACTATAAATATTTCCTTATTTCTAGCAGCTCTTGACCTGACCCTGTCTAAGCACATGTGAAAAACCATATCTGAGTTATTACTGACTTTTGGGCTATTGGCAGACATGTGCAAAGCATGGGAATTCCATATAATAAGATAAGAACTACTTCCAACGTACGGTCTGTATTAAATCCTTGTCTCTGTTAGGGCGATAACCGCGAGGACTGAATGAAAATCCCATTTCCTATTACTGAGATTAGTGTCAGCACAACGAAAAGACGTTACTCTCTTGCTTCATGCGGAGTCTGATTGTTGGCGATGAAAGTGTTTTGATAGCAAGACACAAATTCGGAGTGACCCTTTGTGTTGTCATTCAAACTAAACTTGGAATTGTGGATGGGTGGTTCAATGAATATTAAAAACAAGCTTATTGATCTTTGAAAAGTCTATTGCCGTTTCATGTTCTGCTCTCTCTCGTTAGAGCTACTGACGAGTATAGTTGTTCAGAATGAATTTAAAAGGAAAGCCTTCGACTATTGGGACTTCGGAATAACTCAGCAGAAAAGTTAAGCAACTATACAATTCACATACGGATGCAATAATGCCCTTCTTTTGGTATTACCGGTTATACCGGTTATACTCTGGCCTCGCTGGGATAAGAAAAGAACTGGACTACTTATTTGTTAGACTTCCCACTTCCGTTTCATAATTTTTTTTGGATCTATGAAGGCTGCAGAGACCTAATGTCAATTTCCATAGCTAATAAAATGAAAAAACTAAGTTGAAACGTTTGTTCATCTTTTATGAGATTTTCCTTCACAGATATAACGAGATCTTTATTTTTTGGATAGAAAATACTTTACTAGGCTCTTGGATCTTCTTTTATTAGGCAAAGTGAATGGTTTCCGTTGTGATTTTTAAATACGGATATTATCTACAATAAAATACTGCTTTTTTACATACATTCAACGTTTTCTATTCTGTTTACCAAAATTTGCTTTTTGGCTCCACTAATCTATCTCCTTATTGAGTAATGCAGTAGTACCATTTAACCTTTGATCCAGTTGCTGCGAAGACTTTATTTTCTCTGTTATGTGGCTTTTATAGTTCCATTAACCTAATCTAATTTAATCTTCAGAATTTTCCAATTCCGAAGATTTTTAATACATATTATATATTTTTTAAAAACTTCGTAATAAAGAACATTAACGTATTTCAGTTAGTTTTTAAGCTCTTCTATTTACTTATTATGTACATATATACTAATTTATTTTTTAAATTGGTTTTAATAATTTTTATACTCTACTAGACTTTACTTTGCTAACTGTGTCTGTCTTCATATAAAAAGCTTTTTTCTTATTTTTTATTAATGCTTTTTTCAACTTTTTTGTCTTTTTCTTAAAAATTAATAACCAAGAAATATTACCTTTTAAAATTGAATTTTTGTCCATATATACTTTGTAGGAATTGCGCAACAAAGAAGAACAATTACGTTTAATACAAATGCAACAGCACGAACAGGCTAACAATTTAAAAATGTTCGAACAACAATTACGAGCCCGTGAGCTGGAACTAATGGGTCGTGAATTGATAATTGCTCAAACGATACCGAAACCAAATAAACGACGTAATAAATTTAAATTTAAACCAAAAAAAGATCCTCTACAAATATCTCTGCCGACCGAGTTTCGCCATCAGATAACGACAATAAGAGATAAGGCATGTGTTGTGCCAACACCACCAGGTTCACCGGCGATATCGGGTCTAAGGATAGTGGCACGTAAGTAGATAAAAAAGTAAAATATTTTGAAGGTTTTTTTATAAGGTAGTAATTAAAAAACACAAATTTTATTTATGCATTAGCTAAAACCAGGCGTGCTTCGCTACCCCCATTTAATTGAGATATCCCATACTTCCAGAAAGACACTGTAGGTCTGCTTCTTAGCTGTATATAACCTTCACGCAAGCACATGTTCATTTTGCTATATAAGATACGTACAGTGGGGAGCAAAACCAAGTGAATATTTTGAAACAAAACTTCACAAATTTATTCATTGTAGTCTTTTCAAAAAAAAAAAAAAAAAAATGATATTCCAATACTAGAATGAGAGGAAGCCAATTATATAAAAGAATCCGCATTCACTTAGTTTTGCATTTTTCGCTTAAATTCAGAGGAACTTATATTTTCACCACTTTTCTTAGAGCTCCTAATTTTATGAGGCATTTTTAAAGAATTTAGACATACTCTCTACAATATTACACAAAAATATTACAGAAATCTGGTCCCATTCGTTTATATTCGTTACCGTAGC
Organism: Wohlfahrtia magnifica; assembly: GCA_023159175.1. Classification (NCBI taxonomy): domain Eukaryota; kingdom Metazoa; phylum Arthropoda; class Insecta; order Diptera; family Sarcophagidae; genus Wohlfahrtia; species Wohlfahrtia magnifica. Next base: position 882,308 of record JAKWBJ010000202.1, on the reverse strand, counting down.
TCCAACATGTTCCTCGCAGCCCAATTATATTTTTCCATACGTTTTTTACTATTATCGAAAAATACTCCAATAAATTGGAGTAAGGGCTTTATGGTGACCACTAATTTACCTAAAATTTTTCTTGCAACAGACATTCTTTGACAGTATTTAAAACAAAACTTAATTTTTTTTTAATTAAAAAAAAATAGTTTTTAGTTTGGCTTTTCATATTTTTAAGCTGACTTCATATAAAAATTTATTTTTATTTCAAATTTGAAGGATTTTTAGAACTCAGAACAGCGCTAAATTATTATTTTTTTGATTACTTTTTAATTTTATTATTTATTTATTTATTTATTTTTATTAATTTTGTATTTTTTTCTTTTTATTTCATTTTATATTTACTTGTTACCCAAATCCACATCACGCCCCATCTGCCAAACAAAACAAATTCTCTTAAATTTTTTTTTATTATACTACCAACTTAAAGTAAACCCTGATGGTTTTAAGGGTAAAACATGGGGTCCTTCGACGGTACACCAACGTGAACGTTGCCATCTTAATACAGCCATTCATTCAACCGAATGGCATGCTGCAAATGTTACCAGTAATTCAGCGCTTTGTAAGAGTGCGCCAAATCTCGATAAGAAAGCTATACGACAGCAACAACAACAACTGGCAACTTGTAATACCACACCCTCATCACCCAGTATCGGTTATAATCAACATCTTTTACTTTTTCCTCATGCTAGTAATAGTAGTGTTTCGACAACTGCACTTACATCTACTACAGCTGCTACGGCACAAGGTATTCTTACGACGCCTACAGCGGCGTGTTCCTCTTCAACGCTTAATTCACCTATATTATCACCACAACAACCACCACCACCAGGTACACCATGTAGTAGTAATAGTACTACATCCAGGGCCATGGTATCTACTACTATTCATCCAGCTTTTGTTCAATTAATACCAAATAACCCATCGGCCAATAATCTAATGCATTCTAATCATCATCATCATCTTCATCATCACCAACATACCATTTCCACTAATAGCAATTCTACTACATTAGCTCTACATCATCATCACCAAAAACAACAACAATTAAATAATATGGCCCCTGCCATAACAAACTATAATAAGAAACTTATGAAAAAGAAACATTTAATAACCAAATCACATGATGGTGGCCTAGACTCTTTGTTGCTAACGAAAAAGACACCTAAGCCTTTAACATTTGAGCGTCCTTTGAATAATTTCGAAATGGATAGAGATTCTATAACACCAACTGTAGTGGGTTGCTTTCCATTTCGCCGCAATACTTCTCAACTGCCTTTACAACCTCACCAAGACAAAAGCCCGGTTAATGATTTAAAACAACAATCCAATAGTCTAGGTAATAGCCCGGCCATAGGTAGAAAGAAATTTTCCTTAGATAGTCGCCTCTCGCCTATAACTAGACGCCAACAATTGTCTTATATATCACCTGATATCTCTCCTTTAGTAGCAGAAAATCCATTTATAACGACATGTTCACAGCAGGGTTCTGTGATGTTCAACGAGAGCAACCCTGATAATCCTACTTACGATCGTTTCTTTTATACTTCCCTGCAAAAGTCTCTTGATGAAATATTCTCTTCTAAGCAAAATTCTACGCCTGCAACAGCTGTGAGCTCAGATAAGGCGGCATATTGGCAAAAATCTGAGCCTTTAAGTTCAAAATCGAGTGTCAATCTAACCATGTACTCTTCCACCTCACAGTTAACAGAGGATCTCGAGGAAACACAAGATCCTGAATCACCCTATTATAGATTTCAGCGTAATTTTTCCGGATCTCAATTTCCTCGACATTGTTTTTTCCGCAAACCCTCTAATGCTCAAGAGAAAACTAATCTTAAGCAAAATTATCACACCCCAACAACAACAATAGCTAACGATAATAACGCTTCATTTCGTTCCTATCACTCGATGGAAGAACAATTTCATTCGTTAAATTCTGTGGATAATTCCTCATCCCATGAAAACTCTTTCAGTTCACAGCAAACAACATCACGTAAGTCTTCGGTGGTAACATTTCATTTGAATAACAGCCACAACAACAATAGTTCTTCTCAAAGTTCTCAAAACAATTCTTCGCTATTCAACTCCTTTGAGGACTGTCAAAACGAGATGAACACTTTAGCATTACCACCGCCACCGCCAACACAAAATCACTCCTTTAGTTTTGCCACTTACTATTCCGATAGTGATAATTCACAGCAGCATTTAAAGGAGAACAGCAGTAGCACTAGTAGCAGCAGCAACATTTTTCATATAACAGATAATCCTATAATGGCACAAAGGAAACTACAAGATGTACAGCCAGATCCCGAGGTTATACAAATGAAACAGCAATTGCTAAAACAAGAGTTACAATTACAAAAGCAAAAGTTGTTGCAGCAACAAAAGCAAAAAGATTTACAAACAAATAATGCCTTAAAAACGAAAGAGAAAACAAAAAAATCAAAATCTTCGAAAACATCACTTACTACCCCTTCTCCTCCTCTTTGTAACTCATCCACTTCCAATGTGTATGAAGCAAGTGAAACGGAAAAACAAAACCACTCATCGAATTCGGCAAAATTTAAAACTTTTTTAAATTTCTTTAAATCGGGCACCTTAAAACGATCCAAGAAAAAATATCAAAAATCGAATAGTTCTTATAAATTATTCGAAAATAGTTTGGATACACAAAGAGACTCAATACGAATATCACCACAACGCACAAAATCATGTGATCAATTGGAAATGGTGTAAACAAAGAAAAAGAAAATCAATAATAGAGAAACACATTTGATAATTTTTTGATATACTTAAATGTCTCCGAAAGCAGTGTGCCTTGTAAGGGGTTGTGTGTAGTTATCCAAGGCACCGCAGCTCTACTCTTCAAACAATTGGAAATGGTCTATAATTTTAAATTATTTAAAAAAATTCATTCTGAAAGTAGAGCACGGTAGTTAATAGAAGTAAAAAATGCAGAATATGCAGTGTTCGAAAAAATAATGATGCTACATACATATTTAAACTTAGAAGCCCCTCTCTTCAGTATAGCCTAAAAACATAATTTGAAATTTAATTTTTTGTTATATGAACTTAAGTTCGAATTTTCGAACTTAGAGAAACAAACCATATATAATACTAACCCCCTTAATCATAAAGTTTAAATTGAGTTTGAAATGTATTTTATTCCAAGTATTTTATACGAAATTGTCCTAAATTAAATTTTAAATACATAATATTTATTTATGAATATAGGGGTAAGCAAAAAAACTACTGAAGTACAAGTAAAATACATTACAATATTGAATTTTCTTTACAAGTCATCATTTTCGAAATTCGAAATAAACAAATAAAAAAATAATTAAATAGAGTTTTAGAAACGTAGCTTTAAAAATATTTAATTTTCAAAACAAAAATGGCTGCCCTTTTTTAGTAATCAAATAAGATATACAAATCATGTATAATGGATATTTCAAAATTTATCCAATTTTTACAGATTGTAAATCACTATTATTGGGCCTTTAACGAAAATATTTATCAATTTTGTTTTATTTCTCCAAAAAATATATGTTGATTATAGGTCCCAAAAATTGGTCTAATCCATTTTCCGTTTTCTAAGTGTATATCCTGTGCTGTAGTAGTTGTTAGATGTCTCTTTTTTATATTCTTTTTAATTTTTTGGTTTTACGACTTTTTAGGTAATGGTTTTTTATTATTTTTAATTTAATGTTTTTTTATATTATAAATATATTTATTATTTTATAAATTAAGTAGAAACGAAACAGATTTTTTGTACCTAAGAAGATTTCAAAATAGTTATTTAACAAAGCTCTAAAAGCCTATTTTTTTAATATAAACATGAAAACATAATAATTAAGACTTTATTTTTTTATAAAACTATTTTAATTTAATTAAAAAATATATATTTATTTTGTAAAAGTGCCTTTTTATTAAAAAAAACTAAATCAAAAAAAGTAATAATTATATCGCATTTAGTGTTAAGTTTTAGTAACAATTTAAATATTTTTATAACAATCATTTGCATTTTGTAATTTGCATTATTTATGCTATAAAGTTAAATATTTAAAAACAATTTTTTTATTTTAAAGTCATTTTGGTAAAAATAACTAACGAAAACAAGAAATTAAATTAATATTTAATATATTAAAACAAAAAGAAAAACCTTAAGACACCACCATAATTTTACAAAAGTAGACTTTATGTACCTTGAGCTACGGTCACATCTGGCTAATATTTTCACCAATTTTGTTTTCCCTTGTTTGATCAAAATTCGACTGAAACAACAAAAATTTTGTTTTGTGGTAACACTACGCACTTTATTTGACCATTTTTGTTTAATCAAATAGCGTCAAATAAAAATATGGGAAAACATGTTTGCCCTACGGTCACACTTGAAAAATATTTGATCATTGTCAAAGAAATATTTTCATAAATATTATAAAAGAGCTAAATGGAGCAGAGAAGTTGCAGATTTTGTACTGAAATGCAAAGCAAGTAAGAACGCAAAGTTTTAAAAACTCTATTACATGACCATTATTGCTTTACATAAAAAATGTTTAAGCTGAATTTAATTGTAATTTAAAAACTTTTTCAGAGATTTTTGAGTGATTCGAAATTTCACTAGTTAACGAATTCCAAAAAAGACCATATTTTTGTAAAAAGAATATTATTCTCTGAATTTAATATTTTTTCGCTCAGAATTTTAAGTTGACTGCTGCATCAGTTATCATACTTAAGAACATAACTCTTTTATGTACTACATAGATTACACCTACATAGTCGTACACCTTTCCAACACAAAGCATATATCATTTGTCACTTCATATTTCGAAATAATTATTTTCTTCTACAATACACCCTGTTTGAATTTTGGAACAGCATCGCTTTACGGGGATTCACCGTTTTTTGAGAAAAAGTGTAGTGCAAGCAAAGGCAACTCATTTTGCGGAATTTCGATATAAGGTCTATATCTTTAGAAACTATCTAGGACGTATAAAGTGGTATGAGTGTATAAAGCGTAATTTTATATTATAAAACATTGTTCAGTTATTGCTCTTATCGTGTAATAGATTGATGATTATGGCTTGATCTCTTTTAATACTTAACATACCAACAATACCATAGCGGGGCAAATGACTGGTCTTTATTTTTATGATTTGCTATATGGGAAATGTAGAAGGAATGAGAAATAAACAAATTACCATTAAATGATTAATTACTACCATGCCAAGCACAACAAGGGTTAAGATTTTAATATATTCTGTATACCTTTTTTGCTTTCAAATAAAGTTAAACTTAATAAAAAAAAAAACCTAAAACAGGGGGCTCATCACTACTTGCGATAACGAGTTAAGTTTACTAGTTTGAGATTATACCATTCGTTAACGAACAATGCGTACAATACGTTGTTTTATTCGTTATTGAATACGTTGTTCGATCAAATACGCGTTGATTAGACCCCTGGCTTTAGCATAATGAATAGTAGTTTTTCTAAACTTAACGGTGGCTATTATCGTACAGCCTTTTATGGACTGGAACCTTAAACTCTTAAAATAGTACAGACCTTTAAAAAAAGGCTTAAGGTATTTTTTTCGCAAAAAATATATAGTTACGAACAACAAACTTATAAAAGACATACTCGTGAAAAAATGGCGATACGTGCTGTGGTTGTACAAATCTAAGATTAATTTAATCGGAAGTAATGGAAAAACATGGGTTAGACGTTCAAAAAACAAAGAATTGTAAAATTTCAAAGCGTATGTTATTTTATGCAAAGAAAAACTGGTCGTGATTTGAGTTAATGCCAAGGAGATGCAAACCTGTTAGTTCAGAAATAAGGACTATATATTCACCCCTATTCTGTATTCCGATTCGAATCGAAATTTTGTCCGTTTGGCGAATATAGTATTCTGAGTTTCGATGCCGATCAGTTTCTTTCGATTGTATGCATTCTGCTTTACATTCGTAGCAACGTTTTTCTAAGTTGTAAAAGTAGTGACGGAGAATGTCCATTTGCATGAAAAAGACAAACAAAAACATTGAGTGTTTTCTTAATGAGTTTTTATTACAATTTGCTTATTTTTCTGTTTCTAATTTATACGCCCTTATGCTTCTGAGAACATTGTCTTATTTTGCATTCGATTCAGAATGTAGGGACGTAATCGAAACACAGATTAGGGGTGTTAAATTTTTTATACAAAGAATATATTAAATTAATTAAATTAATATTAAATATTATTAAATATAATAATTGAAGAAATTGGAATACTATAGATTGGATGCGTTTACGCTGACTGTATCTCTGTCGATATGGAAGAATAGTTTAAGTAAAAAAATTAAATTTTTGACATATTCTAAATTGTGAGGAGGACAAGTAAGTCATCCAGAAGTCTTTAATATAGTTATTTGACAGTGTGCCGCTGTAGTATGATAGGTAGGACACCTGCCTACCGACCAAGAGGTCCTCGGTTCAATAGCAGACCAGACCATCAGATAATTTTCAACAGCGGTATCATCTCGTAACATTGATAGCGACTGGTTATGAGTATTTACGCTATGAAAAACTTCTCTAACTAATGAATATGCCGTTCAGAGTCGGCGTTAAATTTGTAGGTCCCTTTCAATGAGTCTAAAAATAGAATCGGGTGCAGCTCATTGATTGGGAGATATCCCCCTTGTTCCATTTGGAATGTCGCTTGAATTATATATGTATGTAGTAATTTGACAGATCATACACAACAAGAATTGGTATTCAATGAAATCCTCAGGTTAGCCGAAAAAGGGGTAGCCCATTGCATACATGGCGCCATCAAATTGAAGCAGAAGCTGCTAGTCAGATCAAGAGCTGGGGTGGGATTAAAGCACAAGCGTTGGACAGAAGTGAATGGACTAGATATCTTATGCCCCTATATATATGGAGTTGTGGGCGATGATAAAATCTTATATAAAATACAATTGAATGAGTAAGAAAGAGGAAGCGTCTACTGCTGACAAGCTGTCGCAGCAATACACTCAAACTATTCATTTACTACTGTACGACAACCAAAGAAGATCGAACATCGAATACAATTCATATTAAGAGCTTTTAAATCTTCAAGACTTTTTATTTGAGAATTCCCAATGGCTATTGAGCTATAAACCTCCTGTGTAGCAAAATGTCATAAGATGTGTATATTACCTAGTCCGTATTTTTTTCCAGAATTGTTCATGAAATACTTACAAATTTTGCACACAACATTGAGTCTAATGCAAATAAGGTTCATAACTCTATAATAGGGAAAACGAAATCCTTCATAGGTTATTTCTTTAATAGTTTTCTTTTAATTTTTCAATATTTGAATAAGTTTTTTAATTAAAAAAATATTTCTTGTTTTCGTTAAATTATAGTTTCTTTAATTATTTAAATAAAAAATGCTTTTATTTTGTTTTACAAATAAATCTGTATTATTATTTTTTTTTAATTTTTATTTTATTTAATAATTATTATCTAACCCCATATTCATAAAATTTGAAATGATTTTGAATAGTATTTTTTCAAATATTTCATACAAAATTTCCACAAAATAGAATTCAAATGTATTTTAACTTTTTATGAATATGGGTACAAATATGTATGATGTGAAAACTGAATTTTAAAATTAAAAGCATACATACTTACATACATATGTAAATAATTTGCAATATTTCTGTGTATAACTATTGTTTTGTTTAATTATTTTTATTTTATATTTTCTGTTTTAATTTCTGTAAAAAGAAAACTGTGATTTATAAAAAAGTTAAATTTTTTGTATTATTAAAAAAAAAAAGAAAAACGGTTTTAATTTTGTATTTGTTGAGTCAAAAATAACACAAAACATTTGTAATAATATTGAGTTTTTATTAAGAAAATGTTGATATATTTTTTTAAAAATATTTTTTGTTTATTTTGTTTTATTTTATATAAAAGAAAATTCATTTGCATTTTATTATTAGTAGTAAATTATTCAATTTAAAATTTTAGTTTTTATTTTAGTTAATTAAGTAAATTGTATAAATTTATATAATTTTTAATTAAAAAAGAAAATCAAAACGTATATTCCATTAATTAAAACCTACAAAATAAACAACGATTTAATTTATACACGAAAAAAATCTTAAAAAAAATTAACAAAAAAATAAAAAACTTAAAACAAAAATAATTCTTTAATTGGTTTTATTTTTTTATTAAAATGCCCCTCCCCCTTCTTATCCCTTCAACACAAAAATCAAAAAACAAATGATAATACTCGGGTAAAGGCCAAAAAAAAATTTTTTTTTTAAGCAGCGTTATACTTCAAATTTTAAGAAAAACAAATTCTTTTAGGCTATAATTCCAAAGATGATTGGTGTTCTCCTATACACACTCTACCGGGTGGTGGACCAAATCTTCCCATTATGTCTCCAAATCCATATTTACTAAGTCGTTTTACTTCCAACATACCTATGCCAACACTATATGCCGGTGATGCTGTGCGCAAGCCGAAATTGTCTGTAATCGAGGTATTACTGTATAATATGGCTGCTCTATTGGCTGGTGTGGCAGCTGGTTATGATGTGCGCATGTCAAATGTTTCACCATTTCATCCTACGCTATTAAGTGACGTACCTGCTTTGAAAGCTCCCATGGATATGGAATTGCCTAAAGTAAACGAAGAGCGTAGATATAATGCGAATACCTATCATGGTACTGGTAACCGTAATAGGCAAGTTTATTCTTTTTAATTAATATAGAAAAAAAATTAATTTTTCTAAATCTTAGAACCGCCTTAAGCTCATTAACCTATGAGCCCACAGATGCAACGGATACAGTCAGACGTAATACTGATTCTCCTCTGGCTCAAAGACAACAAAAGCCTGCACAAAATGTCATAGAGCATAGTTTGGGCTTAAATAAATTCCAAACACAGCAACAGCAGCAGCAGCAACAACATCAGCATCATCAGTCACATATACCCCAGCCACAACGTTTCATGGTTGGTAATCCACCTACAAAATCGTTAACACAACCACCTACACCCCAACATCATTATCATCATCCTGTGCTCCAGCAGCAACAGCAAATACGCAAAATGCCTTCAACAATTTCCACTACAACCACCAGTGGTTTGGGTTCAAATTTCACTAACAACACATCGGGTATTTTGTCTTCCTCTCTGGGTAGTCACACACAACCGCCAACGCCTTCGCCTCGACGTAAAATAAGTACTTCATCATTTACGGAGAATTTGGAGTATTCCGAGCAAGAAGATAATTTACCTATTGACGGCAATTTTAGAGCATTTCATTTGGGTGGCCAGGTGGTTGGACCAGCGGCAACTCAACAATATATTTATGCTAATCCTCATGATTATATAAGAAATGGTCCTAGTTTTTCCAATGATGGTGGAGCCTATGGTGCGGGAGCTCATAGAGCTGGATTTTTGGGTAGGTATAGAACAACCGAAACGAATTAGACAATTTAATCTGTTTCATTTCTTCTCTATGTATCTCTTTTTTAGGCTCCAATTATTTCCCCTACCGGCCCGAACATCAAATGACTTATGAAAGAGACTGCAAGTCCTATCCAGACTATTCGTATGAGTATAATCATCGTTTACCATATTATTACGATTATAGCTATGATCCCCAGCCCCCACCACCACCAGCACCACAACAACATCATGCTAGTCCGCCAGTAGTTAGAACCCCACCACCCCGAGTGCCTCAAATGGGTGTTACAGCAGCTGGCCACAGGCGTACTCCTTCAACTATATCAAATAATTCCAATTATAATCAGGGCTTTAGTTTGGATTATGATGAGGCTCTTAATCAGCAATACGAGTATAATATGGCCTTGCCTCTTACCACAGAGTACAATAACTATAGAGAGGCTGCTATAATACCTACAGGAGCAGTGCCACCTCCCACTAAACAGGAATTATACAAAAGCTCACCTAAACCTATACAACGCTTAATGGGTAGTACCTCCAGCGGTAATCGTAATAACGAGTTAACGACAATAAATCGGATGAGAGATTATGAAAATTTGCCATTTAATATGAGTCCCTTGCACAAACCTTTGTATCAGCAACAGCAGCAGCAGTACAGACGAGGAGAGGGTACCCCGCTGCATAATACCCCACAACGCACAGTTTACACGAGATCAAGGTCAACACCCATGTCGCCTATAAATATGAAAACATCACCACCCTCACCAGCGCCGGCTCATGCTCACCACAAGCCCTCTTCCATACCACGTTTGATGCCTGAAAGGCCGGATAGTTTACCCTTCGATCCAAATGCCTTGTCCCACGCTGCGGGCATGGGTACTAAGTTGCGTTCCTCCTTGAAAAAGTACAATAATTATAAAACCACTAATGGTGCGGCGGTAGGACCATTTAATGGAGCTTCAGGCACTTCAATAAGTGGCGGTGGTAGTAACAATACAACCACTAGTGGTGTTAATGCAGCAAGTGGTACAGCCAATAGTACACCCACAAATCCTACACCCCCCGATTCGTTTACCAGTGATGATAGCTCTTATCTTAGTGCCAAAGAGGGCTCCTTATCTTCTCATAGTCGTGTACGCTTTAGTCCGGAAGCCTATTTGGATGCTAGTCCTGGTTTAGGTGGTGGCAACAATACTAGCACTTCCTCCATACATAAATCCTTAGCACTCTATAGTCGACGCATGTCAAGACGTAATACAGCCGATATTTCCGGTTCCTCAACATCTCCCTCATCCTAGCAGGGTTTTGCCAATTTACGGGTACAATTAGCTCGTAGTCCTGGTGCACGCTCTAGTACATTGTCATTAAATACAACAACATCATATAATATACAAACGGTTGGTGGTTTGTGTACCTCGCCCTCTTCAGCAACAGCAACTCAACAAAATGTACAACAACAGCAGCAACAGCAACAATTGCCCTATCGTTGGTATTCAGGGGCAAGACGTTCACGTTCGGCTCAATATGAATATCATCATATGTAATGATATTTTGGTTCTCTTTTTTGTTCTAATGTAAATAGGTATGTTACATTATTATATACTTACGTATATATAATCCATTTTGTATTTTAGGTAATGATATTCTTGTATTTAATGCTCACTCTCATCCTACTCTCGTATATAATGAGGTTTCGTAAATAATTTTATTACAGAAAAACATACTTAATATCCAGTCGTCACATATAAAAAGTCGTTTAAATTTACCTAAAATGGCAGAATTTAGTCATTTGTAGCAATATGTATGCCAAACAATAGAACAGGGCAACCAAAAAAAATCAATTTTATTTACAAATATTTTTATTCGGTTTTGTCACGTTTTTTAATATTTTAGATTCGGTAAGGTCACAAGCCCCCTTGAAGGATAATGTCCTACTTAGGAATTTGAGTCAATTGTAATACCACATCAAGTCAGGTCGTGTCATAATAGCGACTGGGCACTTACACAGGAGATGGAATATAGTTTCCTTCTCAACAGAATCACAGCTCTGCAGAAGTCTTGCAAGGAAATGCCGAATCTATCAGAATGCCCTCCAATAGTGCAATGGTCAGTGAGAACCACAAGATAGATAGTCATGCGATTTAAGAAAAAAAGGCAGTTAGGCTTATTCCTATCAGTGTTGGCCCAGCAAAAAAATTCCGCACTACTCTTTCGCTGCCAAAGAGTTTGAGCCTCCTTGTACGTCAAGCGAAAAATATTCAATTTAACTGAGGCAATCAGAACACATGCTCGGTTCTGGTTTGAAAATTGCGATATCTATACCACTTCAGCAATCTATACGAAAGTCTAATGTACAGTCAGAGACTAAAGTTTATATACAGATGCAAAGTTAAGAGTTTTAAGAAAAGTAAACATTTAACAAAAATTTTTTCTTGCAGTTTTATTTATTACCATGTAGGATGAACAACAAAAATAATATTGTTTTTTACTACGTTGCAAACATAACGGTAAATATTAATAAAACAAAAATAAGCATAGGACAAAAGTTTAAATACACGTTGAATTATTATGATTATCCTTCGATTTCTTCAGGATTTACTGCTATTACACTCGATATTTTGATCACAGTTCGTATTGATTAGCAGCTAAAGTTATTGATAAACAGTTAATAATTAAAATCATGTCCAGAAATAGGAAAATGATTAAAAATATTATTCTCAAGTGTGTAGAACATCGTGAAAATATAATAAGAAAATTCTGCAGACTTTTCCAAAAACTGCACAAAAAATACTACAAGAGCACGGGTACAGAGGCAGATTTCCGCGAAAAGAAAACAATAGTGAAAAAATGGGCCACTACAAATAAATACAAAAGTAAGGACGTGGAATTTTGGAAAACTGCTTTTTTTAATATACGAATGTAAATTCATCTTGATTTTAACGGGTTGTCGTGCAGAAGTTTAATGGAAACCCAAAACTGCAGAAAATTAGTTCTAACTGTGAAAGATAGAGGTAGCACCAGATTTTTAGCTCTATCGTGTATACTTGGGATTTAATGGGGCGAAAATTGGAAGCAATGCAATTACAAGCAATACCATCTCGAGGAAGCCTGGTCAGAAATATAGGCGTCTAAAATGGAACGACGTCTACAAGCAGTCATAGAGAACCAGGAAGACTCCAACAAATATTACATTGGTCTCGTACATTTTTTAGTATTTATAAAAATTACCGTTATATTTGCAATTAAGTAAATATTATTTGTTTTCGTTTTAACCTATTTATGAAGGTTATTAAAAATACGTATTTAAAATTTTGGTAATACGTTAAGTTTTCTAAAAATTCAAAGTTCTTGAGATGTATTTAAAGTTTAGTCTGTGACTGTTATATGGTATATATAGCACAGCCTACTCTGTCCAGCCTTTTAGATCCGTCAGTATAGACCTTAAGTTCATTGCTAGGAACCACTGTTTTGTTAGACCAGAAGTAGAAAAAATTATGAGAGACTATGTAATCGAGCCGATTACACCGTAAAGCGGAATGGGCTTCTTCACAGCTCGAAAAAACCAGTCTTCCTTGAGATGTAAAGCACTATGACTGCTATCTAGCATCTTGTAGAAGATTGATTGATAACACCCGACCGCAAAAGTTTCGCAAAATTTTCAAAACAATTATTAGCAATGATCAAATGCCGCAACCGCCGTATTCTCCAAACATTGCTCCGTCGGCTGTTGCGACGAATCCAATACACTCACACCTCTTTATACAGGCTCACTTTACATGTCATTTCCCTATAACGACCTGGATTCTTCGTTTTTTAAAAAAATTTAAGGGAAGCAAACGCAACACATATTCATCTCTTTTGAAGGCATTTCGATTTACGGCCTACATTTTTAGAAACTATCTAGGACGTATAAGGAGATATGAGTTTATCTTTTAACATGTCACCGAATCATTTCCTTTAAAGAAATCCAAAGTAGTGATTTGATAAAGTTGTTATTTCATTATCTGTTTGAGGTCAAAAATGGAACAAATAAATTTGTAGTCCTAATACATAAATTACACCTATTTTTGTCATAAATAAACTACGATAACCTTTAAATATAATACCCAATAAGACCCGGGTGGGTTTATTTATACCCAATTTATTTTTACCCAGTGGGTTGCCAACCCTGGTACTGAGAGCCTTAAGCATCGCCAAAGATTGAACATTGCGTGTTGAGTACTGTTACCGAGTAGGAAAGTATTTGGATCCTTCTCAAGACCTTTCATAGACCAGACTTATGGGGCTCTGAGGTTCTTTACGGTGAAGATTTTAATATTTTGCTTCTCCATATTTTATGCCAAGATGCAAGATCGTGAATTGGGCTATTATTTCTGCGTGAAATGTACATATAAACATATCTTTATAACATTATTTTGATTTATTACAAATTTATGATATTTTTTTAATATTTTTTATTTGCGGTCAAATAGCATAAATCCCTTTCTTGCAACTCTTTCTTTCACTTTTCTTTTGGGAAATTGTTTGTTGGTTGCCCTGCATATTGTATACTCCGCGTGTTATATTATTTAATTTAAAATTGTTTTCATAACCCAAATGTGTTAACGTTTGTGAAAATAAAATATGTCGAGATTTTTATTTTTATTTTATAAATAATTAACTCAATTTGCCAAATAATTTTTATTGTTTTGTAAATATTCTTTTACTTACTCATTAATAACTTTAAGAAAGTTTTGTAAAAATAAGAGAAAAAAAGACAAAAAAATTGCTTAAATGTAAAAATGCCTTAAAAACCCTAAACTCATATTCTCATTCAATAAAATATTTTTCTTGTCTTAAAAACTATTTATACTCAAATAATTTATAAAAGAATAAGTAAAAAAGAATGTAAGAATTTATTATTTAAATCCTTAAAAAAAATACCATAATCGTACAACAAATTACAATATGAAAAATATATATAACAAATTCCTAATATAAGTATAAATAAAGTATAAATAAAATATTTTGCATCTTGTAGAATGAACTATTGTTTAAAATTAAAATCTAAAACTTAATTGAATATATACATACATACATACCTTTTATTAATTAACACGGAACATATTTTTCGATATTGATTTCCTAGAAACAAATAATTAGAAAAGAGAACAATTATATTCTATATTCAAAAAATAAAATTGGAAATTAACAAAGATATTAATTATAAAATTAGAGGAGTTCAAAAAATTAAGTGTAAGTGAATTCCTACGTTAAATCGAATTAAATAAGAAAATTAATCATGATTTGCCAGCACATCACATTGCAAACCAATCTTTTTATCTATTAGACACACACACTACGTTTTTATCTATGAATATGAATGGAGGAACTACTTAGAATGGCGGATAACTTTATATTTTTTTCCGATCTTACATACTCTTCTACTTCCTTAATATCATAAATAGGTTAATGTAAATGATGTTTACAGATGATAGCAGATTTGTTTTTAAAGGTTCCAAGACTTCCTTTTGACAAGAACTTCTTTATCTTTTGTCTCATATCTTTGATTGGTTAGTTCGTGTGGAAGCCTTGAAACAGAGAGTCAATTAGTAACATTGTGAAGAGTCCTTATAATCAGAAATTAATAGGAGTCTCTTGGGGTACTATCACTGCTGTTTTTTGTCCACCTCATTTGGGTTCCTGGTCACAGGGATATTTCCATACACTAAAGTAGTCCGGTAGGCGGAGATAAACCCTTAGGTTGAGCTTTTTGGAAAAAATCCACTGCCAACCTTATTCTCAAGTCTAGGAACTAGTCGCACGTTCTCTACTGAATCGCCGAAGACGATAGAGCCAGATGCCCAATCTTCCCTACTAAGAACCACAATACGAAATCCCCTAAACAGTTGCCTCTGCGAAAATTTTCCCATTATAGTATAAATAAATTCAAATTAAACGTCCACAAACACTACTTTTTCTTCCCTCCATACCTAACCTATTTTTCTAAAGTCAAGAATGAATATTTTGGTATTTTTTGATATCTACTATCAGAGTTTATGCATTAAAACAGAAACACAAGAAAAACATTTTTTTTTGACCTGTGTAATCTGTACATTTTTTTTAATCAGTTTCATTATGCACTGTGTATTGTTTTGTAAATCAGAAAAAAAAATTTTTTAATATAGAATATGATTGTTTTTATCGCTCTATTAAAATTAAAAAAATCATACAATAAAATAAAAACAATTTTTTTAAAATTTGTAAAAAAAAATTAATATTTTTATACGAAATAGTTTAATGTTTATTTAATTGTAAACAGGACGGAATACAACTAATAATGAAAACAATATCAATTAAATGGCCGCACATCCTTTTGAATTCATAAGGCAAAAATTGCGACCGTACATAGACTTTTGTCGTCCACTGTATATAACCTGGCACTTGAGTGCATAATTCAGACTTTTTTCATATTAACCAGTTTTTGAGAAACCTTTTAAATCCTTAGTCGTCCTTAGACTTCTGTTTAAAACACAATTTTTCATACCAAGTAAAGATTGTCCAAAATTGAGGTATCATTTTAATTTTAATTTTAATAAAAAAATACATTTTTTTTAGATATTCAAAATATTTTTATTTCAGTTTATTACAAATAGATAGATTCCGGTTAAAAATTAAATATTATGTCGGTCAAGTGACCCCCATTACTGGCTCGGTAGGCTCCTAATCTTTTATCAAAATTATCAATCACGTTTTACAATAAACTGTTGTCAATGATTGATATCTGCTCGATAATGTTGTTTTGAAGCTATTAAACTGTTGTGGGATTATTACTGTACACTTTCGATTTCAAAAAAGCCCACAAAAAATCTAAAGTTGTCAAATCGCACGATCTTGGTGGCCAATTTACTCCTCCTCTACGAGAAATAATTCAACTTTCGAACTTTTCTTTCAAAAGATCCATTGTTTCTCTTGTTGTGTGACAAGTGCACCATGCTGTTGAAACCACATATTCTCTACGTCGCATCATCTACCTGTAGCGATTTCTATTGAACGAAATCATATTTTCATTTTCTTTTACAAAAAAAAAAAAAAAAATTGTCCGATCATTCCTCCGGACCATAAACCACACCAAACCGTAACTTTTTGTGGATGCAAGGGTTGCTCTAAGATAACTCTTGGATTCTCTTCACCCCAAATGCGGCAATTCTGCTTGTTGACGTAGCCATTGAGCTGAAAATGGGCTTCGTCGGTGAAGATTATTTTATTAAAAAAAATTCTCAGTTTCTTCCTCTTGTTTTTAAATGCGAATTACTGGATCTTATAAGCCTTTAAATGGAGATCACGATCCAAAATGTTGAATAATGTAGATCGTTTGATGTTTAATTGCTGCGAACGATGACGAATGGATGTTTTTGGATCTTCTTCAACACCTCTGCTTACAGCTGCTCACAGTTTCTTCAAATTTCTCGACCATCAGCTTGATGGCACGATTTTTCGAACATTTTCTCTACCAAATTTTGTTCTATATTTCCTAATTACATCTCCAAAATTTTTGCCATGTTCGAAAAATATTTTAATAATAAAACACGTTGTTCCCTCGTGTAATGTTCCATATTAACTAACCGGAATGTATTAGAATCTGAAAATAAAAAGTAAAAAAAAAATGGCAGCAAAATTAAGGTGATACCTCAATATTGGACACCCTTTACATATTCTGTTTAACAATGGACCTATGTCTGGCCTTTGGGTGGAGTGCGTAAACACTGTCTTTGCTACCTACCTACATATATATTCTGTTTTATAAACCTTTTAAAAATTTAATTTATATCTTCCATTTCATTTTATAAAAATACTTCAAAAACAAAGTTATCGCAAAATTTATGGAATTTATTGAGTTATGCAAATATCCGAAAAAAAAATTTTAAACAAGGCTTTGTTTAAATATTCTTTTTTTCGACATACATAAAAGGGTTTATTTTTATTTTAAAAATTGAAAATAAAAAATAAAATACATAAAGGCTGAGAGTAATATGTAAAGTTTAAACGCTATTGAAAATCTATGGCTTATTTCAATTATCTGAATGTAATTAAATATTAAAATAAAGGAATTAAAAAACAAGGAAACAAACAACAGCATTAACACCAAAACAAGAAAACAAAGATTAAAAGAAAAATTACAAATTAAAAAAATAAATAAATAAATAAATAAGATAAATAAATAAGAAAAATAATAAAATAGTATTATTAATAAATTCGAAATGTATTTGATTAAAGAAATATAAAATTAATTTTATTTATGGTAAAATTAGATTTAAAAAAAGGAAAAATATAGTATATATAATATGTATGTACTTATATGAAAAAAGCTTAATTTTTAAATTTAAAAAATAAAAAACAAAAGCAGATAATATTTAAAAAAACATTTAAAATAAAATAAAAAATTTAAACAAGAAAAAAACCTAAAAAATAAAATAACTAACTGGTGTACACCATTGTACACTGAGCGTAATTTTATGAAATATAACTATATTTCGTTTTAAACACAAAACTATCGATTGTTAAAAACTAATTTTATTAACAGCAAAATTCTTGCTGTTTTCCACCTTTCAAACATACAATTATTGCCAAAATAATAGCACCACTATAAGGATTGACCCTCATCCTTCAATTTTTTTTGCTGTGCATCAAAATTTTTCTCTATAATTTTACAGACCTGTTATTACAAGTACGTTTTTTAAGAAAATTAAGAGCACTGGTCTACAGCAAAAAACGCCTTTGAATAAAACCAAGAATAGAATGATTTTGATGAGCTGAATCCAAATCCGTTTTCAGTTTTTTTCTATCGGGCTCAAATTTTTTTATGGGCGAGGCAAATTTTTCGCCTAAAATATGGTAGTTATGGCAATATATTTCAGCATAATTTCAAAAAAAAAAAAAAGGGCTAAAGTAGTTAAAAAGCCAAAATACGAAATAATAGCACCATTATTCTTATTTCTCAAAAAATAACAGAAAACGAAACATCAGATAGTTGCATTTGTCTTATTAAAAAATTATATTCAGTTTTTAAGAATTTTGGGATTAGAATTTTTGCAATAAGTGGTGCTAAGCACTATTCCAAAGAAAAACGTGAAATCATTAAAAAAAACAGAAAAGTATACTTTCCCACTCATTTTTCTGGTGGTAATTGACGAGGTACTTCGAACAATTATAGATACCAATCCCAACAGAAGTATTCTTTGGTACCCAATTAGTATGCAACACATTAATGCTTTATATATATAGACGACAGCAAGCAGCATGAAAGCAAATAGCAAGTTGTTGTTGGCAGCATTTGCTGCTATGCTATCGACTTCATAAATATTTTGAAAGCAGCAGCAGCAATAGAATTCAAAAAAATTTAAATATTCCTCAAAAATGTAAAAATTAATTAAATTATGTGTTTAAAACTTTTTAATTATTAACATAAATGTTGTTTGATACAATATTTTAATTTTAGACTGTTGTTTTCTGATAAATAAAAAAACTATTTAAGTAAAAAAAAAACTATTTTTACGTTTTTTTTTTTAATTTAAAATTTTATATTGTATTGTTATCACTAATTTCTGTTTTGCTGCATAAAAAAATATAAATTATTTTATGTTTTGCAGCAGTAGTAAACGTTCTTGTCTATGCTTTTGCTGTGCTGCCTTTAAAATATATATATATTTTTTTCATATAAACGTATGTATTCTAATTTTGACATTTTGCTGTCTGTTGCTTGCCGTTGGTTATGTGTTTAAAGCTCAACGACCCGGTTTAAGCGAAACGAAGCCACATGCGGGACAAACTGAATAGCTTGCGCAAATGTTTTGACATTTACCAGTTGCGCATCAATCTCAATAAAACAAAAGCCATGCAAATAAATAACTTACGCACTGATTGCATTTTCTTGACGATAAACCTTTTGAAGAAGTACAGAGTTTTACATACATATCTTGGTAGCCGAATCACACCAGATGGCGGTGCCATAATAGATATCGAGGTTCGACTTACAAAGGCAAAAAGAGCATATGCAAGCCTTCGAAAAGTATGGCGATGCCGCCAACTATCATCTGCAACCAAAATTTGAATATTCATTGCGAATGCAAAATCTGTACTCCTTTACGGAAGTGAAACGTGGCTTGTGTCAGTGGAGGCAACGAACAAACTATAAGCTTTCATCAACCGATGTCTGAGAAGTATTCTGTGTATTTGGTGGTCCCACAACTGGATTTCCAACTCGGAGCTTCACAGAAGCTGCAGACAAACACATATTGCCCTGGAGATAATTGCGGAAGCCGACAGACAATGCCGCAAGACAAGCTCTTGACTGCAGAGAGGCACATGGCGGAGAAGCCTATTGGACGAAATAAAGTCTGATGATGAGAAACTAAGTTGGACGCAGATCAAAGGTCTAGCGATACTCAACCGTTATTGCTAAAAAAGGGCAATGCAACCAAGAACTCGTTATAATTTTGAAAAATAATTCATCATAATGCTTCCTTAATAATAAACATTTATACTTTTAAAAAATTATTTATCATAGTAGAGCCTAAGCGGTGCTATTATTTTAAAAGGCACTTTTTGGAAAAAAATTAATTTCTTTTTTCTTTTCAAATTTTAATTTGTGCAATGGTTTGCCTTTTAATAATTTTTTATTATTTAAATAAAAATTTAACACTGGTAATAAATAATATGTATTTTTTAAGTAGTTTAAAAAATGTTATCCATGCAACAAATTACTAGGTGCGATAGCATTCACTGCAATGAAGTCGTGCAGCCTGCTGTTGCATATGTGTTTAATGCAGTAACAGGCAAACTAAAATCAGCGCATTTTACAATTGTGGTAGTAATTTGAGCGTATCTCACTCAGACCACTTTGCACTGTATTGTTCCACTTGTTTTCTCTTTACTTCTCTTTGTTTATTTTTTGCTTGTTTTTTGCCTATGCGCATGAGTGCGTACGCGTGAAAATGCAAGAGGAGAGCAATTCCCTGTCTAAATCTGGTTTAACGCGTAAGACCTATATGGGAGCCAATAACTCTTTCGCAGAGTGTGAAACTGAAGATTTTTAAGACATATAGAAGATGCAATGTTAAGACTTCTACGAAACCTTTGGCCTAAAGTTATTTCTAACGATAAATTTTTACAAAATCTAGTAGGCAATCAAAGACGAGAACATCCACTACACACAAGACAAATTGAAGAGAAAATTACAATTATTTGCAAGTACTGGAGAGAAGTAAAGACGATAGAACAAAACATAATCATGTTCAAGTGATTTGTTAAGACCCTATACTCTTTATAAAATCGATGGGAATTTTTTTCTCGTTACTTCTCTTGGGAGCATATGGCTTCCACAAAGTATCTCTATCTAACACGGTTTACTGCTGTTGACTTTGCCTCCTCCCATGTTAGGTTGGTTGTTCTGTCTCAGTTCTTGGATAATTGTGCGTCTCCAGGTTTTTGGTCGACCACGATTTCTTGAGCCTTGAGGATTCCACTCGAGTAACGTTCTGCTGATACTCTCTGGACTTTTTCGGATGGTGTAACCGATCCATCCCCACTTTCTTTTCCTTATCTGTTTCAGTATGGGTTACTCATTAGTCTTGCTCCACAGTTCTGTGTTTCTTATGATGTAAGGCCAGAATATTCTGCTTATGATTCTGAGGTACTTGTTAATGAATATTTGGAGTTTCTATGTGATGTTATTCGTTAGAAGCCAGGTTTCACTGCCATGCAGCAGTACTGATTTAACACATGAGTTGAATATTCTGAGCTTAGTCCGTCTGGATATTTGTGAGCTGCTCCATACTGACTGTAGTCATCCAAATGCCCAAGCGTCTATGTCTGTTTCTGCGCCACCGTTTGTAGTCATTGTACCTCCTAGATAGCCGAAGCTATCTACTCGACTTGTCGACCCTGTAGCATGATGTTTTCATGTATTCGAGTTGGCGTGAGAAACTCCATGTAATTTCTCTTCTTATTGAACAGACTTTGCTCATTATGTAATCCAGTACGATGGTGCATAGCGGAGGTGATAGTAGGTATCCTTGTTTAACTTTAGCATTGGTGTGGAATGGGGTTGGCTGATGTTCCGGTTGTGAAGAACTGAAAGCTCTGCGTCTTCATACATCGCTTTGATTATTCGAATTATTTTTTTGGGGTACTCCTTTTGCTCTTAGTGCTTTCCATATAGCCGTTCGTCTGATGGTATCAAACGTTTTTTTGGAATCGACGAACAGTAGATACAGGAGAGTACGCCATTCTATGGACTGTTCAATAATTATTCGTAAAGTGTTAGCCTGAACTACGCAGCTTTTATTCGGTCTGAAGGCTGCTTGTTCGTCTCGCAATATGTCGTTTATTTTGCTCTGAAGTCTCCCCTGTATTATGACTGCAAATATCTCATATTTATGTGGTGATGTGATGTGAGGCCGTAGAAGTTTGGATGTCAACACGTAGAATTTCCGCTGGTAGTCCATTTTCGTCTGCCGCCTTATTATTTTTCAATTTACCAATCGTCACTTTTATCTCATTCAGATTGGGAGGGTAGCATGGTATTCTTAGACTGTTGTCCTCATCTTTGTTCTCAATCGTTTCGCTGTCCTCAGTAGTGTTTGTGACGTTACTAATTTCATTGAAATGTTCTCTCCATTTCAGTGTTTGTGCTTCATTGTTCGTTATTAGTGTACCATTTCAATCAGCAACAGTTTGGTTTCTATTACACTTTTACGTTTCGCTGTCCTCAGTAGTGTTTGTGACGTTACTAATTTCATTGAAATGTTCTCTCCATTTCAGTGTTTGTGCTTCATTGTTCGTTATTAGTGTACCATTTCAATCAGCAACAGTTTGGTTTCTATTACACTTTTGATTAGAGAGATAGTTAATCGTCTGGTGTACTTTTCTCATATTATTCAGGCCAACGTTTCTAGTGTTTCCTCAGCGACTTGAAATCGATTTATATATAAGCGTATATCAACTTAATTAAAATTTTTAATTTTCAAACATTGTCGTTATCAAGTTAAGAAAAAAAACATTTTTCTATAAATTTCGCTCAGTGCATTAACTAATAATTGAAGGAATATTCCAAATACATACTTATTTGTACATTTAACACTTTTCATTAAACAAATTAAATATATTTAAAGAAAAATATTAGATTTTATATTTTTTACATTTACATTACATTACATTTTTCTATAAATTTCGTTCAGTGCATTAACTAATAATTGAAGGAATATTCCAAATACATACTTATTTGTACTTAACACTTTTCATTAAACAAATTAAATATATTTAAAAAAAATATTAGATTTTATATTTTTTACAATTGTTTGAGTTTTTTGTTTAATTACTATATAAATAATAAGAAAATAAAAAAATAAAAATACACTTAGTAACAAAAGTGAGTTAACATACAAAGAAAAAGTTATACTAAAAATAAACATAAATAAAAATTCAAAAATAGCATTGAAAAATAAAGAAAACTATTAAATAATGATGACACACTTTTGTTACGAACTATAAACAATTTATTACAAAATTTTAGTTTAAGCTTGTTTCATATTTTATAAATATGTAATTATTTTTTATGTTTGCTTCTTAAATATTTTTACAAAAAAAAAAAAAAAAAAAAAAGTTACATACAGAATACAAAAAGTAAAAAATAATAATTTTCTTGTTTAGTCAAATTGTTATAAAAAGTTTAATGGAAAGAAAAATTAAAAAAAATCAAACCTGAAACTGTTTTTTAAAGAATACTTTACTATATATTATAACTGCGAAAAAAAATTTATGTAAAAATAATAATAATTGTAAACAAACAATAAAACAAAAATATAAAGTTTATTAACAAAAAGGCAACCTATAACCTTTACCCCTATAGCCATTCAAATAAACAAATTTATAGACCAATTTATAATCGAAATAACACATGATTAAACGCAAGAAAAACTTATTAAAAAAACACAAAAATTCAAACAAATTCAATAGAGAAATTAAAGTCAGCATAATCCGACTACATGTTATACTCTACACCACAATACAATCGCAACATAGAGTATTCCCACCCACTTATAATCCAAGCATCCAGGCTTAATTTTTATCTGTTAATCGTTAATGTATAGGGAAGAAATTCGTTACAATGAATTATAAAAGTTTTGATGGTAAAAGGTGGGAAACGTCAGACTGTAGGACATAAGTCAAATATGAACCAATTAGCCAACTTTGACTTTGATCACAATTAATCCCTAAGGAATAGAAATTTTAAAATATGCTTTTGCCAAATTATTTGTTATGTTATGTTATTATTATTATCATCATACAGGCCGGGCACTATTTCAGGACTCTGGGACACATGGAATCTATTCTGCCCCTTCCGGTCTATACTTTGTTAAGCAGATCTGCTACCTTCCTAAGTAGATCTGAAATCATAATGGTGGATATGTCTCCATAAATATTTCCATTTAAACCTATCAAGAACCCAACATTCACACAATATGTGTTCCCCTGTCTTTGATACCTGTGAGTACAGTCTACAAACATCTACATCTGTGACCGTCATTCTCTTCTGTTGCGCTCTTAGTCCACAGCGGCCCGTAAGAAACTACGGTAGGAGTTTTGAGTCCTGCCTGCCATAATTGAGACTCAGAAAAACGCCCAAATTGCGGACTGATCGCCGCTTTAGAGTGGCGAAGTCTCCTTTAAGCATTCCAGGGTTCCAAGCATCTGGGATCCGGAACAATATAGGGTGTCACGGACCCTTTTCTAGCCAAAGCATCGTCTATTTTATTACCATCTATCCCAAAGTGTCTAGAGACTCAAAACAAATAGATCTTATTTTTAAGACAAAACCTTTGCATCGTATCGTAGTAATATTTGACTGGTATGGATGGTTCTCCGACCACATTGCGTGGAATGGTCAGACTTTCCGACGTATTTCGGGACCCCTTGGCGAAAAACTTTTCAGCCAAACACGCAGCCACTCTCATCACACAGATGTAAAGTGGTGTTAAATCAATTAAGGCCTTCAAGGTCGCTGTTGGACATGTTACCATTTCCCCAGTTATACCGAGGCAGGCAAGTCCCTTTACCATGCCTAATTTATTCATGGTGATACTTCTTCAACCTCTCCCCACCAAACTATCCCCGCAAAAGTGGTAATGGGTCGAATAATAGCGGTATATATCCATAGCGTCATTCTCTGCGAAAGACCCCATGTCTTACTGTTGGAAGAGCGATTTGCCCAAAGAGTCCTTATCGTCTTGTTCTGGACGGCACTAAACAGCACTTTCCAACTAAGCCTCCTATCCAGAATGATACCCAGATACTTAACCTCCTTAGAAAAGTTGATGGCGGTACCCATAAAAAAATAGAGTCACATTAAAAAAAAGATACATTAACTTTTTTTGAGGGATTCACCGAGAGCCCTTCATGAGTGCACAAAAATGACACCTCGCCCAGGACAGTCATCACGAGGTCACACAACGTATTCTCATATTTCCCACGTACTGTTACAACGATCAGGGTTAAAAAGCACCACGACTCAAAGAATCTTTTGTGCAGCCCCATGTGTTCATCTCAACAGATTAAGGCTGGTAATAAAGCCAGTAACCTTATTTGGAGAGAGAAGAAATACCTTCTTTGGGGCCACCACAGCATCCCCAGTAACATTATCATTTAAGCCAAAATAGCTACGACGTAGGTACGTGTTCAGATATCTAGGCATAAGTCGTGCAGACTCATCCTCTACATATCCCAATTTACACTGTTGGCTTCTAAGACCACAATTTCCGGTTAATAGACCTGTAAGTACCATAAGCTCAATATTATTGAGCGATCATTCTGGATCTACCGGTAGAAAGCGAATTAAACTTTCTTGTCTGTTTGATACCAGTCTTACTTCTCTAAAATCGAGCAAATTTTTCCGTAGTTTAACAGTCACTCCTTTTCCTTGCGTATCGCACAGTGACACCGAAAAATGGCTTGGACACAATAGAAACCTGGCAAGCTAAAATATTACCTAAACAGTAGGCCATTTCCTTCCCAGGATGACCCTCATGAATAGAAACCCAACATAGAGTAACCCTGTTGATAACGCCAAGTTCATTGAAAGATCTCATGCAGTCCATAACAACCTTCAACCCAACCTCGCCTAACTATCTGACATCACACAAATACTCAAACCCTTCGATTCTCTCCTCAGATTTTCCCTAACGCAAGTAAAGATGTCGTAAACCAACGCCTAGAAAATCTAAGGATATTTTTTGTTGTAAAGTATCTTTCTTTAAGCTCCGATGCTATTATGTATAGCATATTTTTTCCGTTACTTCTCTTGGGAGCATATATCTTTGCACAAATCATCAATATCCTTGTTTCAGTTTCATTAATCAGGTCACGTTCACGTGATTGTATAGTGGTAAGATTCTTGCTAAAGATGACACTTACTTAGCATTTCAATTTTTCTCAACAGGTGGCATTCGTGCAATGTTTGTCATCGGGGTTTATTTTCTTAATTAAAACACTTGGAAACTGCAATTAGCTTCATTCGTCATGTCCTCTACTGGGGATACGAATATAAAATCAAGCAATTGTCCAACTGAGTTTCGCTGGTTGGCGTGCATCAGAAATCTTTAATTTTTCGTAAGTCTGGCGCTTATAACAGGCTGATTTTGACCGATAGCATGATTTTTGTTAGTTTTGAGGGCAACCGTGGATTGTGGCATATTCAAATAGACCTGCGACTGGAACCTCACAAGAATAAGTCAAGCGGCCAGTTTTTATCACCCCCACGTGAGACGGCAATGTGTTCAAATAGCTTAAACAAAATGTAAAATGTGACATGAGCTAAAACCGCCTATTCAGGCCAAAAGAAGTAAAAGGCTTGCCGGTAATGGTCAGATATGCACGGACGACTTTTTCGGGATACATAAGACCTTATGCGAATTGGTATTGTCTTTAATTTGGCAATTTCGTTTGTTTACATACCAATTCAAGAAGAGAGCCACATTTGTGGCTGAAAGTTAGGATTAGTTCCTACTATTTCAAAACCCAGTCAGTGTCTACGATAGTTTTACCTCAGTCACGTTGATTTGGTCAAATAAATTCAGATTGCTAAAGTTTGCTTCCTATTGGAAAATGCGTTAGATTGTATAGGATCTAGGTCCAGACTAGAAGCGTTAGTAAAAAGTTTTATAGTGGTTACGAGTAAGATATAAAGATTTTTTAGTGATAGATTTCTGACCTATAGAGTTAAAACCGTACTAGAAACTTTAAAGCATCGACAGGCACAGGCACATAAGTGGAAAAATACAGTGCGAGAAAATATTTTTAACCGATGATGGTATTAAACATTATTTATTTATTTTAAATTTCTTATTTTAATGTTTTTCTTTATTATTTTTGTAATTGCTTTTTTCTCCGTTGTTTGTTGTTGTCTTTTATTATATATATAAATATATTTTTTTATCGCTGGTTTTTTATATTTTGTTGTTAAAATATGTAAACTTAATCTGCGAAAGCATAGTGTACACAACTATTTGCATAAGAAAACTATTCCATTTCTTGCATTGTGGTCCGAGAGACAGACTCTCAAATTACTCACACAATTGTAAAATACACTGGTATAAGTTTGCCAGTCACTGCTTTAAAGTGACATTGAGAAATGCTAAGGTTAACTGAGTAATTTAAATTGCGAATTTCAAGCTGAAATTAATTTTAACAAAACTCTACAAATAGTTTATGTTGTGGGTATATGCCCAAATATGTACAGACCTTTAAAATTAAGGGAAAAATTGCTAAATAAAGAACAGATCTCACATAATTGCAGCGTAAAAGTAAAATTAATTAAATTGTGCAGAGGCTAAATTTAAATTTAAATCGATCTAAACACAATTCGCTACAATAATAGACGGAATCTATTGAATTTCCTAACAACAGACTGATAATACATCGGTGGCTAATATAACCCAATTACGTACGGTGGTATAGGGTATTTTGTACTTACTGTGAGCGTCAAATGAAAATAAACACCTCATCTTATTTGAAAAACATGTTCATTATATTTATAATAACAGAGATAATAAAAAGCAATATATTGAACTTGATTTTTAATAAAACTTGGCCGCTTAGAACATGAATAACTTTTTATAAAAATATTCATATTTTTGCGCGTCAAACCAAAGTAAACAGAAAAGTAATTGGACTTAAAAGTATGTATTTAAAAAGTTTATATTTTGTTTGCCGTCTTTTTGTCTTTAGCACGGCTTCTAAACTCCTAAACATCGAATTAACAATTTCTTGGATGAATTCTGGAGAAATTTTATTTCACTCATCCTGTAGCCTCTAGCTTCCCCCAAGTATTAAATTTGGTTAAGATCTAGGGAATGTGGCGGATGGTCGAGTGTTTTTATAGCACGGTGAAGCAATTACTGCTTTATAATTTTGACGGTATACTTATGTTCATTGTTCTATTGAAATACCCAGTTATGTGGTAAAACCAATTTTTCTACACTAGGGGCAACATTATGTTGCAGAATGTTTAAATAGTCTTCTTTTTTCATCGTTGGTTCAATAAACGCAAGATTACCAGCAACCAATGCCGCCATGCACCCGCCAGGCTTTACAGTTTAGATAATGCATTTATATCACTAAGCTCTTCGTTCTTACTTCGCCATATCTTGGCGGTTTTTTGTCACCAAATACCTTGTATTTGCTTTCATCTATCTCCAAAAGGATAGCGGCTAATTTTTGAATTTGTTTGCGCTTGCTTTGGTTGGCCTTCTTTGTGGTCCTCTACCATGTAACTCGTGTTCGTGTGGAATTTTCTTACAGTGCTGGCCATTGCTGGCTTACCGGAAGTTTGCAAGATATTCTCAGCTATTTTGACTGCAGTCGACGTTGGATTTGCTTTTACTTCTCTCACTACAACTCCCACTTTCGAGTCTGCGCTGCAAATCCTCCACTGTTTTGTATTTAACATAATTCTCTAAATTTGTTTATGGTGCAATGGTTTCTTTCTACAATTTTGTCTATTTCACACAAGCGCTTCCCGTACTTGTGCAAATTTAGAATGATTTTTCCGCCTTTAATTGACGTTTGCTTTCCAATTGTTGTTTTTTTTTAGCAATCTCATCTGACAACAGATCTTTTT
Organism: Wohlfahrtia magnifica; assembly: GCA_023159175.1. Lineage (NCBI taxonomy): Eukaryota > Metazoa > Arthropoda > Insecta > Diptera > Sarcophagidae > Wohlfahrtia > Wohlfahrtia magnifica. The sequence goes on along the minus strand of JAKWBJ010000202.1, from coordinate 853,667 downwards.
TTGGAGAAGAGGACACGGTACTTCCTCGTTTTATATATTTACTAGAGTAACCCCTTCCGCGTTGCTGGGAGCCTGACTGTACTTGCTTTTTGACTGATATTGACAGATAACGAAAATGCAAAATTGCATATTTTCTTAAAAAAATATTAACTTTGTATGAAGGTACCATGCCCACTTAACCAATTCCGCCCACTTTTTAACTGATGGTTTTCATTATCTAAGAAGTCATTTAGAATAAATTCAGAACCTTCCATTCTAACCGTTCTCAAGATATCAATATTACCAAATGTCATTTAACACATAAGACATTACGATTCATGGTTTGGTAATTTTTTGAGTGACAACAAAAAATCATAATATGGAAAATGGAGGGAATTTGGTTGATATTTGTATGAGAATATTTAGGAAAATCTAAATGCCATATCTCCGGAACCACTAGGCCGATTTCGTGTACGTATCCTGAAATTTTTTTTTGAAATTGGTCGACCCGTTTCCGCAGATAGTTGTGACATCAAAGTGTACACGTCTTTATATATTTATAGATAAACAAATTATTAAATAGTTGCCATCTTTGAAAATGCTAACTAATTTTTTTTGAATGCAATATAACCGTTTACTTTGATTTGTTTTGTTTCTAGTTTTAATAAAATTAATTTCACCTCTATTAACAATGAATTTCGATGTATTGCTTTATATTTATCTCTGTTCTTATAAATATAATAAACATGTTTTTAAATAAAATAAGGTGTTTACTTTCATTTGACGCTCACTGTATATTATGAATGAAATAAAACCAGAATCCTAGCATAAAATCTCAATTTAAAATGGAAAACAAGAAATAATTAATTTTCATAAAAAATTATTAATTTACAATAATAATTAAGCAAATAATCTGAATTAAATAAGAAAATTATTAAACAGAATCTAGAAAAAGGCCTATTTTAATAGGTATGTATATTGTCTTAGTTACTGAAAATAAAAACAGTTTATGATATAAGGAGCAAAAAAAATGTTACTTGTTTAAGCCCTGCAATATGCTCGTAACCACAAATTACTCTTTACAATAAATAGTTTCTTACAAAAGCTAAAGGAATAATTGGACCGACAAATTTAGTTTTGAATAGAAACCAAGCTGCCGGGATGTCCACAATTATTTTTCTATATGCATACTCATTCGAGATATTAATTGCTGCTACGGTTTAAAGTGCCAACCATAATATGCATAAACTAGCTTAAACTGTGTGACTACACACAATCAAATGTATATAACTATAATGTACCTAACAAACTTTTTGTCAAATTTCGTACAGTTGCATTTGTTTACGTTTTGAGCGAAGCTGATCGCACTGCACGTACCTGAACAGCTGTTTGTGTGTTATATGCAAAACAATAATAAAAGAAACATGCTGTGCAATGGATGCCGAAAACAACTGCTGTATTTTGTTTACTATTTGTATTTATGATTTTTTTTTTTCAATCAAATAAATAATAAAATTAAATCGTTTATAGTAAAATATTTATAAAAATAGACATTAAACCAATATTTCGTGATAAAAAATGCTTTATTTAGGAAATATAGAGGCAACTAAGATCAGCTTGAATTTAAGTCCAAAAAATACATTATAGCCACTAAAAAGTTAATTTAAAAATAGACATTAAATCAATATTTCGTGATAAAAATTGCTTTATTTAGGAAATATAAAGGCAACTAAGATCAGCTTGAATTTAAGTCCAAAAAATACATTATAGCCACTAAAAAGTTAATTAAGTATTTGGCAGACTTTTCATAGCTTAAGTAAGCAAAAGTATATTATAGTTAGGCCTTAAGGTGGTTTGTAAGGAAAATACCTGTTTATACAAGGGTCATAAGAGGGCACAATTGTTGTCCTTATTGCGCTTAAAATATTTACAAGTAAAAGAAAATGGTGGTGCAGGGTATATACAAACATGATGGAAAACTTTCTCTTTGTAAAGCTGTGTACAGACGATTGTCATATCTCACAATGTTCTTAGACCTATCAATTTGCTGACAATGACCAGATAATGGGAAATTGCTATCACAATCAATGTTCATTATCAGTTCGCACGATAACAAGGCATTTGACAGAAAATCCGACAATCTCATTATGCATATATTTTTTCTGACAATGATGTCGTTGTCAGGTGTTATAAATTCGGGCGACGCTTTCTCTGACACTGTTGAAAGACAAAAATTGTAAGTGCGTACATTTGTAAAACAAATTCTGTACACTCTTTTGTTCCGACAATTTTATTAGATCTGTGACAATCGTCTAAACAGAGCTTAAGTTAAGGCCATTTATTTGAAGATTTGCTATTAATTTTATGTTACAAGATAATAAATTTAAAATAAACATTTAATAAAACTTTTAAAAACAATTTAAATTAAAAAACATTAATGGAACTTTTAATATTGTATTTTAAAATATTATTTGCCAATAATATTATTAATGTTTAAAAAAGGAATAGTTGTGGTGAAAGTTGTATTTTAAAGTTTATGGAATAAAATACCTTTTGCTCTCTTATAAATAAGTTAAAATCTGTTAATATTTTTTTTCTCTTCCTCTAGTCTTTTTTAATTGCTAATATTGTTTAATAATGCATATACATATGTATTCAAACAGAAATTTATTGTTTAATAATTAATTAAAAATACTACTAATTTTTCTTATTAAAAACTAATGTTTATTTTATACAATATGTACAAATATCGCAAAAAATTCTTTCTAATAATAAATTGAATTAATTAAAAAAAATATGAATTAAGTTACTCAAAATTTATAAAAAAAAAAAAAAACAATTATGGAAACAAAATGATTAATAAGATTTAAATAATAAAAAAATAGTTATTTTTTATACAAAAACTAAAAAAGAAGTGTGAAATGCGTATTTTTATTCAAAAAGGTCTAAACTTTATAATTTTCTACAGTGAGAACACTAAAGGGTACACTGATAGATAGAACAGTGATACCAACACTGTTGCCATAATTAACGATTTTTGGCCCTTAAAATACCAACATGATAATAAGAATTCCAAACTACCTAAGCATACTCCAAATTGACCTAACAAGAGAAATATACAACTGTCTTGTAATATAAGGATCAGTGAATTTCCCTGGACATTCTTTTCTAAAAACCTAAAACCGCCCTCGCCTTACTAGTCATCATACTAACATGATCAATAAACAACAGTTTCTCATCTAATAGGACACCAAGATCTACAAAAGTAAAATCGAACGGTATTATGCTCCTACGCAAAAAAAAAATATATGCCTACATTTTCTGAAATTGAGTTCCATCAAATTAACCACCACTCAACAAAAACATCATACGTTGTAGAGCAGCCTGAACAGAAACATCATTGGATAAAATAACTTAACATCACAACACAGTCCGAAAATACATCAGGAAGGTCCTTAAGAAATAACACGAACAAAACTGGGCCAAAATGACTACCCTGCGGAACTCCGAAAGAAACATAATAAACGGTCCTAGACAACACATTCCGGAATAACACAATCTGGTCCTAAAAGAGAGGTAAGAGTCTATCCAACGATGAAGCCCATCAGTAATACCAATTAAAGCCAGTTTATGAAGCAAAATCCTAAATCCTAAAATCAGTATAAATAAAATCAGTTCGAGCACCCTAAAAACCCTTGTAGTAAATTCAAGAATATTAGTTACCATCAACCTACCCTTTAAAAAACCATGCTGAAACGGACACATAGATTTCGTTCGATAAGAGCGCTGGTAATAGCAGATACGTAGACTGAAAGAAATCAACAAACATATTCGATATGTCAAGATAATTAGCAGACGATTGTTCACCATGGAACATTTCAGTAGGAAACGCAGACGGTCTTCGTTTAACGCGAACGTAGTCATAATATGACTTCGGGTTACTAGCAACGTTTAACTTAGCTCTACTTAAGTATTCCGTATAACAATAATGATTCATCCTACTAAATTTTGCACGCGCTTTCTAGTAGGGACCATATTCAATACTGGACCCCGATTTAAAAAACTTTCTAAACAACCTAGATTTTCTATTACTCAATCTTGAAAGTCTAGCCGAATTCCATGGGGGACCAGAACGCTCCGAACAATTGTAAATTAATTAAAACGACCCCGTAAATTCAATGCACGCCCTCCGCCAACAGATAAGCCAGAATCAAATATAGTGGACAAGATCTCTCCATAAAATGGGACTAAAGAAGACGGTATTAACGAACCAATTTCAGGCGAAAAGTTCCAAGAAATATTGGGAAGATTAGAGTCACCAAGGATCACTATAAACCCCCCTTAAATGAATCCTTAAATGAGCCTCATAAATACGGAAATCAGAGTAAGGAGGAATGTACAGACAGGTCACGTATATCCTCGGAAAAAGTAAGATCAATCGCTTCAGATGTATATCTAGCACAAAGGCAATAAAAACTCCACCACCATTCCCAGTTTTCCTATCGTGCCTAAAAATATTATAACCACCAGACATAATCTCAGCATCAAGAATATTCTCATTTAACCAAGTTTTGGTAAACCCGTCTCAAGGCTACTGGCTGGATCTTATATCACATTGGTATACATTATTTTAAAATAAGAGTACATTTGGCGAGGGCTGAAAATAAAGGTAATGATAATATAATTCGAAAAGGGTTTTCACAAACCGAGTTCACCTTAAAGCGATAAGTAATAAAAAGAGGCTTAAGTGTATTTATTGATTTTCTACCCATAGTTGTGCAAAATTTAGTAACTTAAAATCTTTTTTTTATTTTTTGATTTGCTTTGAAACACAATAACTACCCTTTAATTTAAACTTTTTGAAAACTCCTCCCACTTTGATAGGGAATATATAGCCTTTTACAAAGAGCCTATATAAAGCACAAATTACAAAACCAGAAATCAAACTTCGTTAAGCGCTCGTTAAAATGTTCAATCTATTACGCGGTATCGGCAATTTACGCGATACGCGCAAATGCACTTACTATGTGTTTAATAACTATTTCGTTCTCGGCATAAATCCGCCAGAAAATAACAGGAAACTCTATTATTTATGGGCGGCTTTTTTTAATTTTTGTGCTCAAATATTTTTGCCAATTTCCTTCGGCCTCAGCTATTACTACGAAGCGAAACATATGACTATCTCCCAACTGTTGACTTCGCTGCAAGTGGCTATAAATGTATGGGGTTTACCTCCAAAATTCACTGCCATGTACATGTCGCTTAAGCTTTTACGTAAAGGCTGTGAAATAATGGATATTTTAGATGCACGCTGTACCCGTGAGGATGAATTTGATAAAATCAAAAAATGTATCATCATAAGTTGTCGTGCCACTGTCTTTTATGTTTCATTTTATGTTACATACGCCTTTACTACTTTGGTCACTTCAATGATTATTGGTCGGCCACCGTATACATTATGTATGCCCTTTATGGATTGGCGTCAATCTTCATGGGAATTCGTTATACAATCCGTAATGGAGTTTCTACTTATGTGCACCATCTGTCTGCATCAAGCATCAGATGATGTGTATGCCTTCATTTATATCTATGTGATGCGTACACATATGCAGATATTGGTGAATAGGGTACTTAGACTCGGCAATGACGAGAATGCAGATCAAATTAGCAATGATCAATACTACGAAGAGTTGGTGTTATGCGTTAAAGACCATCAGACTTTTTTAAAGTAAGTTGCAAGGTATACATATGTTGTTTATATATAAAATCTAATGGCAGTGCTTAACAAAGTCTAGAGTGGGGTAAGTCTTTAAAAATTAAAAACAAAATTTTGAGCATGCCTTTAAGCTGGTCTAAAGGTTGAGTTCCTGATGATTTAATTGATTGAATCTCATTGAAAGTTTCGTCAAAGAAAACCTATTTTTACGACAGGGCTAACTGTCAAACGAACTGTCACTGAACGCGTTACGCTACCAAATTACTCCCATTTACTTTGAAAATTTGACTTAGTTTTTTAATAAGCACACTTGCCGTAAACGGTGTGAAAACCATAAACAAACAGACCCTACAGACTCCATTACATCCAAAAAATGCACTGTTTGGCATGATTAAACGTGATTTCTTAAAAATGAAGCCGGAGCTTGCGTTACGGACAATGAAGATGAATACCGCAAAATGAATAACTTTTTGTTTGAAAATATGAATTACATTGAGGACTCTTAGTGAAATGGACCTATCAATTGGCCTCCCAGGTAGAGCGATTTGACATCTCTCGAGTATTTCTTGTGGTGACACCCGAATTCACTAGTTTCTGCTGAGGAACCAACTGCAAGTGACACCTTAAAGTCCAACATTGTTGTGTGTTATTTGTTATATACAGCCAGCAATGCTTGAAAAAGTTGCCCAGATGAGCCTAATTAAACAATGCTATTTTCCTTCCAAGACGTTATTATTTTTACTACGAATCAATACTGAATCTGTTGGAAAGCGTTAAATAAAATAATACATTTTTCATTAATTTCAAGTGAATGACACCGCGTGCATCCCAAAACCAACTGTGGTCATAACCTTATTAGTCGACAAACCCTACTTCCTTTGCTTTCTTTTGAGGACATCTACCAGAAGGTACTCACTTTTAATTATTTAATTAGTTAATTTTAGACTTGCAAGTGCATTTCATACAGTATCCCCTGAGGCAATTGTAGTGGTATTCAGCAAAACATCACGCAATATAATAGCTCTGAAACTTGAGAATGTCTGATACAAGTAGGAGTGTTGGTAATTTTTTCACAGCAACAAATAGAAGAAAGGCAGAAGAGTCTAGATGAATGGCAAATATACTGGGATACAGCAAGCGATAGACTCATTCACTTATTGAGAATGTTCAAATATAAGCGGAAAGAAAACATAACCATGCTCAGGATTACGTGACAGAATTTCTGACGTCACGGATGTTTTAGGGAATATCACTGTAAGTAAAGCCACGTTGATGCAGCAACTTGTTACTTCTGAATGAAAACGTGATAATATTTACTTCTATTACCCAAGTCAGAGCGAGAGATTTTAGAGGAGAAAATATCTTATAGAGTAACTCCGGAAAATATAGCTTCACAAAGAGCTGTCCACTACTTTGCTTCAAGAATTAAGAAGAATTTAACTTATCCAAAGGTATAAAAGAACGGAAGAGAGTAAACACCCAGCGACTTAGGAATCAATAGGCTAGAGCTCGTCCTACGATGAAATACCTAACAGCTGTACCACAGGGCAAATATCTTCATCAGACCGGAGCCCGAAGGTGGTTTTTAGTAGGTTAAAGTCCTGCTCTACTGGTGCGCATTTACATGAAAACACAGTGTGAGTATTCGCATCCCACACGCATTTGTTCTTTGATTATCCGATATCGCTTTATGGATTTTATAGATGATTTTTGGCATGATAACAACTTTTGAGCGACCTCTGCTTATTATTATTTTTCACTTTGAGTAGAGAACTACAAAAATTTGGTTTTAATTCGATTTCCATGAAAATACATAATATTTTATACAAATTTCTTGAAAATTCAATATCATAGGGTTTCAATGATATATCAAAATGGACTTAAAACAGAAACCAAGACAAAAATTTTATGTTGCAGCGAAAGGAGGATATCCTTATCTTAAATACAAATATAAGAAAATGGATAAATTAGACCAAAAGGTTATGTGCTTTAAAAGTAGTTACCTTTTAAGCAATAACTTCGTATATTTTTATTAAAGAATGCCTACAGAGACGTTTGTTGCCTTTAGTAAAGTTTTGGCAAAATTTGGCTTCCTGTCACTATTCGAAAACTGCAGCGCGTTATAGAAAGATATAGGAACCTGTCTCATTGTTTCCAGCAAATTGAACAATATTTAGCAAATAAGTATGGATTAGTGGATAAAAATTATTTAATAGATTTTAGCATTAAATATATATCAAGTCATTCAATAAGTCCGTAGGATGATACATAGATGGCGTTACGAGAATTTTGTCCATATGATTTTTATTTAGTACTAACCTTCAAACGATACGTGTATAAATTTGGCAGCAATCTAACTATTGATTCGTGACATAGCATTTTGAGTGAAGTAACTTTTCTTACTGAAAAAATGGAAAAAAAGTGAATTTCGAGTTTTGGTAAAGCATTGCTTGATAAACATTATCCGAACTCTGCTCCATCGAGATAAATGGTAGAGAAGTGGTTTGCTGAATTAAAATGTGGTCGTACCAGCACAAATGATATAAAGCGCAGTGGACGCTCAGAAAACATAAAAAAAAATCCACAAATTGGTTATGAAAGATCGCAAGTTGAAGGTGCACGAGCTTGCGGACATTGTAAAGATATCAAATGGTAGTGTTTTTATCATTTTTCTCGAACATTTGGGTAATCGATGCTCTGTTCAAATTGGTTGCCGCGTGAGCTTACAAATCGATAAAAACGATTACAAAATTGTATGAGTTGGGCCACCCAGAATTAACCTCCAGCGACTTTTTCCTGTTTTCAGGTCTCAAGAGTATGCTTCTTGCTGGAAAGAAATTTAAGTCCATTGTTGAAGTAATCGCAGAAACTGAGGCATATTTTGACGAGAAAGAGTAATCACACTATAAAAGTTGTATCGAAAGTTGGAAAATCGCTATACTCGTTGTATCGCCCTCGAAGGCATCTATGCTGAATAATAAAATTGAGTTTTGTCAAAATTTTGTTTACTTCTTACTTATCCTACAGACTTATTGAGTGACCTGTTATATATTACAACCTTTATACAACCTAAAATTCAGTGTTTTTAAAAACTTCTCGAAAAGCTTTTTAGGTACTGCAATAAGTAATGCTCAAATCATAGAAAACTTGCAATAGTTAGTTGCAATATAGACATGTTTTGCATGACGTTTATATACGTCAAATATGGTTTTTCTTTAAACTGATTTTAATATCCTTTTCTATAATTATGTATATGAGTAAATTCGAAATCTTTTCTTTATTTTTAGCTTATATGATACTATTAGTCCTGCAATTTCGAGAACCATTTTCTGTCAGTTCACTATAACCGCCGCCATTTTAGGTACGACTTTAATTAATATTTTCATATTTGCTGATACTTCGGCTCAAATTGCTTCGATTGTTTATTTCTTGGCTGTTATGGTACAAACTTCACCGGCTTGCTATCAAGCAACTTGTTTGCTAGACGATAGTGATCAATTATCTTTATCGATATTCCATTGCAATTGGTTTGGAAAAGATCAACGCTTTCGTAAAATGTTAATTTTCTTTATGATGAAATCACAGAAGCCCGTGGCGCTGACGGCTATGAAACTATTTCCGATAGCACTTAATACGAGTATAAGTGTAAGTATATTTCAAATATTTTTCTTTTCCGAAATAAATCTGAAATGTTAACGAAAATAACAAAAGTAATATATAAAAATATTTGTTAAAAATATTTTTCTCCAAAGTGGCGAAATAATTTTGAGAAAAAAAATTTTTATTTAATGTTTAGATTGTGAAATTTTCCTTTTCACTTTACACTCTCATCAAGGAAATGGATTTTGGTCAACACACAACGTAAAGTTGAGCAGCGAAATCGTCAAAGAGGAAACTACATACATACATACAAGTGTCAGTCGCAAAAGACAGACAGCAATTGTGAAAAAGTTTATTTAATTAAAATTTCTGTTTTTAAATAAATCAATTGTTTTGTGTTAAAAAGCATTAATTGTTGAAATTTTAATTGTTTTTAAAGAAAAAGTTTTACTAAATAATATATTAACCCCTTATGGTATGTGAAAATAATAGAAGAGCTTTATATAATATATAAATAAATAAATATATATATATATATATATATATATATATATATATATATATATATATATATATAATATATTCCAAAAATAATTTATAATTTTTTATTAATTCTTAATTTATTGAATTATTTTGTTCACTATTTTAAATCTTTTTAAATATTTTTCCTTAATGGGTTAAAATCCTTATTATTATAAACAATTTGATATGCTTTTTAAAAGATACGCTGAAAGAAAAAGTTCTATTTCAATGTGGTCATAGCAAAGTTTTCAATAATTAAAAAAAAAAAATTATTTTATAGTGATAAGATTTGGATATCAGATGACACTTGGAACAACTGGCTTTCTCAAAGATAGGAACTGAAACTTCAGCTGAATAGCGACTATACTTTGAAGCAGCAATACCATCAGCTGTCGAAACAAGTAAATCTGCAAGAAGAGACAGAAGAAAGTCTCGGTAACAACTGGACAGTAGCAGAAACAGAAGCTGCCCAAACTACACCAGACGATTGCCTATCTTACTAATCGAAAGTGCAGTGGAGGAAGAGTTGGCGACGAACGAACACCTATTATGTTATGCCTGGTACAAGCTTTCGGGTCGATCCCTTTCGCGTACCGATCTACTATTATGCTTCGATTTGCCAAGGGCCTCAGCTGGTTGTGGAATGTGGATTGATTGAATCCTAGAAAGGGTAGGACCTTCCAGTTTTTTCCTTTAGTTTTTTACTTTAGGTTTCCTTAACTTTCTCTTTTGTATTGTTTTTTATCTTCTCTTCAATCATATAGGTTTCTTTTCGCGCAGGACGACCATTTGGTCTCCGAGTGTTTGCGGTCATCACTCCAGTATGACCGGATAGATACTCGTCCTCAACCCAAACCATGCCATGTAGATAGCCTCTGCTATCTAGGATGCACAATGACTACATACGGCGGCGCAGAAACAGACGTAGACAGCAGAATCTGAGAATATTCCACTCATGTGTTAAATCAGTTTTACTGTATGAAACCTGGCTTGTATCGATTAACATCACGCAAAAGCTGCAGGTATTCATAAACAGGTGACTCGGAGTTATATGCAGAATAATCGGGCCTAACACCATTAGTAACACGGAAGTGTGGAACATTACTAAAGAGGAACCCATACTGAAACAGATAAAAAAGGAAGTAGGGGTGGATCGGTCACACCATTCAAAAATGTTCCTATAGTATCACCAAAACGTCACACGAGTGGAATCCTAAAGTTTCAAGAAATCTAGGTCGACCAAGAAACACCTGGATACGCATAATTATGCAGGAACTAAGACAGATTAATCTAACTTGTGGTGAGGCAAAATCAACAGCGGTAAACCGTGTAAGATGGAGATGCTTTGTAGAAGCCGTATGCTCCCATGATGAGTAACGGGAAAAAAATAGTGATTAGATAGATAATCGCTATTTCGCTTTAAAAACTCGAAAAAAATATGTTCTGAGCGATTGCAAGGGAAACACGTTTCTCAAAGAGGCTGATATGGTATAGTCGTTAAAGTTCTTGCCCACAAAACCCAGCATCCCATGTTTTCATTCTGAGAAAAACAAAAGATTTTCACGGCTTTTTTATCTTTAATCTCCGAACTTCCTATTCCAGAAAAAAGTATAAAATCGACTACAATACTTAGAGAAAGGTAAGGCAATGCTACTTTTTAGAACAAAAAAAGATGGGATTCAATTACTAGCAAGCTTCGCCACCTTTTCACCAAATAGGAGTTGCAGCTTTTTGAGAACTGATTAACGAAACTGCAAAAACCGATTCCAAACACAATTTATAAAATTAAGGGGATTATACCAGGCAACCACAATTCAGCGGTCTGTAAACACTGTTAAACGATATTTGTCAGGACTATTTGGCGGAATTTCACGGAAGAAGCCATTATTACTTGAGCGTAACTGTAAAAAACTATAGTCGATTACAAAGTTGCCTTTGATAGTCCTATACGGAACAATTTGTACAAGGCTCAGAATACCTGCCAAGCTTGTACGACTGTGTATTGACGGTTACGGTTACAAAATACTTCAGACTAAGACAGGCAGACAATTTATTGTGCTGTTTCGTCAATATTATAATGGAGAAAACGGTAAGAAATACTGCGATGATATCACATATGCCGATGATATCACATAATAGGCCGGAATTTACGATAAATCGCAGTATTATTTTCCAGAACTAAAAAAGAGTCAGCTAAAGCGAGTTTTCTGGAGAATGAGGACCAATTTATTGGTCTTCACGGACAAATAACCCATGTGCCTTGGACATTAGGTGCAAATAACTTTAAGTTTAAAGTCCTGGATATTTCCGCGCAATAAACAAAAATAAGGTCAGCTTAGAGATAAAAAGGAAAATCTTGCATACTAACAGATATTATTTTGCACTTAGTAAACGTTTCCCGGAGTAGAAGAACAAAACTCCATATATATCGGGTGATTTTTTAAGAGCTCTCGGATTTGAAAAAAAAAAACACATAAAATTTAGAGAAATGTATGAAATCTTTATTTAAGTCGATAGAACGATCTACATAATTCAATGTTGAATGATGATTTCATGTAAATGTTGACTTAAATGGTTCATATCATATTTTCATGAGTCAAATTTTAGCATACTCTCTCCATATTGGCTGGTATCTCACGAATAAATTTTCAATCTTGGCTTTCAGTGCGTCAATCGTTGCGGGCTTGACCCTATAGGCATAAGCCTTAACTTAGCCCCACTAGGCGTCCAATTCACGGTCCCAAAACATGAAATAAACTGTTCACCGAAATCACCACTCAATTAGGCCATTGTTTTGCTTGCTGTATGGCATGTTGCACTGTCTTGTTGAAACCACATGTTAGCCAAGTTCAGCTCTTCCATTTTGTGCAAACAAAAAAAATATTTTTAACCATCGCACGGCAGCGCTCTCCATTCACCGTAACGTTTCTGAATTCGTCGTCTTTGAAAAGTACGGTCCACGCCAAATTGTGCATTTTTCGGGATGCATTGGCAGTTTTTGCAATGCTTCTGGTTGCTCTTCGTACCAAATGTGGAAAATTTGATTGTTCATGTGTCAACCAGAAATGATTTTCGTCGCTGAACATAATTTTCCAATAAAAAAGTTCTTAGCTGGGCACGAATTTTGATAATAAAATTCAATAATCTGCAAGCATTGTTGGTTTGTAAGTCGACTCATGGTTAAATTATAGACCAAACAGAGAATGTTTGACAGTAACATGTTACATGAAAACAGTTGAGCTGCCAAAAAAGTGTTGCCAAAAGAAAGTTGCTAAAAAGATCACCCGATACAAGGACGTTAATTTTGACCAGTTTTGCTGTATGGTGCCGAATTGTGGGTTATGACACAATCAGATGAGACGATCTTGGGAGTTTTTGGAAGAAAGATGCTCCGAAAATATATTAAATAACAAGTATCGATACCCTATAAATTTTGAGCTGTATGCACTATGTACCGACATTGCCTTGGAGGGATTTCTTTGGATACTTCTAAACAATGTCAAACTGTCGAAGGACCATAAAAAAGTCTAAAGGGAGAACATGTAAAATAGCACACATCTATATTGTAGGGCTTACTTAAGATGTAGAATATATAAAAAAGGAAGACAATTACTATTTAATAGTTCAGATAGACTGGTAGCTAGGAGTCTTATGAACGTTGCAGAAACGGCAAAAACTGACTTTCATTTGGAATGTAAAACCTGGTGCCAATTTTAGGGCAGTTTGTACAACAAATTGGTTTTTTTATTTTGATTTTTAAAATGTATAAGAAATTCCGCATGTAGTAAAACAATTTATCTGATTATTTATGAATTCCCTTTAAGCCATAAACTTTTATATGATAATTTATCTGAGAAAAAAATTAACAAATAAAAAATAGGCCAATAAATACCCGTATAAAAGTTAACAACTCTCTAAGAGAATGTCAAAACAGAACACGAGCAACGAAAAACATGGCAGACTTAAAAGAGCCGACACCAAATGCTGTGGTAACAATAGAAAGCGCTGAAATCTCTGAGCAAAAGATTGAATATGATAAACAAAGTGTGGAACAATTACAAAGAGGAGCAGGTAAAAATCTTGTGCTGGTTTTGATAGGGATATGGAACCACTCACTATAACCTTTAAATGTGTATCTTTTATTTTTTTGAAACAGCCTTTGAAGGACTTGCAACCGTTATGGGTACACGTTATTTATTTAATGGCTTTCGTATTTTGGGCATCTATATGCCGAAAAAGAGACGCGGTTTATATATTTTGTGGTCGCTTATAGTGAATTTATTTGTGACAGTTTATTTACCCATTGGTTTTGTCATGAGCTTTATGAATATGTCGGGCGAAGAATTGGAAATAGGCAACCTTCTGACCTCCGTTCAAGTGGCCATTAACGTTTTAGGTTGCTCAATAAAAATTGTACTCATGGGTTTTCTGCTACCCAAGCTCTTAAGCTGTGAACCGATTATTAAGAAACTGGATGATCGTTGTCAAACAAAAGAAGAAATGGCTACAATTAAACGTTTCATAAAGGAGGGCAATCGTTTTGTGGTTTTATTTGCAATTTCCTATTGGAGTTATTCCTCAAGTACCTGCATAAGTGCAGTAGCCTTTAATCGTTTACCCTATAACATCTATAATCCTTTCGTGGATTCAACAGAATCAAAATTTCATTTCTTATTGGCTGTTTTCATGGAAATGCTTCTAATAGATATTGCCTGTTTTCAGCAAGTAGTGGACGATTCCTATGCGGTTATCTATGTGAGCATTTTGAGAACCCATGTGGGTATTTTATTAAAACGCATAGAGAATATGAATAGAAATAATTCAATATCGTTGGATGACAACTTTAAAGAGTTGAAAATGTGCATAATCGATCATAAGAATATAATAAAGTGAGTATGAAAAAAAAAATAAGAAATGTCATATGTCAAGTCTAACTACACTCTATACCCTGTACGGCAATAGTTTCTGAAACTGTTAGTTTCCTTCTAGTTTTAAAACAAAGAGTTAGGAAAGAAGTGGGTCTTTCTTAATTACAATTCTGTGGAACACCAGAAGTGCCAAAAATAGTCTTAGATTACACATTCCAAAACACAACCCCGATTTTAGTGCTGAGAAAAGGTAGAAATCAACCCAGCTATGTAGTCTATCGGACACATCAATCAGCCCACTTTTATGTAGAAAAAGTCTATGATGAACACGGTTAACATCAACAAAGCCCCTGCTAAAGCCCCTACTAACGTTAGTAAGAGTAAACCTAACATTTAAAAAACCATGTTGGAAAGGGGACATCATAGATATTACATGAAAAAAGAGAAACTCAATTACGATCTTCTTCATCAGGTTAAGAATAGTACTAAGTACAGCAATGCACCAATAGTTTGATAAGCCCGACCTATTTTCTGGCTCATGTAGTGGATTTAATATACTACCCTTTCCAAATTAGCGGAAAATAAGCTATTTCTAACAGCCTGTTAAAAATAAACTTCAAAATTAGAGCACCAATCCTCAAATCACATGCACAAGCTTCATCAGAATCAGACAATTGTGAAATTTCCAACTCAAGAACAGAATCAACGCTTAAGTATATGAAAAGTGGAAACGCACCTCATAGAATACGGATATGAAGCAATGTGGACTCGATCTAGTAAGTCAGCAAACATGTTTGAAATTTCAATATAATCAACATTTTTCAAGTAGGATGTGGAGAAAATTTACGCTTAGCGCGAACAAAGTTGTAGATAGAACCTCGGCCTCGAACAAAATCTGGATTGACCCCCTACAGATACAGACACAGCAGCTTATATAATTAGCATGTGCCCTCGAGTACCAAGCACATTTAGCATCAGATCTAGATTAAACAAATTTCCTATACAACCGTGATATCCTACTCCTCAATCTCGATAGTCTAGTTGAATTTCAAAGCATCAATTACAGCCTCAAACAAACAGAATCAAAACGCAGCACGCTCAGTGCTGAAGAAAAGTGCTGCAGAGTCGCATTAAATGCTTGTCGAGACATATGGTGATCTTGCCCTAGACGGAAAAAATCATGGGTTAACCCGGGACGACCATCAACTTCAGCTGCAAAGCCAGATCGATTCTGTAGGATAACAACGCTGTGTGTCTAGTGGGACCAGAAAGGTATGTTGTACCACGAGCTTCTAAAACTTGTTGAAGCAGTTAATAAAGTTCACTACCGACATCAAATGATCAATTTAAACCATGCATTGATCGAAAAGCGACCAGAATGGGCCACAAAGTAAAATCGGTTCACGATACAATCAAAGCATTAAGTTGGGAGCTGCTACCCCACCCGTCGTATGCACCAGTCTTGACTCCTTCCAACTACTATTTGTTTTCATCGATGGGACACGCATTGGCTGAGCAGCACTTCTACTAGGAAATCGAAAATTAGGTGACTAATTGGTTTGGTTTGGCTTGGAATCCACAAATTACCTAAAAATGGAAAAATTGTGTAGCCAGCAATGGCCAATACTTTGAATAAAATGTTTATTTTCCCAAAAAACGTTCATTTCATACCGGTTTAACTGATATTCTTGATTGTTTTCTCTACTCTTTCTATTCTTTTTTCTTTTTTCCTATCTACGAGTACTTTCTTCTTTGTGAGGGGTCTTGTTTATTTTCTAAAATGAACATTTTATCTGGTGTCTGGGTGGGGTGCATTTGCACCGCCTTCGCGACCTAATCTAACCTTCTATAGAAAAACATTTATCGGCAGATAGGACTACTATTGAATCAGAAACGAGTTATTAGATTTTTCGAACTTGGAATTCATCGTATCGGGAGATTTTTTAGCAACTTTCTTTTTGGCAACACTGCTTTTGGCAACTCAGCTGTTTCGTGTGGTATGTTCAGTTTGGTCCATAATTTAACCATTAATAAATTTTATCATCAAAATTCAGTTGGAGATCCACTTTTTTATCACAAAATTGTATTCAGCAAAGAAAGCTCATTTCTGGTTGAATGGATAAGTACGTGAACAAGCAAAATTACCGTATTTGGTGCGAGGAACAGCAAGAAGCATTGCAATAACTGTCAATGTAGCCCGAAAATTGCAGTTTGGTGTGGATTACTGCCGGTGGCATCATTGAACTGTACTTTTTCAAAGACGACGAAGGCAGGAACGTTACCGTGAATGGCGAGCGCTACGGTACGATGATTAAAAACTTTTTCCGCCTAAAGTGGAAGAGCTGGACTTGAACAAGACGGTGCCACATGCCACACAGAACTCGAAACAATGGTCCAATTGAGAGGCGAATTCGGTGAACAGTTCGTGCGATTTAACGCCTTTAGACTAGTTTTTGTGTGACTAGGTTAAGGCTCATGTCTACAGAGATAAGCCAGCGACGGTTAACGCACTGAAAGGGAAGCCAATATTGAAGAATTTATTCGTAAAAAATACCAGCCGATATGTTGGAGAGATGATGCCAAAATTGAATCCAGCGTATAAGCAAATTGAGGCTTAACCGCGGTCAACATTTACATGAAATCATCTTTAAACACTGAATTATATAAATCGTTCTATCAACTCAAATATTTCATACATTTCTCTAAATTTAATTTGTTTTTTTAAATCAAATTCAAAAGTTCTGAAAAAATCACGCAGTATTTACATATTCTTGGTTGCTTTTTTTACTCTTTTTCCTGTTCGTGATTTTTTCTTGATGTAAAGGGTTCCAATTTTTTTCTTTTCATTTTAAAAAGGTTTCCGAAATGGATCTCCTTTTGTGGTATTTCATTTAAACAAAATCTATTGTAATTTTCTAAATTCTTTATTTCAGACTTTATGACATTGTGGCGTCTGTTATATCGATAACCATATTTGTCCAATTTACCATAACGGCTACCATATTGGGTGCAACTTTAATTAATATCCTACTATTTGCGACAAATTTTGCTTCTATCGTAGCTTCTTGTTTTTATGTATTAGCTGTGGTTGTGGAAATATTTCCCCTGTGCTTTTATGCCCAGTGTCTAATGGATGAGAGTAACCGTTTATCGGATGTCATTTTTCATTCAAATTGGGTGGATCAAGATAAACGATATCGTAAAATGTTAATATTTTTTATACAGCGCTCTCAGCGGACTATCGAGTTTACGGCTGGCAAATTATTTCCGATAACATTGAACAGTTTTTTGAGTGTAATTGTGAAATCATCTGCTTGTTTTAAATTAATTCTTAAATATATTAAATTTTATTATTCTTTCGTAGATTGCTAAGTTCTCATTCTCTTTATATACATTCATCAAGGAGATGGGCCTAAAGGAAAAGTTAACCAACAAATAAATTTGAAAAAATAAGAAATTTTTCACTTACATGTGTGGCTTCTGCATGGCTTATGCACCTGAAATAAACACCGAATTATTTTAGCATTCATTTTAAAAGAAGATATAAACGAAATAAAATTACACTTCGAAATAAATGTTTATAGTTTTTCATTAAATATTTCGTAAGAGAACACCTATTTTTATTTTAAAATGTAAAAGTTGCGAAGGCGGCATAAAATCAGCTGACCTGACGTAAACATGGCGGTACTATCGGTTTAAATTTGAAACGGGGGTTATATCTGGCAATATTTATTCATTCTGTCCTGTCATAAAATTCAGTGGAGATAATATCCACTCAACGAAATGAATCGATTTACGCTTGATCAACGTTGGGATTTATTGGAAATTTATTATCATTTAAAATCATCTTTTCGGATAAAGCTCATTTTCATCTTGGCAGGTACGTTAATAAGCAAAATTGTCGTATTTGGGGGTCAGAAAACTCAAACATGGTCTTACAGAAGCCAATGTACCCATTAGGAGTGAGTATTTGGTGCGGCTTGTGAAGCGGAGGCATATGAGGACGGAGGAAAATGAGGACGGCGCACCCATTAAGATTAATGGAGATACCTATCGCACTATGGTAACCGATATTTCTGTGCCAGCTCTTCATGGTATTTATGTGGACGATGTTTGGTTTCAATAAGATGGTCCAACTTGCCACACATCTCATGACAATCGATTTATTGCGTCAAACGCTTGATGGCCATATAATTAGCCGAATTGGTGATGCCAGTTAGCCACTAAGAAGCTGCGATTTGCACCGTTGGACTATTATCTGTGTGGCGCCGTTAGAGTCAAGTGTTATGCCGACAAATCAGAGACAATTGAGCATTTGAGGGCCAACATTCGTAATGCCATTGCCGAGATATGTTCTTGAAAATTGGTCCGATCGAATGGTGTACTGTGTGACCAGCCGCGGCAGCCATATGAATGAAATAATATTTCATTTCTAACCAGAACAATTGTAATTCACAACAAAAAATAAATTTTGCTAAATTTCAAACCGTTTTTGTTTTATTGCATTTTTAAATTTAAATTTTTAAATGGCCCACCCTATACTTCGAAAAAATTACTTAAGTAAAAGTCATCAGAAAAATGGTTAGGAAAAAATGCCACGTATAGGGAAAAAATTACAGTGCTAAGTAAAGATCACCATCACCACTTAGCAAGGATCTTCACCACTACACAATTTTATGGAGGGCAGCTACAGTGGATTTAATTATCTACTTACCTTGAAAATTAACTTGATTAATGAAACTAAAACAAAGCAATAGATGCTTTGTGGAAAGCCAATATGGGCCATAGAGGAGTGACGGAGAAAAAAAATATTAAGTGAAAACTGACCGCCTTACAAAACATATGGTATTAGGAAATAAGTTCACCAAACAAGTCCCGAAGTAGGCAAAAAATAAACTGGCATTTCTTAAAACTATTCATTCAATGGGTTTTGCTGAAAACCTGGGTTGCTGTAAGCCTTACAGGGAAACATGAAAGAAAATGTATTTATGGACGTTTGATTTAAATTTACTCGTTGAACTCCAACGATTTGCAGAACAAACTGCTATTGTAGTTCTCAGGGTTAATAGCTTCGCCCTTTTAAGGGATTGGCATTACATTAGCAGCCTTCCAGCAAGATAGAAAAATATCGGCGCGATATGCCGCACTGAAAAGGTGAGCTAGTAAGCGCGCAGGCGTCGGAGAGGACTGCCTCAGGACCAGTGATGGTATGCCTCGTCAACGTTGAGATTTGCAAGAACCCTTTTTAAGCGGGCTCGAAAGAATATATTTTAGGCATAGTTACTGATACTCTTTCTAGTTCGGAAAGTGGTTGAGCGCTCTCCAGCAAGTGAGAATTAATTGCAAACATTTCAGCCAAATGGTTTGCCTTTTCAACCGTGTTCGTGATTGTCTGGTCATTCCCTATAAGGACCGGAACCGATTTAGGGCTGTTCCTCAGAAGCCATGTCGTCCTGAGCTGTATATAACATTTCAAAAAATGTTATATATCGCATATAGTTCAAAATTTAAAGATGAGAAATCTGTGAGCCAGATGGGTACAGCGTTTATTCACAACACAACAGAAACAAAATCGTAAAAATGTTTGGCGATGTTTCACACAATAAAGGATAAGACATGATGAGTCTATCACTTCTAATCTAAGACAAATTAACAGACTGAATTGGTAGAATCGTGTACAAAAAAGGCGAAGACATTTTCATCTACAGGTAGGGTTGCCAGATTCAACATTAAAAAATTCTTGACATATATAAAAAAATCTTGATTTAAAAAACGATTCTGAAAGTCAAAAATATTGAGTGTTCGAAAAACTTTTCGTAGACGAAGTAAGGTCGCAGACGATGACAAAGCCAGGATTAACATCAAGATCATCATTTTTGTGGCATTAACCACAATGAATATGTTTTTCTTTTGGTGTGTGTTTGAAAGCAGACAAAGCATTATTGGTATTTGTTCTCTCAAAAAAAAAAGGAGCAGAAAATAATAAGGAATTGATTTTGAATTGGTTGTATAGGAGCACTTCGGAAAATTTTATTTAAAACTTATTATTAAACTTGCCGAGAAATGTCAGAACTACAGGCTAATATATCTGATAAATCACATTTTAAAATATACTTAAGAGTTATACAACAAAAATTTTATAAAATTTGAAAAGAACATATCGATCGAACTTAATTTGGTTTCAGACGAGCTTTGATCACTTGGGAAGCTTTGATTTCCATCAGGCTCTTGTTTAAAATTGCCGCGACGTCAAAAAAGAAGTCTTCTTGTGCTTTACTGACTATAATGAGTAATCATTTAATATCGAAAAAATTAAATGCAATTAAGTAGCCATAGTAGAAAATGAGGGCCAGTTTTAGTATAAATTAAACAGCCATAGTAGAATGAAAGGAACTCATTTTGTATATAAATTAAGCTGCCATAAGCAGCCATAGTACAAAAATCGCAGTTCGTTTTGGAATAAATTAAGTAACCGTAGTTAAAGGATGGGAGCCCATGTTGGTATAAATTAAGCAGCCATAGTAAAAATAGGGAGCCCGTTTTGATATAAATTAGGCAGACATAATCAACCATAGTAGAAAGAAGGGAGCCGTTTTAGTATAAGTTAAGCAGCCATAGTAGAAAGATTGGAGTTCGTTTTAGTAAAAATTAATCACCCATAAGCAGCCATTGTAGAAGGATGCAGCGTTTAAATAATGGAATTAAGGAAAAAGTAAAGGTATTGTTTTTCATCAAGACTAGAATTATTTTACACTACTGCTATTGCGATAGCCAAAATAAATGAATAAAGGTTCGATTAGGTGTTGCGAATCAGGTCCAATGTCACACGAGTATGGGGGTCACACGAGTATTCTGAAAGAGGAGATCGATGTACATGGTCGACTGTTGCGGCGTCTTAGGTCGACGGATTAAGAGCTCACCTACTCATAACCTCGGGGTATGGTATGGAATACTGCAGTGGAGGTGGAGGTGACGATCTATGTCAACAGCTATGCGGCGGTGAAGGCTCTGATGTAGTTCGCGGTGGGATCTAGACTGATGAGTGATAGCAGCAAGGGCCTTAGGAGGCTTGTGGACTAATATGTGGTCAGACTATGTAACGGATCATTTCAGTATCAGCAGCAATGTAGTTGCCAACGAACGAGCTAGACTATGTTCTGAGGACGGGGGTCTGCCTGTGAAACAATTGGTGAAACCATCGATGGGCCATCTTTCTGAAAAAGCAATTAGTCTCGATGAGATACGGAGGCTTATGGAGGATTATTCCTTAAGTTGAATAGGAGAGGCAACAACGGGACACTGTTTCTTAAGTTCTCCATATTGTCTGCTGCTTACCGATACTGCAGAAGCTGCGATTTTGATGGTTAAATAGCCGATTCCACAATGGACTTCGTGTCGTTCCGAGGCTTGGTCTGGGCGACATAATTGGGTTCATCAGAAGAATTTAGTAGCTAAGAGAAACAGGATTCACAATGATCTCCGAGTAGAGAAGTGACCTGTCTCCTCTTCTTTCAAGATTTTCAAGTCGTATCTATCTACATAGCAGGTATGAGGTCTGTTTACGATCGATATGCTTTAACACGCAACTAACACGCTAGATTATTTTGTATTTTCAAACTTGAAAAATGGATTGGTGATAAAAGATTTGCCATTTATGCGACTTGAAACAGGAGAATAAATTCATTATTGAGGCTTTTTGATGACTTAAAGTGATTAATCTTTCAGGTACGAATTAAAAGTTTATCGAAACTGAGAGTTGTTCTACGCTTTGCAGTTTTCTTTCACTGGATCTTATTAATTACTTTGGTTTTTTAGCACGTCATGGTCTGAACAATTTTCGCTATATATTAGGATTACTCTTTCCATCAAAATCTTCAATGACATACTGGACAAAAATAAAGTGTCCCTATTATTTGCTTGAACACTGTATATTTATTATTATTCTTTCCCTTTCACTTAAATTCTAATGTTGCTGCAACAAATAGCACTCAAAAGAATCCGATAGTATCAATAGTTTTTTTGCAAACTATCGAAACTATCGAGTGGGCCGACTATCGATAGTTTTACAGCTCTAGTTGGTATGAAGATTAGAATGCAACCTTAAAATTCAAAGAAACTTCAGAAAATGTAGTTTATTATTAATTTTATACTGGCCATGACCTTTAGACTATGAATAATATTGGTTTAAACGTATAAGCTGTGTAATGAGAGTTAAGGGCTATCCAAAGTTGAAAGCTATTTAAAAATATATTTTTTAGTTAATTGTTATTACGAGGGCCGTACGAAATGTTCTTAGCCTGACATATAATGGAAATGGAAATTTCCATCCGTCATATGAGCACATGTTAAGTTTCATTTAGACCTGTCAACTCATTCGTATAGTAACAGGTGATCAAAAAAAGCGCTTCAGTGATTTTTTAATAATGGAAAAATTAGAAATTCGTGGCGTGATTAAATATTTACATAAGAAACGTTTATTGGGACAAGAAATTCCTAATGACATGGTGAATGTGTTAGGTGAAAGTGCTGCTGCGTATGCAACAGTAAAACATTGGGTTGCTAAGCTTGAACCTGGTGGTACAAGCATTGAAGATAAATAACGAAGGGGATGTCCAAAAACTGCAACAACGTCAGAAAACATAGCTAAAGTGCATGATAAGGTATTAGACGATAGACGAGTGAAAGTGCGTGAATGAAGTAATACCATAGGCATCTGAAATGATCGGGTGCATATTGTTTCTCAAGCTTCATTGGGTCGTTTGAAATGAAATAAAATGGATTTTAAGTGTTTTTTCATAACTGTTGATGAAACATGGATCCATCACTATACATAAGAGACAAAAGAACAATCCAAACAATGGACTGAAGCTGGTGGAAGAGCACCAAAGAAGACAAAAACAGTTCAATCGGCTGATAAGGTAATGTCAATAGTTTTCTGGGATTACAAAGGTACATTATTGAAAAAAGATAAAACCATAAATTCGGAATATTATTGTAACCTTTTGGATTAATTGAATTTGAAAATTCGAGAATAATGGCCTGGTTTACAGTACAAGAGTGTTTTAACAATGGCAAAATTCAACGAATTAAAGTAGAAATTGCTTGACCATCTACCTTATTCTTCTGATTTAGCTCCCTCTGACTTCTACATGTTGCTAAGTCCAAGAAAATTCCTTGCTGGCAAACTTTTTGCCTCGAATGAAGGTGTAATGGCAGCTGCAAATGATTATTTTGAGGGGCTTCAGAAAAAATTTTTTAATCAAAGGATAAAATTGTTAGAAAAACGTTGGACTGAAGCTTCGGTCACATCTGACAAATATTTGACGAAGAACATAATATATATCTTTGCCGTACTGTGACCACAAAATAATTTTGAGGAGAAAACCAAAAAGTAGCCAATTTCAGGAAAATATAATTATTTTCCGTCAAACAAAAATGTTTTAAATGTGACTACGCAGTGTCAAATATGTTGGTTGTTTTTGGGTAAAAATTTATTTGATCTTTCATATTTTTGGCAAGATCAAACAGAGTAAAATAAAAGCTATAGTAGGCTGTGTTGTCTATGTAGTATATAAAAGAAATATGTTCTCAAGTAACTGATGTAGCAGTCAACTTAAAATTCTGAATGAAGGAATATCAAATTCAGAGAATATAGTATTGTTTTTACAAAAATATGGTTAACTAGTGAAATTTCGAATCACTCAAGGTTGCATATACAATTTGTCTCTAAATCACCAAAATAAAATTAAAAAAAAAAATAAAATAATACTTTTTAGAAATTTAGTTTAAAGTTTTTAATTTTTATACATACACATGAGTTGCTATGAACAACGGCTAGCAAAATCCTTATAAAGCTGTTCTAGGTTGAATTAGACATTGACTGTTTTAACAAAATAAAGAAATTAAGAAAAGGAACCTAATGCAACAACTAATTCAAAACAGCAAAATATTGAAATTGCACCTTTTAGCACGTAGTCACAGATTAGTTCTTTATTATTATAATTATACTTTAAGCTAAAAGTTAACAATAAGCTAAACGGTGGAAGTACATAAGTCGCGTTTACAATTTATTTTGAACTTTAACAAAATATTGGACTTTACCACCCTTTTAATACATGTACATTATTTTAGCGATGTCCAAATACAGCGATTAGCTACTCTCAAAAAATATTAACAAAACATTAACAACTGTTTAAAATAAATTTATAATTAAAAGTGATTAAAAATTTATACTATTAGTGATTTAAAAAACTAAAAAATTAAAATAAAATAAACGTAATATTTAATAAAGTTTAGTAAGTAAGTAAATGCAAGAGTTTTCGTATGCTTTAATTCCACAACACAAAATAAAAAATGTTTATGCTCCATGTATGTAGCTCTTTTATAATCACCCCTATCGTGAATAATTTTCCCTCTTAATGTTTTCCCATTTCCCACAATTGCAATTTTGAATAATTTTCCCATGAAACTTTCTCCTCTTTTCTGATTTTTAGTGGGGAATGATAGCCCTATAAGAATTCCCCCGATCGTGAATAGTATTTTCCCTCGAAATTTGTTCCCTTTTCCCATTGATTTGTTCACATCATTTTTGCTGGGGAGTTGCCTTAATCATTTAAGTATTTATTTCTTTTATTGGATAATTAAAGTGTTTCTTAACTTATTTTAGGACTAGAAGTGTTAATAAAGTGCAAAACAATATAATTCACTATATAATACAGAGTAAAAGATTTATTTCCAGTAGTTTAAGAGACGTGTTGTCTGCTAACAAAAAAAAATATCGACAACAACGGCATCGACGGCCACCTCCGAGCCATCAAATCCTTTGCCACTGCCGAATATAGCATTAAATCCATCATCACCTTGTTCTTCATCGGTTTCACTCAGTTCTTTGCTTTGTTGATTTTTAATTTTATTTTATAGAAGTTGATCCATTGATATGTCATCGGGATAAATATACACCTTAAGTTTTATTTTTCTATTCTTTTTGGCGTTTAAGCCATTTTTAAATTGTTACTGTTTAGCCTTACTTAGTCACCAGTTTCTTTCTTTTCTTGCTGAAGAAAAGTTTGTTTTTTTTTCTTCTCTTCCAGCTTTTGTTAATGCAATACTTTGCATGGTAATTGCTTTGCACGAGTTTGTCTTAATATTAATTTCCTTTTATTAAATTTTTCTGTTTAATTATAATAATTTCAATAAAAATTTACACATTTTTTTCTTTATTTATTTGTGTGAAAACTCAACGTAAAATGATAGTTTTTAAAAAGGGAACAAATATATCAGGGAAGATTCGTGATAGCAATTTTCTCTTCGAGAGAAATGAAAATATCATGGGAATAGAAATTTCCCATGTTATTCATAATAGGGGTGAATATTTATGAAAATATTTTCTTGACAATGGTCAAATATTTCTTTCATGTCAAATATTCCTCCAGTGAGACCGCAGGGCAAACATGTTTTCTCCTATTTCTATTTGGTCAAATAAATGTGCGTAGGTGTGACCACAAAATAAAATTTTGGTCGTTTCACTCAAATTTTGTTCAAATGAGGGAAAACAAATTGAGTCAAATATGTGAGCGTAGCTTTAATGTATTGAAGTTTCAGGAGATTATATTGAAAACTAAAATAAATTTAATAATCTAGCTCTTGTTTTTCATTATTAGGCTAAGAACATTTCGAACTCCCCTCGTATTAATAAAGTTTTTAAGAAATTTATATTTTTGTTAATATTTAATATAATTTAGTAAAGAAACTTTAGTTTTAATTAATTAAAAGTTTATGAAATTTTCATTATGAAATAAGGCATAAAAAAGTAACAAAATACCAATTTCTTTTGGCATATTCTATAAGATTTTTTAAAACAGAAGTCATAAGGCTGGCGGCTGCTACTGATTAAAATGGATATAACACCGACAGCTAAAGAAATACAGGAATTTTTTGTTAAGAAGGCGGGTGAGTAAATGTTAAAAAAAAAATATAAATATTTTTTTTATAATATTTTTCAATTTTAGATAAAACTCTACCAAGATGTTCTACCAAAGATTCAACCATTTATTTATATCGCTGTTTCAGTATTGTTGGACTTTATAAAACGGAAAAATATACATATGCTTATTTGGTGTGGGCCACGTTCATACATTTTTGGGTAACCATATTTCTACCCTCCTCATTTATAGCCAGCTATTCTGTGAAGTCTAGCAAAGATTTTGAATATGATACCCTATTGACATCTATACAAGTGGCAATTAATGTCATAGGTTCTTCGGCTAAAATTGTTATGTTGTTGTATTATGTACCGCAATTGAAAAGTACCGAATCAGTTTTCGCCAAAATGGATGCACGTTGTACTGAAGACGATGAAATAATTTTATTGCATAAACTTAAGAGTTTGGGTAATAGTTTGGTGGTTAGATTTGCTATAACATATTGGAGTTATGCCATCTCCACGTTTATAGCTTCAATATTGGCTGGTCATCCTCCCTACTCTTTGTATTTACCTTATATTAATTGGCGTGATTCGAAGAAGGAATTTATAGTGGTCTCAATAATTGAATGGCTGCTTATGGATGGTGCCTGTTCACAACAGATAGCCAATGATGCTTATGCTGCTTTATATGTTTGTATATTAAGGACTCATGTGAATATATTACGCCTCAGGATACAGAAATTGTGCACTAAGCCTGAGAAAACTTTGGATGAAAATGAACAGGATCTTAAAATGTGTATAAAGGATCATAAAAATATTATAAAGTAAGTATTTTAAAACCTAATGAGAAGTAGTTCTCCCAAAAACAAACTTTTAGTTTTGTCCTGCAAACATACGCAATAGACGTCTATAGACGTCATTTAGGCTTAACTCACTTTTTACAAAGAAAAAAAAACTACAAAAAACTTATTTTGATCAAATTTTATCATCATTCGACTAAAACTGGTTGTCAAGCTAAGAAATTACTGACTTTGTCATCTTTGTCATATCGCTAAATGTTCATAACTGACTTACTGACTTTGTCATTTTTCTAAAGGTTTATAACCTAAGCAATTTACCAAATTTTTTTAATTTTTTTTTTTTAACTCGAATTGAGACCTTAGTTTTGTTTTATGGAATAAATGGAAGGTACACAATTGAAAATGAATCTAGACTACTACACAACTATTCTGAATACAATGGTACTATTCTGGATACACAGTACTGTACTGTCTTAAAGGACCTATGGTAGGTGTATGATAAGCCATTTACGTTTTCAAAATTGAATTGAAATAAGAGAGCTCAGTTATTGTTTAGCTAACAAAACGTATGTCGCAGAATTTTAGTGAAACAAAGGTACAATTGCTAAAATATTCACGAATAATTTTCGCATATCCGAATAATCTATGCCTTCCTACTCTTGTACAATTCCACTTAACTCACTACAATCCTATTAGTATGAAATTTGATGAGCCGTTTAATTGATCCCTTCTTTCGAATTGGATTGCAATATAAGCTTAGTTATCGAGTTTTATGCTGCCAAGGTCTTTACGGTCTAATAGAAAGCCAACACATATGTATACGATTGATGAGTTTTTTCCGGTGATCCTTGGATGTCCTTTCTATTAAGTCTCGCTGCTCTTATACCGTTTTTCAGACTTAGATCTATGAGTAAAGCTGGAACGAATTTAGATGAAACCATGGATTACATTTAGTTGCACGATCTGTTCACCAGGATTGTGCGATCGCAATTTAAGCTGATCGTTCGAAGAAAGTGACAAGTACAGGTTCTGGTTTTTATACTGATGAACTTGGACTCTTGCAGGTTGCAGTGTCTTTCAGGTCGAGGTTTATGGCATCGAGAGAGTCGCTAGGTTATTTTTTTTTACGTATACCGTCTTGCATAGATCAATGCTCTCAGTTCCAACGAATTAAGATCCTAATGGCTCATCAGCCCTAGCCGGACTTTAACGACATCATGTCGTACTGACGTGGGTACCGAATCATAATAGCATTCCACGAAAGAATATTGGTGATGAGCGCACAACTAGAGGTATCATCACTGTGTGTGGCTCTTGCACAGGTTCGTTGATGAAGTTGGTAGATGAATGGGTATAAGAGAGGATGGAACACAAGGTGGCTTATATTACCACTTGTAGGATATCAAGGATGATCTAGCCTTCTCTATCAATTGAAAGGACCAACACCTACCTGAGTTTTAGAAGGGGGTCGATCAGGTGTGTTTATGATTGGGCACATGCCGAAAGTTATGAATTACCCATATTAGGCCCATTGCAGAAGCTATCAGGATGATAAAGAGGAGGAATCGGTACATCTTCCTTGTGACTGATTCACTCTACGGGAGCTTAGACTAATGCATCTTGGAGCACGCATTTTTTATGACCTAGACTGTGTCAGGTATATATAACTTACGAATTTGGTAAATTTTGTTAGAGCTACCGGTTGGCTATGGTGAGGACCGCATGATTTGCACATTTCGATTTATGGGGGGCATTACCCACCTATCTCATGTCTGATTTCAAATTCCTTATAAGTTTTTGTGTTTTTTAGGGTATCACATAGAGCCATAGGGCCTCCGCGTGCGCTTGCTAACCCTGGCAACCCATGTCTTGAGGTCTTAAGGGCGCGAGAGAATAGTTTGCATTTCTCTGAACGGAATTACGGACAAAAGAGATCAAAAGGTCAAGATCTTTTTAGCTTATACAAAGACAAAAGCTTTAATGTGGTTTGCAGCATATCATAACAAGACATAAACGCATGGGAAACTTTCGACTAATGACTTCTCGAAAAACCGGCAGCCGGCAAGAGGTGACGGTGTAAGATACAAATGTGACAAATGTGCCTAGCTTTTGGAGGGATTTAGTGACGGCCTAGCTTGCCAAGAAGATTATTTATTACCGAATTTTAAAATTATAAAGTTTTGTCTTGGGAATGGTTTTCAGAACTTCTAACAAAAACTTTCTGGTCTTAGGGATGAAAGGGATGAAATTTGAATGTAAGGCATAAGTGAACAAGCCTCATAGTATCTGAGTAAATAGAACCTTTTTAAATTTTAACATTTTATAACTACTAGCGAAGTGGGTGCAGACCACAAAAATCCTATAAAATTTTATTTATTCCTTTCTGTTTCAGACTCTACAACATTATTACGCCTGTCATTTCCGCCACAATTTTCTTACAATTCACTATAACGGCTGGTATTCTAGGCATCACACTGATCAATATATTAATTTTTGCTAAGAATTTTTCCGCTAAATTGGCATCTTGTTTTTATATATTGGCTGTTGTGACAGAAATATTCCCTCTATGCTATTATGCCAATTGTCTTATGTACGATAGTGATCGTTTAAGTGAAGATATTTTCCATTCTCAGTGGGTACAACAGAATGGACGTTACCGTAAAATGATGATATTTTTTATGCAACGGACTCAACAGACGATGGAATTATTGGCGGGTAAAATATTTCCCATTAATTTAAACAGTTTTATAAGTGTAAGTATGAAAAAGCCGGCCGTTGAGAGCAAAAGTGTTTAACTTCAAAATGTGTATTACAAATTTTAATAAATAAGAGATAGATTAGGTTTCTATTAAAGGAAATTGAAACAATAACTTTTCAATTAATTGTCTTACAAAAAATTCAGACTTTGACCACTTTTGCTTTTATCGGCTTAATTGTAAGACTTGCGTTTAATATATTTTTTTTGCTATTTCTCTTTAACAGATTGCCAAATTTTCTATGTCACTTTATACACTTATAAAGAAAATGAATATTAAGGAAAAACTGGGAGTGCAATAAAAAAAAATGGAAGGAAAAATAATATAAGAAATAAATGGTTTTCGAATAAGTGTACTGCGCTACTGGTCAAACTGTATGCATATAATAGTATAACAATTTTAAGAACAAAATAGACACTGTTAGAAATTAATATATTTTTGGATCGATAACATTACTATAATAATGTCGAATTTTTTGTGATATTCGGCTCAATATAAATTTGTATAATTTTTTATCACTCTATTATCCTACTTCTAATCTCGTTAACCATATAAAATTTTATAAGAAAAATTAATTACGTTTAATCCAATTGCACTTACAAAAACGCTTATATTTAGAAAAATTAAAAAGAAGAATTAGTAAAGAGACCAATCTACTACTCTAACAACTTGAGTTTCGTACGACGGTTATATGAGGTTTTTTTAAGGGGTAATTCCTAAAGTAATTGATGTATTTTTTCCTATTGCATATTTTAGTATAGCTGTGTAATAGTACCTTATATGCAACAGTGAAAATTTTTGGACTAACGTTTTTATTACTAAAATGCAACGGTTTTTTAAAATACTTTTAAAAGGAGTATTTTTAAGCATGACCATTTAAAATGGACCGATATTACAATGTTATTTTTTTGCTTTAAATCTGAGTACAGTTAAGTCTTATACATTAATAAGTGCAGTAAATTGCACAGTTAAAAAAATTTTAAAATAAAAAACCACGTGGGCACGTCTATCTTAAGAGAGATACATACGTGAATTGGTTGTTCAAAAAGTGAAGAATGGCCGAACTTATAAGGATATTAGAAGAGAATTAAATTTGCCCAAATCTACTGTGCAGTACATTTTCAAATCTTTTAAGAAAATAATTAACTAAAAGTCTGTTAAAAATAAACGCCAAAGAGCCTGTTAAAGTGATAGCACAATTCCTCAAGACACACGCAGAAACCTAGGTAACTCTCGGCAAATGTGAAAATTTCAACCTAGATAAGGACTCAAGAACAGAATCAAAGCGGAGCGTATGAATGTATTTGACATGAAAACACTCCTCACATAATAGGTATATGAAGGCACACCAACTGAAACCAAAACCGAATTAGATTGCCTATAGGTTGACTGGAAAAAGTCAGTAAACATGTTCAAAATGTCAAGGTAATTAGAAAATTGCCGCTTAGCACGAACAAGTTTCAAGTATTCTTTAGCTCAAAAAAAAAAAAAAAATAGTGAATTAATAAATTTATCAAATCACTGCTTACATCTTTTCCCCACCTCTGAGCCAATATCCGGATTCCGTCTCAGGAAAACTAATTGTCTTTTAAGGCGATCCACTGTGAAGCAGATTTTATATTTCTTCAAAAGAAGTAATGCGGTGAAATGTCGATATATATCCGTCGAAACAGCCAATAGTCAGAAGAAGCCGCGTTTGGAGATTACGGCGGGTGCGTCTTTTGATCGTTTCTAATAATTGTTTGGCAACTTTTGCGACGTGACCCCAGGCGTTGTCATGCAAAAAAGTTTTATGTCTGTCTGTCTTTATATTCCGGCCGTTTTTCTCATAATGTGCGGTTCAAAAGAAATAATTTCAGTCTGATCCGATCACCGAGTTTTAGCAGCTCATACTACATAATGTCGCCTTAATCCCACTAAGAGTGCAAAATTGAATTATAAATATTAAAACAATGTAATTGTACTAACAAACAAAAAATATTGTCAAAATGATCGATTAATATCACCATGGATAAGAATAGAACCATCCTGCGTTATTAAATCTCTGGCTCTAAAAGTCATATCGAAATTAACCATGTCGACACGGCGATCAGAATTAGAAGGAACATAAGCACAGGTAATAAAAACAAACTTTCCAAAAAAAAAATCAACTATAAGGCAAAAGATTCGATATCATCAGAACAAGAAGGATAGATCAACACAGATAAATACTTAGCACGAACAGCGAGTGCCACCTTTCTAGATTTCCTAAGCCGCCTAAATACATATATAAATTATCAGCCATTGTTTTAAAATCAAAAATATCATTATTCAACCAAATTTCTAAAAAAAAGCAATTAAACCCATTTTGAATCTATTATAAAGATTAAAAAACTTAGACCTAAGCCCACGAACACTCTGATTAACAATACTAAGATTAAAAGAACGTATCCGAAATAAAATTTTGTTGAGAAATGGAATCCACCATATTCCGAATAGGATTAGCAACAGCATCGCTCCAGCCATTCCGTCTATATTTGATTTTTTGATTTCACAAACTATAATGACCTGTGGCAAAAAATCAGGATCAACAATATGGTCAGATCTTTCAGTCAGAATAAACAGTTTAGGTATATAGCTGTAGTGCATGAAAAACTTTGCAATAAAGAGGTTTCTCCAATGGACTCAGAAAAAATTCTTTATATTGAGTTTTTCGTTATAACGAAGTTTATTCGTAGTATTACTGTAGCTCCTAAATTAAAAATATACTACACCCCAAAGAAGTATTCATCTTTAAGCAATCGAATTGAAAAGGATCTCTAAGTTTTAAATCAACACAAAAATAGTCCTTTTGGGTTTCACAACAACTAAACCTCTAGGAACAAGTCCAGAAACATTTCTAGCAGATCTAGTATCAAGTCCAATCAAACTTCCAGACCTTGATTAAGGATGGTCAACCGAGTTATTCAAAATGGAAGTAGCAACAATATCCAACATTTTCTTATGGCAAAAATCACATCAAGTTTCTATAATAAAGACAATTCTGCCAAGGAAATAGCACACAATGAGAAAAACCAATAACAACATAGAGAACGTGACCATAGAATAAAACACAACGGGAAGACGAAAAATCAGAAGACCAGCCCATACTTGTAGAAGACAAAAGCTACTTAGGATCTTCCAGTCAAGATTAAAGCATTAACATTGGACAGACGCAGGTGGAAAGAATATGTTATGGCCATATGATCCTCTAGGCTCGCTAAAGGAATTCAGATTATGTATGTGTATGTCTATCTAAAATGAAAGAAAATGGTTTAAATTCAATTTAATACAATCGTTTACGTTATATTTCCTTAAAGTGCTTTTTTATTACCCCAGCAAGCAGTTTTAACAGTCAGCAATGTTTAAAAACTAAAATAAACAAACCGTTACGTATGCAAAAGGTGCACTAACAAACAGACAAATACAGTAAGGGACAAAATTGCTCACGAAATTATACAAAAATATACATATAATGAAAGTTTTTAGATTTTCAACCTGGCAACTTCCTAAAACTATTGCATGGCACGATTCTCTTTGTCACTACGATATGGCAACTCTTTTTCAGATTTACCGTTAGTTTTCATTTATATACCATGTTAACTTTTAAACCACGTGTATGAACAATATTGACCCTGTATTAATTTTCCATTAAAATTTTAGAAAGTTACTCGTATTTTTTTTTTAAGGTGAGTAAATAATAATTTAAAAATAAAATTTAAATAAAAAATATTATAAGCATAAAGCTGGTCAACAAAAAAAACTTTCACCGGAAGATTGTCAACAAGCTAGACGATTAATTGTTACTGGTGTAGTCATTACTGCAGTTGAGGTCAAGCAAATACTGAGCGAAGAATATAATTTAAATGTTAGTGTCAAAACTGTTCGAAGAAGCTTAAAAGACAGTGGACTAGCAGCCAGAACAAGAGTCAAAAAGCCACTTTTAAATGAAAATAAGCGCAAAAAACGTTTAGAGTTCGTAAAAAATATGAACAATTCAGATTTGAAGATTGGATGCGTGCAACATGGTCAGATGAGACAAAACTTAATTGAATCGGGTCAGACGGACGGCTGTGGACATGGGTGGATAGAAGTGTTGGAATTAAACAACGAATTATTTGCCAGACATTAAAATTTGTAGGTGGCTCATTGATGGCTTGGGATTGCTTTCGCAGGAACCAGCTTGGAGTAATCCGCCAAATTAGGGGCAAAATGTGTGCCATGGATTATATAAACATTCTTGAAGACTCATACATTCCAAGGCTACACATTTTCGGCTTATATCCGGGACAAAATGACATCTTTATGCAGGACAACGATCCTAAGCATACCGCGAAAATAGCTAAACGTTGGTTTGAAGAAATTTGCATTAAGCATTTGGATTGGCCTCCACAGTCGCCGAACTTGAACTCGATAAAACACCTTTCATAAATTAAAGCGAACAATTTTTGCTCAGAAAGGCCCGCCTAAGACCGCAGATGAGCTTTGAGAGCGTTCTGGGGAAAATATTGACCCGAAAATGCTGACGAATTTAATAAAAAGTATGCCAAAAAAAAATTAAGGCAGTTAAAAAAGCACGGGGTGGACACATCAAATACTAGGTACCAAAAACAATGGCTTATCCAACTGCGGTCATAATTGTTCACATTTGAAACTAACTTAAAATCTAACTTAACACTCTTAACATAATTTTTTTTAATTGTTTTATTTTTATTTTTTTAGTATTTAAAATGTAATTTGTTTAATTTAGTTCGAAAAATTTAAATAAATTAAAAAAAAACATTTTTTGTATATTTTGTCATTATTAATAATTTCGTGAACGATTTGCCCCTCACTGTATGTAAAAAGAAAAGCTGTTACAAATTTAAAACAAACAAATAAAATAAATTTAACAATTAAGCCGTTAAAAATTTAAAAAGAAAGGCCGTTACAAATTTAAAATGTTTATCAAACTAATATTATTTTTAGCCGTGTACCAACACTACTCTTGAGAAGGCAAATTTGCTCCTCTGTGATGATTATTGCCTATCCCGAAATTAATTTCAGTGTAAAAAAAAATTTGCTAGTCTGTATGTAGCAGTCGACTTGACTAATTGATAAGAAGGAATTTTTTGGTTATCTTTGGGTGTAAATCATTGCAGGTGCTTGCATATGAGGCACATCATTTGTGAATATTTTGAACTTGTAACGGAATTTTGTTTTTTGATGTATTTTGCTTGCTGGTAAACCTTCCGAATTTGTAACGGCCATTCTTTTTGAATTTATTTTACTTGCTGGTCAACCTTATGAACTTGTAACAGCCTTTCTACCAGCATTGCTGTTTTAACTATAAAAAGCGTTGCAGGCGAAGGCATTTTACCAGTCTGTCTGTGGCGGTCGGTCTGACTGGTTGGTAAGAAGGAAATTTCTGGTGAAGTCTTTGGATGCTTGTCTTGTAGATGCTTGCATATTAAGCCATCATTTTCGCATTCGATGCTAATACTCGTACATTCTGAATTTGTTACGGACTTTCTTTTTAAATTTATTTCATTTAGGAGATGGAAGACATTCTGAATTAGTAACAGACTTTCATGTAAAATTTATTTTGTTTATTGGTTGGTGGACGTTCAAAATTTGTAACGGACCTTCTTTATAAATAATTTTATTTGTTGTTTGGTGGACGTTCTGAATTTCTAACTGCCTTCCTTTTTAAATTGATTTAATGTGTAGATTAGAGGACGTTCTGAATTTGTAGCGGACTTTCCTTTTAAATTTATTTTGTTTCTTGATCAACCTTTTTAATTTGTAACGGACTCATTTTAATTCCTTTTATTTGTTGGTTGGAGGAAGTTCTGAATTTGTAACGGACTTTCTTTTTAAATTTGTTTGTTGGTCAACGTTCTAAATTTGTAACGATCTTCCTCTTGGAAACACGAAAATAAGATTAATACTGTCCTATGCTGTTTTAGCGTAGTAGCCTAGAACGAAGCAGGACTCGCTTGTCTTGTGTTTCAATTACTGGTACGATGAGGACGTACCCCACACTGGTCATTGCGACCGCACTACGCGTATGTACTTTTATCACACATTTCAGTGATGGAAGCTATGCAAGCTATTACTGATTGGTCGATTATTGCATTTAAGTAATTAAAACTTCGCTTTGTCCAATTATGCACTGGGTTTAAAAAATAGAGTTGTTTTTGTCTTTGTATTAAAACTTACAGTTATTGTTGGATCAAATGCTGGTTTTCCTGTTATTCGTAAATATAAATATCTGAATTATAAAAAAGGCCCCGAAAAATCTATATATTTATTATATTCTTTACGGTTAGAGGACTTTATATGAGAAAAAATTGTTCGATTATGCGTTGGAGTCACTGTATGTTTGTATATATAGTATATAAAATATTATTGGGCCTGAAAAAATGCATACTTTTTTAATTCTATATTATCAATATAATCTATATATGTATATAAAAACAAGTTGTCCTATGTTCATCATTTTATAACTCAAAAAAAAAAAACATAACATACATGCGTCGGAAAGTTCTACTTTCACAGGAGGTTCCACACCGATATAAATATGTAAAGGGTCCGCCATCTAACGCTTTTTTTCAACTAGTGCTTATTTCGTGAATGGTAACACTTAGCTCATGTCTGATTTGACAGATAATTAGTTTATCCTTCCGCTGAACGAATATGGTTGTGTATACACTTGAACAACGCTAGGAAATATTGCGACATTACTTTGAAAATTTTGCCAAAAAAATCATCTTTTCAGATGAAGCTCATTTTGATCTTGGCGGGTATGTGAACAAGCAAAATTGTCGCATTTGGGGCACAGAAAACCCGCACGCATACATTGAAAAGCCGATACACCCAAGACGAGTCACTGTTTGGTGCGGATTTTGGTCCAGAGGCATAATTGGGCCATTTTTCTTCGAAAATGAGCAAGGAGTGGCCGTTACAGTCAATGGCGATCGTTATCGGGCCATGTTGAACGAATTTTTGTTTACAAAAATTGAAGAGGAGGATATTAGCAACATTTGGTTTCAACAGGACGGCGCTACGTGCCACACAGCCGAAGCTACACTCGATGCTACACTCAGCCGCAAGGCTGATGTCGTTTGGCCACCTCGGAGCTACGATTTAAACGGTTGAACTATTATTTGTGGGGTGCCGTCAAAGATAAGTGTTACGCCAACAAGCCAGAGACAATTGTCGCTTTAAAGGACAATATTCGTGAAGGCATTGGTGAAATACAGCTGCACACAATCGATAATGTGCTTAAAAATTAGACCAATCGTGTAAGCTACTTCAAGGCCAGCCGCGGCAGCCATTTGAATGAAATTATTTTCCATTATTAAGCGGAAGGATTGTACTTTCAAATAAAAAAAGAAATTTGAGAAAATATTCAGTAGTTTTTTATAGCACTTTAAAAAAAAATTATTTGGCGAACCCTTTATTTGTCTATATCTTCAATTGATTGGTTTTTGAATATCTTGAGAACGGTTACAGTGAAAGTTTCAAAATTTGGTCTAAATGACTATGCAGTCAATACAAAGCAACAGTTTTTGATAAATATGGAATTTTGAATATGCGAAGAACAGTAACAGTTAGTTTCGTTATCTATCCACATCAGCTAAAAATTGGGTCAGATTGGATATGCGGATACAACGCGAGAAGGGGTTATACTAGATATCATAAAACTGAAATACTTTTTTCTTATGATGCAACGAAAATTCGCTTTTTTGCGATTTATTTTAAAATCAATAAAATGCTTTCTTTAGCATAAAATACATATATACATATCAAAACATTAAACCTTTTGATCGTTAAATGCATGTCTAGACTCTAGACATGTTAGGCTTTTCGTTCGCTGATTTATTTGCAGAGTTATAAGCATATCAATAAAAAAATAGTTGGAGGTACTTACAGATTTTATAATTCTTCATAAAATGCCATCACTCTTTTCTACAATTAATTATCGTTTGTTTATTACATATTATTATTACATTACACCTTTTAAGAATTTACCACTTGCACTATTGAAATACACTTGTTAAATGAAATGTGAAAGATATAAAAGAAAGGAAGATTTTAAGTGTTTGCGTAGCTGTCAACTTATAATTATAAATAAGCTTTTTTATAATCTTTTTTTTCGCTATTTTATATAATTTTTTTACATATGCCGTTATAAAAAACGTAAACAAAATAATGGCAAGGAAGATTTTGGTGTTGCCCAATTGTTATCGTTAAAGAATAAGTAAAAGTTTTTCTAAAATTTATTTTTTTAGAGTAAAATAAGAAAAGCCGTTAAAATTTAAATTTGAAAATTCAGATTGGTTAAATTTCAAAGTCATTAAATTCAAATTGATAAACTTCATATAAATATGTGTCGGTAAGCAAGAATAGCTTATAGTCGACTTAAGCTACTCTTCCATATCGAAACAAACATATATTCTACGCCAATTTGGTCAATAAAGTAATTAGAAAAATAAAATAATTTATTCAGGACTAGCAACTCGTACTGGATCGGGTTGGAAAAAATAATCATAAGCTAAGAAGAGGAAGAATTTTATTAAAACTACAAGTTATAATATTAAACAGAAACAAAAATATTACAAATTTATTATAAATTGTTTTAATTTGTTAATTACAAATACAAATAAATTACTTCATATTATTTGGACTTTTTCCGATAATTCTTTTCTAAAACCCATATTTGTTTCTTTTTATTGTCAAAAGTATATTTTATTTATTTGTAATTTTTTTATTTTCAAATGATTTTCCTTCTTAAATATTTTAACGCTTCAATACTTTTTTTACTGCTAGAAAATACAACTCTGTTTTGACAGCTGTTATTTGTTTTTATTCGTATAACATCCCTGTTTCAACAACCATCAGGTTATTTTGTTTACATTTCAACATTAAAACTAAAGAAAAGCAAACGTTTTGTTAAAACCAAACAATATTTGTTCAAATTTGCTATATTTCGTAAAAATTTCGTTTTAAAACATGGGTCGCGCTGAGGTGGGTACTCCCAAATACCTGGCCAATAAAATGAAGGCTAAGGGATTACAAAAATTACGCTGGTATTGTCAGATGTGTGAAAAACAGTGTCG
Source organism: Wohlfahrtia magnifica (assembly GCA_023159175.1). NCBI lineage: Eukaryota > Metazoa > Arthropoda > Insecta > Diptera > Sarcophagidae > Wohlfahrtia > Wohlfahrtia magnifica. Next base: position 814,381 of record JAKWBJ010000202.1, on the reverse strand, counting down.
CGACGAAAATGGCTTCAAATGCCATACAATGAGCGAGGGCCACCAGCGTCAACTATTGCTATTTGCCGATAGTCCAGGCAAATTTCTACACAGTTTCTCTAAAGAATTTTCTGATGGCTATATGGAACTGTTACGTAGACGCTTTGGCACAAAACGTGTTAATGCCAACAAAGTTTACCAGGAATATATAGCGGACAAGACTCATGTACACATGAATGCCACACGCTGGTTGACACTATCGGACTATGTTAAATGGTTGGGACGTACTGGTCAAGTGATAGCTGATGAAACTGAGAAAGGCTGGTTTGTTACTTACATAGACCGCAGCCCAGAGGCATTAGAACGGCAAGCCAAAGCGGAAAGAAAAGAGAAAATGGAAAAAGATGATGAAGAACGTATGATGGAATTTATCGAAAAGCAAATAGAGAAAACAAAAGGCAAAGAATACCAGCAAGAAGAGGAAAAAGAAAAGTACACTGAGCTAAAGAGAGAAGAAGACCAGCCCTTAAAATTAGATATAAAATTGGAGAAGAAATTTCAGCCAGAAACTATACTAGGCACCTCAGCCTTGTTAAAGAAACGCACACAAGAAGACGACAAAGATCAGGAATCTGATGCCGAAGAAGAACATGAAGGTTTTAAAAAGCCAAAAGCACCCAAATTAGAAACGAAAAGAAAAGACAAAGAAACCACCAAAACATTTAACGCCTTAGATGAAATTATTAAAATGGAAGAGCAAAAGAAGGAGAAAATAAACCGCAAAGACTATTGGTTACATGAGGGTATAGTGGTCAAGTTTATAAGTAAATCTTTAGGTGACAAATTTTACAAGCAAAAAGCTGTGGTCCAAGAAGTCATTGATAAATATAGAGCCAAGGTAAAATTCTTGGATACTGGCGATAAAGTGAAAGTTGATCAGGCGCATTTAGAAACAGTTATACCAGCTTTGGACAAACCAGTTTTAGTGGTTAATGGTGCATATCGTGGTAGCGAGGCTTTACTTAAGAAATTGGATGAAAGAAATTATTGTGTTACCATCGAAATATCCAGAGGTCCCTTAAAAGGGCGCGTGGTAGAAAAAGTACAATATGAAGATATTTCTAAACTGTATTAAACTAAAATAAGCTTTTTTACTTTTAAATAAAATAAATTTTCTAAATATTAATGCGCCTGTAAGGAAAATATTCATATTCAATTAAATAAAAAAGGAAGCGAAACACCGAATTTCTGTTACGAATAAAAGACTAATTTTGGGGCAGTTGAATTTCATACGTGACGGTTTACTATGTGCCACAGCTTTTTCAAAAATATGGGAAAAATATGGAGCTATTGTCCCAAATTTATTACAACATTAAAGGGATGCAAAAATTTTTGGATTAAATGTATTTAGGCTCATATGGGATTTGGTTATTATCAGGCTCAATTTTACACTAAAAACAAAAGTATTCGTTTTTTGACCACAATGATTTACCGAATTACAGTTTGTCAACTAAATGTTTTCAAAGTAGAAAAAATTCAAAATCTGATTTTCATTTGATAATTCCAACAAAAAATTCTAACATGTTTCTTTTTTTGTACACATCCCGTTACTGTAGTTCTTAGGGTCTTCGAGACGCCATAAGTTTTAAAATAAACCCTTGCCTTATAACGTCAAAAACAAAAAAAAGATCTTTACCTGATTTTTATGCTGTCAAATAAATGTTTTCAAAAATAAGAAATTGCTGGAATTTGGGTGTTTTATGAAAAAAATTTTAGTTTTTCATGAATCGTATCTAAAGTTTTTCATGAATCGTATGTAAAAGAACTAAAAACAAATCAGGGAATTTTCTAGCTGATTTACCTTTAAAATAATGGATATACCCTAATCTTTTGAGACTCGTGTTTCCTAAATGTGCTCATTTAAATCTAGACATTTAAATACACCATTTACTGAGCAGCTTTAAGATCTCGATTTTGCCGACGAAATTTTCCTGCTGTCGGTTCGCCATAGTGACATGCACAGCAGAAACTCAATGACCTGGTAGAAGAGGCAGAGTAGCATGGCTTGAGAGTTAATGTCGACAAGGCAAAGACCATCAGCATCGGGTCAAGCTATTATTATATAAAAGACAGCCTCGAATCTGTGGACTCTTTTTCATACCTTGGCAGTATTATTATATCGGACGGTCGCACAAGAGCTGATGTGGACGCTAGAATAACTAAGGCTACAATGGCTGTTGCACAACTTTGGAAAATCTGGCAATCAAGCGTTCTCTCAACGGATACAAAATTATGAATATGTATTTCGATCAAACGTGATCTCTGTGTTGCTTTATGGTTATGAGACATGGTAGACTACCAATGCTATTTTGCAGAATCTTCAAACGTTTGTAAATCGAAGTCTTCGACACATTTTGAAAATCTTCTGGCCAAAAGTCATCAGTAATACCGACCTTCTCCTTAAATATAAAATGTACCCAGTGTCCTATATGATAGCTAATCGCAAATGGGGTTGAATTGGCCATACCCTCAGAAACCTGCAACATGAGGTCTACAGGGTCATGCTCGACTGGAATCCACAAGGTTCGAGGAAGAGAGGAAAGCCGGAAAGCAACGTCACGTAGGACAGTGATGAAAGAGTAGAAAAAGCTGGGCACTTTGGGAATGAGTTGATGAGGTTGGCACCGAACCGTATATAATTTAGATGTTTCTCAAGGAGTTAAAGGAATAATTGATGATGATGTTGATGATCAAATAAAAATAAGATTTTAAATTTGAAAACATTTAATTGACAAATTGTATATAAGCAGAAGAATAAGACTCAAGATTTATACCAAATATTACAAACATTAGCATAAATGCAGTCATTAGTTGGCGCAAATTATCACTTGTCTCTTTGATCGAGGGCATATTTTATAATAAAGAAAGGACAAACCATCTATAAAAATAGAAAGGGCAAACTTTTTCAAAAGATCTTGTAATGCAATACTATTTTTCCGATCCATAACTCATTTGTCTAAACAATGTAGGCAATTTGCCGAGTTTCATCGAATCATATTTTGCATGGGTTATTTAACAATTAATACTGACAATGAATGGTGGGTAGTCCCACCACCTACAATGACGTATGGTATATAAATTCAGCCTTTTTTGCAGTAGGTCTTTTATTTACTGAATTAAGGACATTGATGATCAATTGAACACCTATGAAATTGATAACGGAAGACAGGACATCATTTTGCAGACACTCTCATAATGGAAGGAAAGTTAGCTTTTTGCAGTCGGTTATACGCATTTGGCTAGTTACATAGTTTGTCACGAAAATCTTTTTACATAGTGAAAAATGAATTGACTTTTGAGAAACTGCATATGATTTTAAAATAAATAAAATTCTTTCTTTAGCATAAATTTTTGCCTAAAACCTAAGAAAAATCACTTATTTTCGTCATTGTAAATTAACGCATTATATTTTTTTAAACATTAATAAAACCTATTGATCATTAAATGCATGTCTAGACATGTCGGGCTTTTGCGCATGTCCTTGAAATTTGTATTGCTTTTGTGATCGCTGACTTATATGCAAAGTTGAAAGCATATCAATATACAAATAAATGGATGTACTTACAGATTTAATAACTCTTTATAAAATTTTATCACTTTTTTCTAAAATTAATTATTTATCACTTGTTTATTACATGTTATTAATTATTACATTAAACTTTTTTATGAATTTACCACTCGCACTTGAAATACACTTCTTAACTAAAATGTAAAAGAAAAATGGAAGAGAAAGGAAGATATTAAGTGTTGCCTAGTTATTATTGTTCAATTACAAATAAGCTTTTTTATAATCTTTTTGCTCTCTGTTTTTAATAATTTTTTTATATGAACCGTTATGCAAAATGTAAGCAGAATACTGGAAAGGAAGATTTTGGTGTTGCTCAGTTGTTATTGTTAAGAAAATATAAACGTTTTTTTTTTTCAATTTTGTATTAGAGCTTTTATAAATAAGATAAAATAAAAGGTGTTTAATTAATTTTGGTAATTTTAAAGCGAATATAAAAAAGTGTGAGCAATCGTTAAGTTCAAATGCGTTAGTTTAAAAAAAGAAATATAAAATATGAAAAGCAGGTAAAAAACATAAATTCATAAATTTAGACTAAAAATAAAAAACCGTAAGCTGTTAAATTTAAATACATTAATTTTAGACCAGATATGTAAAATGTGAAAAACTCGTTAAATTTAAATCCGCATTTTTAGACCGGAAATATAAAACATGGAAAAGCCGTTATATTGGAATTAAATACAAATTTTGCAGATCGGCTATGTAAAATTTTAAAAACCGTTCAAATTTAAATTTTCAAAATTCAAACCGAAATTTTTCAATGTTTAATTTTATACCGGAAATATAAAAACTGTTAAATCCAAATATTTAATTTTGGACCGGAAGTGAAAAATAAAAACCGTTAAATTTAAATTTGAAAATTGAGACCGAAAATGTAAAATTTGTAAGTCATTTAATTCAAATTCGTAACTTCAGACTGGAAATATAAAAAGCCTTTAATTTCAATTTTGTAATTTTATACCGGAAATACAAAAACCATTAACCCGGAAATGCAATATACGCAAAACCGCTAAATTCAAATTAGTTAAACTTAAGCGAAAAAAAACGCTAAATTCAAATAGTTTATAATTTAAAATTGGAAAACCGTTAAATTCAAATTTTTAATTTTAGACTACGGAAGTACAAATTGAGAAAACCCGTTCAAAAATCCTTAAATTAAAATATGTTCATTTTGAGCCGAAAATTGAAAAAAAACGTTAAATTCAAGTTGTTAATTGTACACCGGAAATGCAAGATATAAAAAACGTTAGTTTAAATGTAAAAAGAAATATTTAAGTTTCACCTAGTCAATATTATTAAATTAAGAATAAGCATTTGTTTTTGTTTTCTTTTTGCTGTTTTTAATAATTCTTTGAAAACACTGTTATGTAAAAGCTAAAAAAAAGTTGGAAAGGACGTTTCCAATGTTGCCGCAATGTTTAAGTTAATTTGTAATGAGCGTTGTTCAACACAACAGCTTTGGTGTTTCTTTTTTTCAAATACCGTTACGTTAAACATAAACAAAATACATACTGGAAAGCAAGTACACATTATTGCCAGTTTATACAGCAGTGATTTAAATTTTCAATGTTTATTTTCTTTATTTTAAATCGTTATAATTTAGTTGTAATTCAAAATGAATGAATCATATTTGTTTTGGTTTTTATTTACAATATTTATAAACAAGTGGTCTTTTATTTATACATATTTATATATAAAATTTTTTAATAGAAATAGACCGGCCCCTTTTAATTTCTAATACTTAAACGACCCTCACTTTTAAGTGTTAATAAATGGAAATGTGAATAAAATGTTATAATTAAACGCGTAATTTACAAAGAATTTTTACAAATAATTTTAAACACATACTGATAAGCACATAACGTTAAACGAAAATATATGTGAATTAAAATATTGTTAAGCTACACAAAAAATAAAAATAATTTCATTTCAATTTCTCAGAAATCGTTTCGTCTTTTTTATTTTTCTTTTTTTGTATAACAACACGAAAATTTTTAGAATTTTTCTACGTCATTAAATGAATCAATTTATCGTATGATTTTTATTTTTGTTTAATACATATAGGAGAATGATTTTATTATTATTTCTTTTAAATAAGAAATATTGTGATTCCAAACATTTTATTGCATTTTCCTAAACGACTTGATTTATTGTATGATTTTTAATTTTTTATTTTTATGAACACTATATGTCTTTAAATTACTCAGTTTATAGTATGATTTTTATTTTAATTTTTTTTTATCATATTGTCAATAACTGTTAATATGCTTTTAAAGTGCAGTCTATAAAGCTATAAAAACTGGTTTTTTGTTGGGAATTTTTTCATATGAAGAATATAAGGCCACTAATAAACGTTATAACATTCACAAGACCCTTTTCAGTTAACCGCAACCTGTGGAAATTTCTATATTGTCTAGAAAATCGTTAAAATTGAAAAACTTAAATCACTTATATTTCTGATAGGTGCACCTAACTAGCTTATCGTATACTTTGTGCAAAATATTGTTGAACAAATTTTGAAAAGGCACAGATTAATAAAACAAACACAATTAAGATTAAGGACCACATTCTTCTCTCTTAAGCGAAGGGTATAGATATTGTACAAAAGTTTATCTCCGTATGTAACTGGAGCTTTTCCAAAAAATTTAATGAAGTGTGCTAAATTAGATCTAAGCGCAAGATTACGGTCCTGTTTATAACTAAATACGTTCCAAGTAGTCTCGAACGTCAGTTGTAATTTTAGGACAATAAATGTATTTGTTTTTCTCGTGTCCGGCGTAGACTAAAAGAGTGATGTTAGCATAGATAGTGATTTTTTTTATAAAAAGAATACAGTTTATTTTTCTCAAAATTTCGAAAAAGACAGATAGGCAGATTTTTTCTGTAGCAAAAAGAAAAATTCTCAGAAAATGTTTTAATTCAAAATTTTAAAAAGCATTTGTTAATTTTTTTTATTAGTATTCATTGTCAAAATTTCCTAAAATTTATTTCTAAAAATGCATATCACATGCATATATACATACATACATTAATACAGAAGTATGTGCATACATATTACGTCAATGCTTTATGAAATACAATTTTTATGCATTTTAATATGACCTCGTAAAAAAATTAGAAAAAAAAACAGACCGTCTGGAATAAATCTCTTTTATTTAACAGATAATAAAACAATTTTTTCAGACAATTATTTGAGATAGGCTATTTAAGCAATAAAATACAAAGTTCAAAAATAATAATAAAAAATACGCCAATTTATTAAGTTCTAGAAGAAATAAAAGAAACACGCACACAAATCGAAATTCGTGTTGTTATTAAAAAATTTAATTAAGAATAATCTTAATGTGTATAGTAATCATATTAAACAAAGGTCTATTTGAACGAAAAATAACTCACCCCTGGCTTTTTTAATACACAATAAAACACACACTTTTAGTTTTATTTCTTTAATTTCTGATAAGTTTTAATAAATACTTTTTTATTTTACTTTCTACTTTAATACATTATTAAGAACTACAATTAAAATAGCATATATATAACAACTAATCAATAAAGAATGTTTCCTTTGTATATAATAGAGTATTTTCAGTAATAAGCTACTTAAAAAGTGTATGAACACTACGACAATACATGCTATAAAATTGAATAAATTCGTTGTTTTCCTCTAATTTTTAAACGTTACACTTAGTATTTGAGTTTAGGTCTACATACATACATAAATAGTTTAGAACTTTAGAATATTAAATAGTATATATATTTCAAAATAATTAAGGCTTATCAATTAAATATTTTTGTATATACTATATAGTAAAATTTTTAATACAGAAACACACACAACATACATGACATATTTGTTAAAAAAAAAACAATTTCGCTTTCTAAAATAACAACAGAGTAAAACTATTTATAGAATTTTGTTACCAATTAACCATACGCTTAAAATTTGTAATATGATAATACAAGTTTTTAATTAATTTGTTATAAAGAAAAAAAATGGAAGGAAATATGTTTAGAACAGCAAATTTTAAAAACGTTAAATTGCATTGATTGGCTGAAAAGAAAATAAAAGAAACATATTTTTTTTATTTAATTTAAATTATATATTAAATTGTGTTTCTTTATACGTATTATTACTTTCTAATTTATAAGAACAACGCATTCAAAACAACATTAAATTATTGGCAACATTTAAGAGAACCGCTAGAATACTGTCTACATTTAATTAAAAAGAAATCGTTTTTGTAATAGAATTAAACAAGTCTTTAAGTACCGTTATTATATCATTTACACCAACTGAGTGTTACCAACTGAGCGTACCTTAAGACAGACATGAGTTATACATAAAAAAATGTTGCGGTTTTTAAACATTTGGAAAAACGTTGCATTTTTTTGGTATAAAAAGCATATTTTTAATACAAAAAAACAGCGTCGCTTTACTAATTCTTTTAGATTTAAACAAAACGAAATATATTATATTGTTTTGTAAAGGAAATCTGACAAAAATCTACTAAATTCTAAATGAAATCTCGTAAGTAGTAGATTTGAATGTTATCTAAATGAATGGGCTATTATAGTAAAGCGCCACAATAATTACTCACATTTTATTTAAAGGGCTAAAATATAAGCATAATTTCAATATAATTATTAACAATTTTAAATTCCCATAAAAGGATTATAATTATTAAATTTGTAATCTATTTTTCAACCTCCCAATTAGACTTATAATAGCTTTTTTAATATAAATTAACAAATCAATTTTTTTCTTCCTGATGGCATCACTGTCTGTCTCTAAAATGAGAGAGGTCTTCTTTCAAACTTGGCAGTACTCTTACAATACTAATATCCTAACGGTAAATGTTGGTGTCAAAGTGTCAGCAGTGCTTATATTTTTATTACTATAAGCATTAGTTAATGATCATTCAATTTGAATTTGGAAAAGGCGTAAAACACTAATGAGTCTATTTAAGCTGTTTGCTTTAATAATTGTTACACTATTGCTTAGAAAAAACGGAGAGAAAAAGATCGTTAGAGAGATCTTTTTAAGCATGTATTTGGCAGCATTTTTTAATTTAGTATTTTTTTAAATTTTTATAATTTTTTGCATAATTAATTTAAAAGTTTTTCTTCTTCTCTGTGCTATCACTTACCTTTCAAAGAATTTTGTTTTGTTTGATTTGCAATTTTTTTTTTTGCCAATAATTGGCCTTAATTAGACAACGTCACTTTATGCAATATTGTACGTGTGCTTGCATGTGTATTTTATTATATATAAAGAAGAGCAGCCGACGGTAGCCGCCTGTGCGAACGTTGATTAAAAACGTAAACAAAACATTTAACACATTATGGGCTGCAGATATGATATCTTCTGGATACGCAATTAAGTACTGATATATACGAATATATTTTAAAATAAATATGTTAAGTAATAAATGAGGTTATAATTAGCAGTTTTGAGTTATAAAAACGAACACTTCATGGAAGCGCTCAGATTTTGTATTCTTCTTTAATACTTTTTATTATTCCTTAAGTAGGCTTTCTGTTTAATGTGCTTTTTTAGGCAAGAACCATCATTGGCACGTTGTTGACATACCACTTCTTTGGCCAAAATAAAACATTGGGTTTGCACAAGATTAAAGAATAGTTTGCCTATGGTGTTGGCATCTTCATCATTAGCCATTTTCAAGCAGGTACGAAAGCGACGATCACAATTACAGTGTGAAAGAGTATAGGGGCGGTAATTGAATAAATCGAAACGATTACTCATGGCGGGTATATATAACTTGCAGTGATCATGAGTACGGCAACATTTATCAGCCATAGACGCGCCACCTAAATGGTTATAGGTGCCATTGGCGGTATTACCACGACCACACCAACGGGTATTGGGTGCTATTAAGAAATCCGACAGTTGTCGTTTTTGACGTGAGTGTTCAGAGAGGGTTAACAAATAGTCGTTGTTATTGCCTTTTTCTTCTTCTTCAATTACTGCAACGTCATTAGTGTAAATGTAGTTGCTTTGTAATTGGTGCTGTTGCTGCTGCAGTTCTGCTAAACCAGTTGGTTGTGCCTCCAAATTCTTGTGTTCATTTTTACTTGTGCGATTTTTTGCATTAACGACGTCATCGCCATTAACAATATCGTATGATTTTTGTGGCGTTCGTTTATTTAGCAGTGGTAGTGTTTGTTGTTGCTGCTCTTCAATAGTTTTTGTGTATTTAGCAGTAATTAATTTCTGTTGGCCATCATTATTATCATCGTTATTATGCACATAATGATACTTATTTACACTTTGTTGTTGTAAATCCAATTTTAATGTTTTATTCTCTTCAAACACAAGTGGCGTTCTTGAATAAACTGATTCATAATTCTGACTGCTTATGGTATGTTCTGGAACATATATAGCCCATGAAAAGGTAAATATATAAGCGAAGGTAATTAATATTTTAAACATTTTTCTTTATTTGTTTTCAATTGAAAAAACCGTTAAAATTGTTTTAGAAACACTATTTCCAATTTTTGCTTTCGATTTAAAATTTTCTTTCGACCGTTAAACAAACAACCATAGATTTGCTATAGAATTTATGTACGGCTTTATGTTTTTAATTGCTCTTCTATTATTATAGCCACTTAAGAAACGTATAAAATGCACACACTTCCTACACTTTATATAGTTTATTTTTTCCTTAGTCTTCTTCAATTTAAAAAAAAAAGTTTTTCTTTTATGTTCCCACTTTTTGTAGTTCTCACGTTCACAATTATTGTTTGACTGTCCCTGATTATCATTCGATTGTTCATTTTATATTGTATGCGAGTAATTTCGTACTACATTAGCTCACTACCCCAACACTACTACACACACTTACCTACTCTTTTAAAATGTTTGCTAAACTTAATGGTGAGTTTGTGTTGTTCTTGTAGTTCAGTACAGGGATGCCAGGTTTCGGGTTCTAGCCCAAAACTAAGGAAATATAGTTTTCAAAAGGGACGCAAATTTTATTTTGGTGTTTTTATTGGGGATATTTAACAAAAAATGTAGGATTTTAGGGTAAATTTGGTAAAAAATTTGTTTTTTAAATATTCTACAAAGTACAGTATACATATAATTTTTGGACATGATAACATTATGTTGGTATTTCGTTGTGATTGATTTAAAAAGAACAAAAAAGTTGAACTAAACAAAAATTGGTCGCTAGGAAACAACTGGGAGGTGTTCAATGACAGGCTTGTCTGACTATGACTGAAGCCAAGCTAGGCTGTCCGACATTGAGGCTATAATAGGATTTACATCCTTGCACATGTTTGTGAAGAAGCGTGAAATGAGGAGTTCTTTAATCGTATAGTCGGTTGTTCAAACATAGAGTATATGGACCAAAACAAGTTTTCGAATAGAACTTCGAGATGTTCCCTGATCGCGGAGAAAATAAGCTGCGGGTCATTCTGTGTACTGAGAGAATCATACTGAGGGCCATCAGTGGTGTGCACATAATCATTTTTTCGGATAGCCAGTTAGCACCGATGGCACCGGCTTAATATTCGATGAAATCCCGGTTAGTCGAAAAGAGCTTTGGCTATCTTTAACAACTTGGTGCTGCTAACAGTGTCATGCTTTGTTGATGGACTCGCGAGAACAGGGTTGTGTGCAGCTATAGAATGATAGGTCTCGGTTTCATACCTGGCCAGACCATCTGACAAATTCAACAGCGGTATCCACCCATAACATTGCTAGTCACTGGTTATGAGTATTTACGTTACGAAAAGCTTCTCTAATTAATACATCTGTCTTTCGGAGCTGGCGTTTAACTGTAGGTCCATTTCAATGAGTCTAAAAAATAGAACCGGGTACAGCTCATTAAGGGAAGTCCCCCTTTTATCACTTGGGATATTGGGGTACAAAAGAGTTTCGGCCTTCAAATCCATATACGTATCTCTGTAACCCTCAAAGAGTTTAAGCGAATACACAAAGCAATTTAAAGGTAAATTGATCAACTTTATCTAAAAGAAATTATTTAATTTAACAAATTCATTTTCAAAGCTATAAAAGTAATTTTATTAAATAAGTCCTAAGTCGAAATTTAGTATTTATTTTAAGGTCTTTAATAGCTTCAAATCTTTTTCTCATAGAATGACAGCATTCTTGGTAATATTGAGTGGTATCTTTGCCCATATAAACAGGAGGAGAGCTTTTTTCCATTATGTTGGCGCTTACATAAATTGGACTTCATATACGCCCATAAATTCTTTATATGAACTAATGAATAGTTGAAATATGCACATCTGGGACTTTGTATGTATTTATAATTGAAAAAGTATATATATAATTGTTAAAAATACTATTTTCTTTAAAGGGATTTCTTTAGAATTTTTTTTCTTTTTAGAGTGGATATTTTGGGGCAATTTTTTCCTAAATTTGGGAGAATGACAAAATGTATCTGGCAGCCCTAGTTCAGTATATTGTTTCTTTTTTTCTCATTGGCTCCCCTTGGTTTTTTGTTTTGCTATGGGGAAAAATGCCGGCATAAATAATGGAGTGGCCAAGTTAATTCAACTAAAGGAACTACATATTTTAAATAAAAATAAAAAACAAGTTTTTATAACCGAACTTGGACAGAATGTCTACCAGAAAAGCTTTTTATGCTTATGTACTTAATTCGATAGCACTTTTTATTATGGATAAGTGCTTACCCACTGTTTGTATTGTTTGTACTGGTAAGAATGTCTACCAGAAAAGCTTTTTATGCTTATGTACTTAATTCGATAGCACTTTTTATTATGGATAAGTGCTTACCCACTGTTTGTATTGTTTGTACTTGTAAGTAACGATTTTGGAAAGTTTTGATTACTTTTTCGAATATGTAAAGTATTTTATCTTCATACAATCTGGTTATTATGCAATAATTGACGTAAGTTTTTTGAATGAATGTGGCAGTAATGAAAATACGGTTGTATTGTATTGTGGCAAACCATCATATTGAGCAAAATATTGTTACGAAAATAAAAATGCACAAAAAAGAAAACACACATCAGCGCCTTTAAAACTGTATTGTGGGATTTTGGTATATTTGGTAATTATGTGCCATTCTGTCAATCCCGTACTTATTTGCGCTACCAACTCGACCATCTTTACGTAACATTTCAGTTATCGGATATAAAATAGAGGATATGAGACATTTCCGGAACTTTCCAAGCTGTAGGCAATTAGATATATAAAGAGGCTGCTTTACTTACATGTCAGTTGGTTATCGTTTCGCTGTCATAAAATAAATTCGCATTTAAACGGAAATAAAAGTGTTGTATAAACAATAATTAAGCTGTTGTATTAAGATAAAATGTATTTAAGATAAATGTGATATGATAAAACACTACATATGATATTAACACTATAACGTAGTGTTAATTTTATTTTAACGCAATTCAAACGAACTCAAACGTTTTAAAACGTAGTAATATTTTGTATTTCATAATAAAAACTTTATCTTATACACCCTATGTAAATTCTTTTAAATACAGCTGTTTTTGTTAGCCTCCGTTGACAACTTTCCATGGCTACACTTATGACACATACCCCAACAACATTAAATACCAGCAAATTGTCAAATTTAATTAACAAAACAAAAGAAATCAATACATTTTTCATTCTCAAGTGCACAAAATATATATAAGAATTAATCGAGTACTTTTTTAAGGAAATTTTGTTTTTCTAGAATTTTTACAATATTTTTAACCGGTTTTTAGACGAATTTTAACAAGAAAACAATAAATAAGTTTTACATTAATTTACGAATAAACATGCAAGATGGTCGCCAAGCTGCACAACAACAATATCATGAAGAGACGAATGTAGAATTGAGTCAAAGGCCACAGCCAGCACAAAGACCCAATTTAACGCATACTCTGCATACTAGAAACAGTGCTGAAGAAGATGAAAATGAGCTTGAGTCACGTTACGAATGTGCCATTTGCATGAATTGGCTAAAGGAGCCCGTATTGACTTCATGTGGTCATCGTTTTTGTAAAATATGTATAGACTCCTGGTTACGCAGTAAAGGAAAAATTTGCCCCTTTTGTAATGAGGAACTAATTTATGAAAAAGATATTTTCCCCGATAAATTTACTAAAAGGGAAATTGATCAAATCAAGCTAAAGTGTAATAATATGAAATTAGGTTGCGACTTTATGGCTTCACCATTAGATATGGAAAATCATAGATATGCGTGTCGCTTTCGTTGTGAGGAAAGGCAGGCAGAAGAAAAATGTCCATTTGCTATAATCAAATGTGATTTTATAGGGCGACCAGAAACAAATGCTTTAGAAATGCATCTAAAAGAAGATATGCCACATCATTTGCAACTAATGCTGAGAGCTGTGCAGAATACAGCTTTGGACACATGGAATCCACAGAAGCCTAGCAAGGGACAAGCACAGACTCAAACAAATGGTCATAACGGTAAAGATGGTAACAATGGAGCTGGTGGTGGAGCTTTGCCACCACCGCCACAATACGCCAATGGTGGCGAAGAGCAACTTATACAAGCCATGTGCCAACGTATAGTAGTCTTAGAGCAAAGAGCTCGAGAGCAGGATGTTAAAATTGAAAATCTTACTAAACAACTAAACAGCACACGTTCTCAACTTGAAGTACATAATAGCCATGGAACTATAGTATGGGAAATAAGAGATTTTTACAATCTCATAGAACACTTACGTTCAAACAGCAATAACTTGGTGTACTCACGCGAGTGTTATACCTCCCCCTATGGCTATAAGTTTTGTGCACGTCTCAATATACAACCGAAACATCTACATATGCTTAGTTTGCATGTTCATCTTATGCAATCGGAAAACGATGTGCATTTGAAATGGCCCTTTAATGGACGCATACAGCTGTGTATGGTACATCCCAGGGATATGAGTCTATCACAATATGATACTATAATGACGAAACCCGATATATTAGCTTTTCACCAGCCCAAAGAACGTATAAGTACAAGAGGTTTCGGTTTCGTCGAATATGCCAATATTACAGATATTATTAAGAAGGGATTCTGTGAAGATGATCGCTTAATTATCAAAATACAAATTAATTTAGTTTAAATAGAAGGTACGTTGAAAGTATAATCAAACGGTATAACACATACACACGCACACACCATAAATATTTTAAACATTCCCATTAAATGTCAGACGTCTAATTGCAAATCAAAAATAAAAACTCGCAAAACATTTTTTAAAAATATAATACCGTTTAAATGTTCCCAGCATTTTCAAAAACATTTAATAAAACCTTGATAAATAATAATAAAAAAATATTGGAGTCTTCCCAAATAAACGTTAATAATATTAAAAATAAAAACAAATAAATGTACAATACTATTGATATACACAAAAAAAAAATTATATATAACCCATTTTTCTATAAAAAATATATATTCACCTTCTCCATACGAAATATAGAAAGCTTTCTAGCGTTTATACATAAACTGGTATGGAATTGAACTTAAAAAATAATAATTAATAGACTTAAAAGCCAAATTTACAGGAATTTATAATGTAACACAAAAGTATTTAAATAAATTTAAAAAAATTATGGAAAAAAAACGCCCACAAACTTTTTGTAACACATGAAGCATTTAAAGGAATGTAAAAGACATTAAAAAGTCAATATTTTATATAAAACCCTTTCAAATATCTATACACTACACTAAAATATTATTAATTAAACTTAAGCTATGCGAGATTTGCTAAAAGAAATTAAGTGATTTATTTAGTTTTTTAAATAATAAATGCTTCTGATAAACAATCTTCGTATACTACTGTTTAAAATAGCCTTTAAACGTTTCACTGTCATAACCTTTGTAGCTATAACAAGCAAGAGATAAAATGGGTTTTAGTATCACACATAAGTCAAAAAATCGCTTTTAATTTTTGGATAAATCTCGTACTAGTTTAAATTATAATTTATAAATATATATAAGCCTAAATTAAATTTTTTTCCTTCTGTTTTGAAAATATTTAAAATTTTGCTTTAAAAACTCAGAGGAGAGCATCAAAAATATTTTTTTATTTAATGCTTTTTTTAAATCGTTTGTGAGAAGTTTTGATTTATTATTATGTATTTCTGTAATATCCTTTTATCATGATCAACAAATAATAAAACGTCCATTTACAATGTTTTAAAATTTTAAGTTTAATTTAATTATATTATTTTAAAATTAAGATTTAAAGACATAAATTTATAAGGTCATTTATTTGCATTTTTATTTCATATGTATTTTATTAAAATAAAATTAAAAATTTGTTTTAAATAAATAAGTATATAGAAGGAAGACGTTTTATTCAAGAGAGAATTAAGAAAAGAAAACATACATACATAACTGTTTGAGAAATTTTCTATAGCTACTTACACTTCAAATTTAACAGCTTTTCAAACTATAGGTTATATTTTTTATTTTCTGTCTGAATTTAGGAAATATAAATGAAACTCCTTTTAATAGTTTATATTTTCGGTCTTAAATGAATAAAATTTAATTTATCGGGTTTTTAACGGTTTCTTGTCTGTTTCAGGTTTGAAATTAACGAATTAAAATTTAATGGCTTTTGATATTTTATATTTCTGGTCTGAAATGAATACATTTCATGCTTTTTAATTTTTCTACTCCGGTCTAAAATTAATATATTTGAATTTAACGGTTTTCAGAATTTTCTAGTTCCGGTCTGAAATTTTATTTAAATTAAATTGTTTTTATTGTGGTTTTTAACAAATTTTATTTTAGGCGCGTTTCATTAATAAATTTATCACAAAACTTTTATTTGCAAGTAACACTTGTATGATTTTTGAGATTCGTAGCGGCGGCTTTTTGTGCACATATACATATGGTACAATTTATCAGGTAGCCTCATAACTACAACAATGCAAAAACAATAGGCATTTTATTGTTAGAAGTTGTACGATTAAATGTCAGAATCAGATTTATATTTGTTTGTTTTTCAGAAAACCATAAAATGTTCGTAAAAAAATACAAGCTTAAACAAATTAAACATCGCTTTTATTAATTTTTTCAAAATTTTTAATTTTTTTAACAAATTAAAAACCAGACTAAAAATTAAATATTTTAAATAAAAATTCAAAAGAGTATGAATGGCAGCACAAAATTAAAACATATGATTACTTTTTCTTGTTTACATTTTGAGTGCATTTGACAACAACATGGCATCGTATGCCCTACATATGCTTTCTATTGAAAACTTGGCAGTACTTTATTAGTTGTAAACAAATTCAAGTCTTTTCAACAACAAGAAATGTTAAAAAATTTAATTTTACCTGGACAATACAATAATTTTTTGAACAAAACATGCGGCGAAATTATATGCCAAAGTGAAACATCATTTATTATCGTTTGCAAAATTTGTGAAATGAAAATTTTTCAATTCAATGAATTTGTGGAACATTTTCTTCTCACTCATTGGCCTGATATAAGAGATACCGCCTCCATTCTATGCAAGACTACTGAAAGCAATGAAAATGATTTAAATGGCTACAAGGAAGAGAATATAAAAACGGAATATTGTGTAGAAGATGATAGAGAGGATGTTTTATATGACAAATACAATTTAGATGAACCAGAAACGCTTGTGGTAAAAATCGAAAATGAAAACAGCCTTTGCAATTCAAATGATAAAGAGGAAAACAATGACTCTTCTGATATGAATGAACCCTTAGCAATTTTAAAAAAGGTAAAAAAAGTTAAATAAAATTAAGTTTCATATTTTTTAATATAAAACAATGATTTCAGCAACTTAAGAAAGATTTAGGCTATGAATGTACCACCTGTAATCGTTCATTTAACAAAAAGTCATATCTCGAAGCCCATAAACAGAAACATGAAGGATTGCAATTTCAGTGTAATGTATGCAACCGTAGTTTTGCCAAAGAACCACTATTAAAACAACATCAACGAAAGCACGAAGATTTACAATTTCAATGTAATGAATGCAACCGTAGTTTTGCCAAAGAATCTCTACTTAAACAACATCAATATAAACATACCGGGTATCCTTGTGAACATTGTGGTAAATATTATAAACAAAGAAATTCCCTAAGATATCATATGGACACGCATAAGGATGAGAAAAATTTTATTTGTGATTTTGAGAATTGTGGTAAAGCTTTTATGAACAAACGTCGTTTGGATGCTCATAAAACTGTACATTCTTTAAAATTTGTCTGTGAAATTTGCGGCTCACGGCAAAGCAAACATGCATTATTAGTTGATCACATGCGTACACATACGGGTGAAAAACCGTTTGTATGTTCGCTATGTAATCATCGTTTTACCTCAAAAAACTTGCTGATCGAGCATAAAGCGTGTCATGAAACCGAACGTAAACATATATGTAATGTTTGCGGAAAAAGTTTTAATCGCCAGAAGGCTTTATATCATCATAAACATTTACATTTGGGTATTAAAAAGTTTGTATGTAATGTTTGTGGCATGGCGTATGCCCAAGCAGCCGGTTTGTCAGCTCATAAGCGTAAACATAAGGAAAATTATAGTTAATGTCTACTGAACTTACAATTCTGTAAAAAAATTTTAATAGTTTTAGTAATAAAATTTAAATTGCTTGACAAATTAGATTTAAGACATTGATAATAAAGTGAAAGATACAAAAGTAAACTACATGTATTCTTAGCAGGATCATATAAGAACTACAAAAAAAGTTTGTTCAGAGGCCAAGTGTTATTCAGATGACATGTGGGTACTACTGCACAAAGTATCCAAGATGCAAGTAAAATTCGAAGACCTGGGGAGATTAGAAGGATAATGTTGAACTTAAACTAACTATCAAGAACATCAAAGCTCTGGGAACATTACGATATTAGGCTAACCAGTCAAATATGCTGATAGCTTCATGGGAAAACGCGAAAGAGGAGGCAGCAAGCCAAGCATGAAGATAAAAATTTTCTGTTTCCGGTATAAATTAACATGTTTTTCCAATTTTATATTTCTGATCTGGGATTACAAATTTTATAGGTTTTCCAATTTTCTATTTCCGGTCTGAATTTGACGAGTTTGATTTTTTTATTTATTAGTTATCCTAACTTAAACTAGAAGATTAAGATAACATAATTATAAAGCAATGGCTACTGAGACCTTCGGCTAAAAATATGTTTAGTATTTATGGCTTTAATTTAAAATTATACATTAAAATTCAATACATTGTATGGTATTTATTATTTGCATATATATTATTTACACACACACACATACATATATATATATATATACATATATATATATATATATATATATATATATATATATATATATAGTTAATCCGAAAATACTATCTACACAGCTTGCTGCAGATATCAGTGGGCTATTTAAAAAATTAAATATGCAATATATATATATATATATATATATATATATATATATATATACCTCTTTTTCAGAAAAATTATGCAGACGCCTACTACGCTTAGCACTATTAAGTTAGTTTCGCCTTTAAACCGATTTGATTGTCCAAATAGTAAAATGGATACGATCCATTAATTCTCGTTGGGATTCTCCTGTTTCATTTAGTTTTGGACTCATTGTAAACAAATTGCCAATAAAGTCATTTTTTTTTAATGATTTCTTTTAACGTTTTACTTATCAAAGCAAAATAAAAGATATAATGGAACTTTCCAGCTTTTATAAAAAGTTGCCAGATGGGCGAAACTACACAAAATTTTGAGATTTATAAATAATTGTGCCTACAATTTTGTCCTACTGAAAGCTGAGTTTTTTTTTTTTTAAATATTTGTCGTTATTATTTTGTTCCTGAAGAAAATTTGTTTGTTTCCTTGTTATTTTATAAGTGTAAGTTAAACACGGCAAGGGCAGTGTTTTAACAAAAGTTAAGGGTTAGGCCACCCATTAAGCCCAACTTATCCTTTGCAGTAAAAATCAAACAACTCGATTTTTTTATAGCACACGTTTATTAACTCGTCAGCCTAGATTTAATTAAACTGACTATACTTTTAAAATAATTAATAAAAAAAAAAACTAATTTTAATTATAAAGAATGCTTACTCTCTTTAAATTAATGGGAACGTTACGCTTAATTCCCATGCACTCGCATTGGACGTTTTGCAATAATGGTTTCATATTGCCAGACACCACATAAAGCAACAATTGCTTATTTGCAATTTATAATATGCGCGTGTACAAGGTAGGTCGAAGCACTTTCAGTTGATCAAAATATTGGGTATTAACTTGTATACGTTCTGTAGTTATTATATGTCAATAAAATAATTTTTTTTTTGTTTTGGAAAAAGTAAAAATTTATATTTTATATTAAAGTACGGCTTGTGCCTGTACTTTTGTCCGTAACTGTATATGATAATTTTATAAGTTCTTCCAAAATACAAAATTTTCAAATTGATCATAAATTTTCAAGGTTCCGTTTCTTCAGCTCATTTTAGGAATATTTTTTGTATTCTTTTCTTTCAATTAAACTTTTTTTATATTTCTTTCAAAATATCATTTGCATATATTTCCGTTCAAATATCTTAATTAGAATTTAAACCATATACTGATCTAATAATGAATTGGTGTTGTTGATCTCTTGTGCTATACTCACTGCTATATAGTGCGTTACTATTACCGCACACAGTAGTAGTAGGAGTACTAGTCATAATACTCAAAATACTTTTATTTTATGTTGTTGCTGATATTAAAAAGTTTGTTGTTTTCGTTGTAGCTTTCTCTAAAGCAGCATCATGTGTACGCATATGAGAGTTTAAACCACTCGATAGAGTAAATCCTTTACCACATATTTTACATACATGCTTGCGATCTTTTAAGTGTATAAGTTTATGTATACGCAATGATTTCTTACGTTGGAACGTTGAATCACATATATCACACTTGAAAGGTCTTTCACTAGTATGCGTTACAGCATGCATATTGAGATCATGGAAGGAATAGAAACTTTTACAGCAAACCTCACATTTGGCAGGTCTTTCACCTGTATGACGACGCATATGAGCCGTCAGGAGACCACGATCTCTACATTGTTTACCACAAATTTCACATATCACAGACCTTAAACCAGTATGGCTGATCATATGAGCTTTAAGTTCTTTATCGGTAAAGAACTCCTTGCCACATTCTTTACACTTGTGAGCCTTAATGCCCGTATGACGTATCTTGTGGCGATTCAAATTACTGGGTTGTGCGAAAGATTTACCGCATATATCACAAAATATACCAGTATGTTTCCACATGTGGCCACGCAGATTACGAGCCGAACTAAAAGTCTCATTGCATTCATTACATTTATGCTCAGTATTGGGTAATTCAGTTTTGGGGGTATGTACTCTCCTCTTGTGGTTGGAAAAACTATGCTTGGAACGATAGGAACGGTTGCAGATGAGGCATGGGAAAATTTTTTCGTCCTTTGGGATATTGTTTGTGTCCTTTGTGTTAGACTGAAATAAGCAAATGAAATAAGAAAAAACCAACTTTAGTTTAAAAAAACCATACCTCACTTTCTGACCATTTATCCTCCATAGACCAGTCCTTATCCATATCATTGTTATCATCTTCATACTCTTTTAGTTCTTTTTCTAGTTCATCACAAATGATTTCGTTCTCCTTAGAAGTCTCAGTAATAGTAGATTCGTCGTCTTCTTTGACTAATAAATCCACTTTTTCTTCCTGCTGTACTATAAAGGCAGCTGCAGTATATTTACAATTGTGGTCGCGCAAATCACAAGCCGAACAAAAATTCTCATTGCATTCACCACATTTATGTTCGGTTTTGGGTAATTTATTTTTCTTGAGTGATATTTTGAGATTGTGTACTTTGGATTTGTGGTTGTAATAACTATTTTTGGAACGATAGGAACGCTTACATATGTGGCAGGGAAAAAGTAACTTATCATTTAGTAATTTTTTTTCGCCCCTTGTGACAGACTGAAGCAAGCATACGGAATAAGAAACAAACCAGCTTTACTTAAAGAAAACCTACCTTTTTTTTTGAGCAGTTATCCTCCATAGACCAGTCTCTATCCATATCATTATTATCATCTTTATATTCTTCAAGTTCCTCTTTCAGTTCATTGCAATTGATTTCATTTTCCCTAGAGGTTATATTATTTTGTTCTTCGTGTTCTCTGGCGGATAAATCGACTTCTTCTCCATGCTGTACTAGGGAGGAATGTTTACATCTGTGGTCGCGCAGATCAGGATCTGAACGAAATCTCTCATTGCATTTCTCACATTTATGTTCGGCTTTGTGTAATTTAGTTTTCTTGTGAGCTTTATTGAGATTATGTACTTTGGATTTGTGGTTGTAATAACTATTTTTGGAACGATAGGAACGCTTACATATGAGGCAGGGGAAAAGTAACTTGTCATTTTGCAAGTTTCTTTTGTCCCTTGTGACAGACTGAAGCAAGCAAATGATATAAGAAACAAACCAACTTTATTTAAAGACAACCTACCTTACTTTTTGAACAGTTATCCTCCATAGACCAGTCTCTATCCATATCATTATCATCACCCTCATATCCTTCAAGTTCCTCTTCTAGTTCATTGCAAATGATTTCATTTACCTTAGAAGTTATATTATTTTGTTCTTCCTGTTCGTTGGCTAATAAATCCACATTTTCTTCCTGCCGTACTAGGGAGGTAACTGCTTTTATTTGTATTTTTTTGGAATTTGTTGCAAATATATCAGTAGCTTTACATTTGTGGCCGCGCAGATCACAATCTGAGCGAAAACTCTCATGGCATTCCTGACATTTATGTTCGACTTTGGGTAATCTAGTTTTCTTGAGAGGTTTTTTGAGATTATGTACTTTGGATTTGTGGTTGTAAAAACTATTTTTGGAACGATAGGAACGCTTACAGATGAGGCAGGGGAAAAGTAACTTGTCATTTTGTAAATTTCTTTTGCGCCTTGTAACAGACTGAAGCAAGCAAATGGAATAACAAATAAAACAATTTTAGTTTAAAAACCTACCTCACTTTTTAAGAAGTTATCTTCCATAGCAGAATCTCTATCCATATTATTATCATCTTCATACTCTTTAAGTTCATTGCAAATTATTTCGTTTTCCTTAGAAGTTATATTAATATTTTGTTCTTTGGCTAATAAGTCTACTTTTTGTTCCTGTTCTACTAGGAACGCTGCTGTTTTTGATTGCAACTTTTTAAAATTTTTTGCATATATGCCATAGTGTTTACATTTGTGGCTACGCAGATCACGAGCCCAACGAAAACTCCAATTGCATTCCTCACATTTATGTTCGGCTTTAGGTAACTTGGTGTTCTTGGGAGATTTTTTGAGATTATGAACTTTTGATTTATGATTGTAAAAACTGTTTTTAGAACGATAGGATCGCTTACAGATGAAGCAGGGGAAAAGTAACTTGTCGTTTTGGAAAGGAATAGATTTATCTGCCATTAGCTTGATCTCACGTTCCCCTTTATTTAAATCTTTTACCTCTGTTAACAAACTCTCATTTTCGGTTTCCCTTATTAGTTGCTCTAAGGTTTTATCATCTTCATTTACTAGCTTCTCCTGTTTAATGGGATCATCTTCAGGATCCTCTTCTTTAACAGAGCCTTCTTTTTCCAAGATAATACCTTCCTCAGCTAAGGTTAAATGATGTACCAGGAAATGGCTGGTAAAATTATCCAACTCCATTTTTGTAGCACACAAACAACAGGTAACATTGTACACTGCAGACGATATACAATATATTTCACCACATTTAAAGTTGTGGAAGGCATTTGTCAATGATGGGGCTAACATTTCCTCTTTTATTTTTTATTAGCAATTTGTCACTCAGTTTAGCACAAAACAAATAAAATATAACACTTTACCGAACAGTTTACGGAATAGAATTCAGCTATAATTTATTAATAAAGTGCTGCCAACTTGAGATTTATTGTTTTAAACAGAGTTGTCAGCTTTTAAATTTCAAAAAGCACTAAGTAAAAAAAAACGCTTATCTTTTTGATATAGCACTAATAGTGCTTTCGCACTGCGTGGTTTTAAAGAAAAAGTTTTTTTTAACTTTAAAACCATCATTCAAAACCATTTTTGAATTGGTTTTAAGTTCGTTTTATGAAATACAACCTTGTTTTCGATGTTACTAAATTCAGTGTTATTAAAGTAAAAACATTAAACCAGCTGATAATTTAAATGGCGCTCAAAAACAAAGATTGTACTACATTGTTGCTCTTATCCATTGTTGATGTGAACATAAGAGATTATTTTCTTTTAAAAACAATGCTTTTTGATACATAACGACTTGATTTTAAAGCTCTTGTGCAAATTACATTAATCTTTCTTTACAAAATGTAAAATATGTTTTTTGGATAATTTTTCTATTAAAAAAATTTCTTAAATTTTATTGAAACAAAAACAGATGCAACAGCTGCTGGCCAAATAAAAGTTAAAACCAGATTTACGAAAGCTAGTAGTGTGAACGCAATGCTCTTTGCTTTATGGTGTTAATGATTAAGCCAGGTTTTAAATTTTTGGTGTGAAAACAGTATAAGTTTTATTTCTCAGCGATGTCACAGAACACGTTTCCGATCGACAGGGGTTTCAATTCCGTAAGTGGAGTCTTTAGAAAACGAAAAACGAACAATTTATTCGGAATCAAATTACGTCAAATTTTCAAAGTGGTTTTGATATTTTTGATGATTTCTTAAAGAAATATATTAATTAAACTAAATCAAACTGAAAGATTAAAAGGTATGTTTTATTATTACATACATAGACTTTTTGAGTATTTAGTTAATATTTGTATAAAAACACTTTAATTTTTTAGACTTATTAAGACAAACAAAACAAACTGATGCATTTTTTAACCGAAGTATTGCCACACTATGTTTTTGAGCAAACCACTTATTTTTGTGAACAAATTTTTTTTTTTACTATTTTTCAAATCTGGTATGACAATCCGAGTTGTAGGATCTCTAGATCTTTATGGCCAGTTAATTCCAGTCGTAGGACTTTCGCTCTTCTCTCTATGAGTAGGGCGGAGCTAAGGCTAACTACGGGCATTATCACGGGCCACTGTGATGTTCGGGCGATGACTCGTATTTTTAAGTTTGAAAAGCTTGTGCCGCCATGGTACGGAAGGTAAAGCACCCGCATGCCAGCCACGAGTTCAAACCGATCAGTCTCCCTTTCTTCTTAAAACTTTGGAAGTTGGTTAACCTTGAAATAAGGTCAAAAGGATCTAGCCTCGTTGTGTGGTGCGAAGCATGACTATATTAGGGGCAAATCAGTTGAAACTACTCTATACGAGGTGGTAGGTTTTATCGAGAGAAATTAGGCTAGATTGGATTAGCGTAAATCTTTCTGCCTTTCTCCTTATCACGGGAGCTTGTAGAAGTACCCCACAGGCGGCTCTGAATGTAATGCTCGATGTCCATCCTTTGGACCTTGAAGTTCACTTTCAGGCGGCAACGAGTGCTCTACGACCCAGGGAACTTGGTTTCTGGTGGGATGTGGAGAATGGGCATCCACGTGTATTTAATTGTTTGAGGCTGAGTCTTGGGGCTAGTGTGGGAGTAAGTGACTATGTCGTGCCGACCACGTGTTTCGAGACTGTTGAAGTGGTGATACCGAGTAGGGATGTTTGGTGGAGGTGTGGACCCTCCTCTTGGCGGATTGGCCGTTTTCACGGATGGATCCAAAATGGAGGAAGGCACCGGGGCTGACATCTACTGTGAAGGGCTTAACCTTGTTTACTATTATAAGTTTAGGGGCGAGTGCAGTATATTCCTAGCGGAAGTTATTGTGGTTAGGAAGGCTTTGGAGAAGATTGAGATGGATATTAGTGGCATTAAGGATCGGGTGACTATTTTTGTGGATAGTCAGGCGGCTCTCTCAAGGCACTCAGTTCTTGCTTGGTCAGATCAAAGGTCGTTTGGGATTGCAAACTAGCCTTGGGTAGACTGCGGAAGACCGTTCAACTTTGTTGGGTACCGGCTCGTCGGGGCTCTGGGTCAGCGGTTCTTCGGACTGAGGGCGTTATGCCGCCGCTGGACCACTATATTAGTGTAATCGAAAAAATTTTCGTAGGGAAGGCTGGTCAAATCTGGTACGACAATCCAAGTTGTAGGATCTCTAGATCTTTATGGCCAGTTAATTACATATATTTACATATATATATACCATGGTATATATATATATACATGGTATATATATATATATATACATGGTATATATATATACATGGTATATATATATATATATATATATATATATATATATATATACCATGTATATATATATACCATGTATATATATATATATATATACCATGTATATATATATATACCATGGTATATATATATATATATATATATATATATGTATATATATATATATATGTATGGTATATATATATATATATATGGTATATATATATATATATACATGGTATATATATATATACCATGGTATATATATACCATGCCCATACCATTCCATGAAGGAACACGGGGACTTCTCTCAGTCAATGAGCTGCTCTCGATTCTATTTTTAGACTCATTGAAAAGAACCTACAGTTTAACGCCGGCTCCGTACGACAAATGCATTAGAGAAGTTTTACTAGCTAATGTTATGAGGTGATGCCGCTGTTGAAAAAACTTGTTTCTTTTTTCAGATGGCCTGGTATTGAACTGAGGACCGTCTGGTTGGTAGGCGGGGTTCTTACCTACCATACCACAGCGGCACATCAAATATAAATAATAAATATTTATTACTTTACTAACACGAATATGATTCCGTTTGGTCATTTTTAAGTGAGGAAGAAACGAAATAAAGAGAAATAAAAAGAAAATTGAAACAAAAAGGGTGATTGTAATTATTTTTTTCAAAACTGATTGAAAAAAAAAAACAAATTATAAATCGACAATGTAAACATTAACGATTACGGATTTATAGGTAATAATTTAATAAGCTGTACTCAAATACAATATTTTTAAATTAAATGTTTGACTACATAAAAGTGCGTAAGAATCAAATGAGGAATTGATACTCTTTACGTTTTTTTAATATTTTTTTCCTTAGCTTATTTTAAGAATGTTTTTTATGTTCTTTCTAAAGATATCTGTTAGAAAATTTTTTGTTATTCTTTTTTCTTTTCAAAATGTCATTTGCGTATATTTACATTTATTTTGTTTGAAAACTACATAGTTGAATTATGTATCTTACCAAAAACAAACTTAAAATTCTAAAACTAGAATAGACTAAGGCTACTAAATTGAAATTTAAACTATATACTGACCTACCAATAAATTGCTGTTGCCACTCTCTTGTGCTAAACTCACTGCTGCAGTATTATTTGCTGCTTTACTATTACCAGTAGTAGTAGTAGGAGTAGTAGTCGTAATACTTAAAGTACTTTCATTTTCTATTGTTGTCGGTATTAAAATTGCCGCCTTTTCCATTGTCGACTTCTCTAATGCTGCATCATGTGTACGCATATGAGAATTTAAGCCACCCGATTGGGCAAATCCTTTACCACATATTTTACACACATGCTTGCGATCTTTCGAGTGTATGAGTTTATGGACACGCAATGCTTTCTTACGCTGGAATGTCGAACCACAAATGTCACATTTGAAAGGCCTTTCACTACTATGCGTTACCGCATGTACATTAAGATCGTGAAAGGAAAAGAAACTTTTACCGCATACCTCACATTTGGCAGGTCTTTCACCTGTGTGACGACGCATATGAGCCGTCAGGACACCACGATCTCTACAACGTTTACCACATATTTCACATATTACGGGCATAAGACCGGTATGACAGATCATATGAGATTTAAGTTCCTTATCGGTAAAGAACTCCTTGCCACATTCTTTACACTTATGAGCCTTAATGCCTGTATGACGTATCTTGTGGCGCATCATATTACCGGTTTGTGTAAAAGGTTTACCGCATATATCACAAAATATGCCAGTATGTTTCCATTTGTGGCCGCGAAGATCACGAGCCGAACGAAAACTCTCATCGCACTCATCGCATTTATGTTCGGCTTTGGGTAATTTAGTTTTCTTGGGAGGTTTATTGGGATTATGGACACTGTATTTGTGTTTCTGTAAACTATGCTTTGAACGATAGGATCGTTTACAGATAAGGCAAGGGAAGGGTAGCTCATCGCTTAAGATGTTCGCTTTTTCATTTGTATCAGACTGTAACAAGCAAATAGAGTAAGAAAAAACCAATTTTATTTTAACAAAATTATACCTCACTTTCTGAGCATTTATCCTCCATAGACCAGTCCCTATCCATATCATTATCATCATCTTCATATTCTTTTAGTTCTTTTTCTTCATCACAAATGATTTCGTTTTCCTTAGAAGTCTTAGTAACATTTTGTTTTTCATCTTCTATTACTAATAGATTCTCCTTCTTATCCTGCTGTACTAGGGAGGCTGCTGCTTTTGTTTGCAACTTTTTGGAATTTCTTGTTATGGGTTTGTGTACCATTATTTCGATTTCAAGCTTTTCCCCTATACTTAAATCTTTTACCTCTTCTATTCCCAAACTATCTTCTTTTTGCTGCTGCTGCCGTTGGAACTCGTTAGCATCTTCGGTTTCCCTTATTAGTTGCTGTAAACTTTTATCATCTGCATTTACTTGCTCCTCCTGTTTAATGGGATCATCTTCAGGATCCTCTTCTTTAATTGCTATACTATCTATTATATTTACATCTCTGTTTAATTTAATTTTACGCTTCCGGTCTAACTCTTCTAAATTAATACTTTCCTCGGCTAAGGTTAAATGCTGTGTCTGAAAATGACTGGTAAATTGTTCCAAGTGCATTTTTGTGGTACACAAGCAGCAGGTAACATTGTACACTGCAGGCGATATACAATATATTTCGCCACATTTAAAATTGTGGTAGGCGTTTGTCAATGGTTGAGCTATTTGTAACATTTTCTCTTTTAAATCTTTTATTAAAAATTTATCATTTGTTTTAATAAAAACAATTAGAATATTGCACTTTACTAAACAATTACTGCATGGCAGACAGCTACAAATTTATAAATAAAAAGTGCTGCCATGTTGTAAACATAAGAGAATTGCCAACTAAAATTAAAACTACAGAACAGTAAAGTGGTTAGCTTAATAAGTACACTTTATTTATTATTAAAATCAATTTAGGAGTAAATGTGTTTATGCTTTTTTCTCTCTCAAATTTAATATAAATTAACAATTTTATTCTTTTTCTGTTTTATATACTCTGAAGTATATATGTATAATGTATATATAAATGTCATATATATATATGTAGATATATAATTTTACAACTTTTTAAATACAATCTATTTTTTCTTATTACGTTTACGTTTTTTATCCGTGCCATGCAGACCTTTTTTACGTGTTATACAAACACGACAGAACCAGTCCTCATTATCTTTAGGTGCCACAAATATACCCACACAGACCCTTTGAAAAAAATTAATTTTTAATTTCTTTCTTATATACAGTTTTAAAAAACTTACCAATGATACCATGCATCACAACCATCACAGCCAATCATGGGAGAACCATCATCGACTTTACCGCAAGCCGGACATATCCAAACACGATTACCCTCGGCATCCTGTAAATTTTAAAGAATTAATTAATAATAGTAACTAATAAACTATAAGATTAATAAATTGCTTACTATATACGAAGAAGGACGGCTTGTTTCCGTTATTAGTGTCAAAGGACTTTGTCTGTCTGCACTTGAGGTTTTACTAGTGTTATCAGCCGAATGTGTGTTACTAGTAGCCGAGCCGGATATATCATGTTGTTTAGTGGTTTGCAATAACTGATGAGGTAATAACACAGAACTGGCTGATATAGTACCACCTGAAAGCCAAGGACTTGGTGGCGGTACTACCATATTGCCTGTGGATGCAGTGCCTGACTTGCTACTATCGCCTATATCCAATGAAATAGCATTTGCAGCTGAAATGGTATTATTGCCAGTTGTTGTGTTAGACGCTAATTCGCCACCTTAAGGAATAAATTCATTGAATTGAAAACAGAAATATTATCGGAAAAAAAAACAGTACTTACTTGTATTCAATTTATGTTTAGGCGGTCTTGTTACCAAAGGTGATATGCGTGCTAGTTCGGGCGAAAGTTCTCTTTGTTGTTCTCTCGTTGGTGGTGGTGGTGGTGTTGAACACTTAGAGGCTGTTGCTGTCGTAGCTAGCGAATTTTTATGACCATCCTCACGCGGAGGTGTTGGTGAATGTGTAGAGCCTAGTTTTAAAGTTAATTTTGGTACTAAAGAGGTCTGATTAGATGCCGTAGCACTTGTAGTATTGGATGCAACTTCTGGCTCAATTGTTGTTCCTGTATTTATGGAAACCGGTGATAGTTTTTGCTTTTTGGCTTCGCTTTCGCCTGTGACTACCGCCGCATTTACTGCATGTGTAGTATCCTTTTCTTTTGCCGTAGATGTCGTGAAGCTTGTTAGAGTGGATGTTTGCATAAAGCTTGTATTTTGTGTAGTAGTCAAATCCTCTAATACTGTGGTACGTTGTTTCTCTTTTTTCTTTTCTTTTTTTAATTTCTTTATCAAATCCTTACCCTTGATTTTCTCTAAGCCACCACCACCACCGCTATTATGGGAAGCTAACACAACTGGTGCCGTGTTGCTGCTTATTGTTTCAGTTATTGTTAAATGCTCTTTCTCTTTTGTGGGCGAGCTCTGTTGTGTCTGTTGAAGTAAATACTTTTCAGGTTTTTCTTTACTTTTATTTTTATCCTTTTTGTCCTTTTTCTTTTTGATTTTGCCCTCTTTTAGTTCTTTTAGTTTTTTCAGTTTTTTATGCTCTTTACGTTTCTTTTGTATATCAAACACTGTAGCCGAGATGTTAGCCGAAGAAGATGTTGGAATGGCGGCAGTTATGGTAAGGTTATCAAAAACGGAGGAGCCAGCCGTAGAGGAAGAAGAAGCGGGATTGTTCGAATTAAAATCGTTTTTGTGAGCATTGAATGTAGGATTGGCATTAGCTGTCAGGCTGTTGTATGGTATATTTTTTGACGAGTACGCCAGGCCTGTTGAAGTCAAAGGTATTAGATCAGCTCCACCAGCCAATTTACCTACACCACTGCTCTGCGTTGTGCCACTGTTGCCCATTAAAGCATCAGTTTTGTCTGAACTTATTAGATGGGCAGAGGAAGATTTTTTAACTTGTTTTTTCAATTTTTTAAGTTCTTTTATAGACAAATCTGAGTCCATAGGCTTTTGTAATGACAAAGTGCCAGCAGTATTGGCTGCGAACATATCATCCATAGAGGAAAAACTATTATGTGTTTGCTGTATGCTTATAGGCGGTTGTTGTTGTTTAACTGATGGTGGTGGTGGTGGTGGCTGATTTGCTTCGTCGGAATCATCAGATACCTCTATAGGTTCATTATTTAAGGTAATCGGTGTCTTTATGTTCAAATCACCAACTCCTCCCATTGTTGGATGATTTTGTTTTTTGTTTATAGAGAAATCTATACCAGATTCTTGAGAGCCAGGCAAAGATTTCGAGTGCTTTCCACCAAGTGGTATTAAATCAATGGGACTGTTGTCATTCTTTTTCATAAGCTGCTCAAAAGTATTCAGAGACATGCCGCCTGGTGTTGAAGGTATTGATTTACCACTTATACTACCACCTGCACTTTCAGGCGTATGAGCCTCTGTTGGTAACTTCTTAGCGAAATTATCCTGCGTCAAATTACTAGACGAGTGGGCATTACGGGGTTTTGGAGTTTTTGGTAAATCCGGTTCATTGGAGTTATTACTGCTGGTATTTGTATTGGAATCATTTAGTTTTGTGAGGAAATCGGGCACTAGAGGGGCTACATTGCAATAACTACGCTCAGAAGACTGTAAATTCGTATCCAGTTTCTTTTTATCCATTGTTAGATCCTCAGATGCTGTTATAAAATCAGAAAAGATTTTAATTCCATTTTATTTTAAAGCATATTCGAATTAAAAACTTACCCTGATTCGCTGCCGCATTATCTGTTGAGTTTTGTTTGAGATTGGGGAAAGGAAATATGCCTGGTAGTAAAGGATTTTTAGAATTACTGGAAAATGCTGCCAAACCTGGTGTAGGAAAGAGACCAGGTGTTGGTATTAGACCGGGACGTGTGGGAAATGGAAATTGTAACATAGAGAGCATATTACCGGGTAAGTTTGGAAAGGGTGGACGATTTGGCAGCATGAAAGGTTGTATCAAATTGCTTGCCAGATTTTCAGTATTTGTCATTAAACGTTTTGAATTGCCCGGTGATTTCAAAGGCGGTGTAGTCCCCGGAAACACAGATGGTGAGGGTAATTTTTTATCTGCTATTAAACTAGTATCAACGGTTAAGTCTGTAGTTTGATTCGAAGTAGGTTGTGCTTTGAGTATGGTATCCATACGCATAAGTTTTTTATTAATTGATTGCACTTCTTCACTAGTGGGTACTGCCAATGGGGGCGTTGTTATATTAGCCATTTTGTTATCATTATTTGAAAGTTCCTGTTTCAGTAGTTTATTTTTCTTTTTATGTTCTTTGCGTTCTTTAGCGCCTGCCATAATCAACATTTGTTGTTGCAATTGCTTATTTTGTTGAGACCATTCTGCGGTATTATTAAATCCTATTGGATTGGGAAAGAATTGAGCCATATTATCAAATTTCAGATTGCCCATACTGTTGCGTATATCCTGCGGTATTTGAGAGAAATTCGCTCCAAATATATTGGTATTATTTATATTGGCTTTTTTGCTGAGACTACCCAGTAAATCTGGCGGTAATTGAGATAAATTCGAACCGAATAAATTGGTGTTCATCATATTG
This sequence comes from Wohlfahrtia magnifica, assembly GCA_023159175.1. NCBI lineage: Eukaryota > Metazoa > Arthropoda > Insecta > Diptera > Sarcophagidae > Wohlfahrtia > Wohlfahrtia magnifica. The sequence goes on along the minus strand of JAKWBJ010000202.1, from coordinate 781,908 downwards.
CTTTTTTTACCCAATATCGGGCGTATATCCTGTGGTAATTGGGCCATATTGGGTATAAACAAATGGCTATTGGCTAAATTGGCTTTTTTGCTATTTTTCTTTAAAAGATTATTGGGAAATGCGCCGGGTATTTTGGGAGAATTTTTGCTGCCCGGTTTGCGGCCACGTTTTTTAGGTTTATTCACTAGTTCTACAGTTTCCATAGGTTTTTCACCAAATACACGATTTATCATAGTTAGATCGGTAGGCTGCTGATTAGGATTTATACCCGTTGTTGTGGTTGGTATTAAAGATTTATCTTTAATATCATCGACATTAATGACATTGTTGTTCTCTAAACCCGTACCGGCACCACCAATAGTGGTTTCAGCAGGCAGTGGTGGAAATAAATTCCTACCTACAGGTGTGCTTGTTATAGAAGTATTCGTAGTAGCTACCGCTGGTCCAGGTGCTGGTGTTATAGTTGTACCCGAGGGTAAATTAATAATGGGGGTATCATTAAGGCCGGGTAAACGCATCGGTGTGGGTGAGGCAGATTTAGGTGTCTTCTGTTTGGAAATCTTTTTAAATATATTTAATTTAGTACGATCTGGCTCATTGGATAGCTTAAGTTCTTTGCCATCTGTAGTAGTTAAGGCAGGATTTTCTATTATTTCCACAGCAGGGTTTTCAATTTTAGGTGCTTTACTCAAAGCAACATCGCTCATGTTCATTACTGTTGTCGGTATTTGTGGAGAAGTATTATTGGAGGGTTTAAAAGCAGTTTTTACTGGAGACACATGAGTTAAATCTCCTTGCTCCGTTTTCATTTTAAGATCTTCTACATCAACATTTAGCGGTTTTGGCAATGCTTCAGCTACCATCCGTGCCGGTGGAAATATGGGTACCAAAGGTGGCGGTTGTATGGGTTTTTTAGCATTCTTTTGCGCATCCATTAACATTTGTTGTTTAAGCATTTTTTGTCTTTGCTTAGCCTGTTTACGCAATAGCTTTTCCAATTGTAGTTTTTCGGGTCCAGGTGGCATACTGGCCACTATAGCGGGGTTTATAATTTTTGATTTTTTGTCGGGGCCCATTATGGTGCCTAATATTTCAGGAGGTATTTTACCTTGTTTGGCCATTTTCTGCAACATTTTCATATATTTACGATGGGCTTTATCAACGGTATCTAGTTTATGCATTTTATCAGCCACAGGTTTGGCATGTTTTTCACTTAACGATTGTCCTGGCACCAGAGGTACCTTTTGTTTTTTGGCTTTTTTCAATAGCATATTTGCATAATTAGTTTGCGGCGTATGTAAGCCGCCAGCATTTTGATGCATCATGAATGATTTTTTATTATAATTTGCAGGCATAGGAGGATGAGCCTCATGTGGTTGGGTTTTACCGCTAAATAGTTTAATTTTTTTAAAGGGCCAGTCATTACATTGTTCTAATTTCTTGCTTGTAACCGGTTGGGGCTCAAGAATACGAGCCAAGGCTTTCTTTGTTTCTTTACTTGTGCTAGGTTTAGCTTCATCCACTCCTTTATCTGTTGAATCTTTATCAACTAAATGTAGACTTTCTGCAGTTGATGGTATAGGGGTAGAAGTTGCTGAACGTGATGGTGGTTTAGGTAGTGGCGGTGGAGGAGGTGGCGGCGGTGGTGGTGGTGGAGCATCTAGGCCCAAAAGTTTGTCTGTTATACATGAGATTTTATTAAAAAAGTATAATTGAAATAAAATAACGCTAATACTCACCTATGATATCGGGTACTATGGCTTCTGGCATTTTGCCTTCTACTGCAGGCGATATATAACCACCGGTAGTCATAACAACGCTGCTTACCTCTCTGGTAGGCCTTTCGCCATCTTCAAAAGTACTTGTAGGTTTAAACAGAGATTGCAGAGTATTTTTATCCAAAGCATGTGAAGCGTTGAGATTTTTGTTTGCAGAATCTAAAAAGTTATTTAAAGACATTATAGACTTCAGAATAAAAAATGAATGCTTTTAACTGATTACCATTGTTTGCCTCCCCATTATTACTGGCCAAATTATTGTCTGGAAATGTTTTAGAATCCCCTAAACCACTTGATGCGGCGGCCTCATTGGGTGAAGTTATTTCTGGTGGCAACATAGGTGGCAAATGGTCATGTATGTGTACCCGGCGAGTTAAAACTTCTTTACTACCCGGTTTTAAGAAGTTCAAAGCTGAATCTTTACGCGCCGGAAATTTTGGTACTTCCAAAGCAAATGGTACCGGTTCAACATTGTTGATATAGTCCAGCAGTTCATTTAAATTAACATTTATACTGCTCAAGGTCAAGGTCACATCATTTAGATTTGCCTCTGTGCGATTGTCTACAGAGGAAATGTAAAGAAACAAAACAAAAAGCAAAGAAAAAAGGCAAATCCATAAGTGACGATCAAAATTCCTTTACACACACATTCACACACAATTAGACTTACAATGCTCTACTTGACGCCTTAGATCACGGGTAAATTCTTTCAGAAATTTATCCAGCACATCCTGTAAAAGTTCCAAAGGTGCTGTTTGTGTGGCATTATAACCAATTGTTTGACAAATTTGTGCTACTGCTATACGCAATAATTCTTTCATATATTGGTCACTCATTCGGAAAGTTTTCTTTTTACTTTTTTTTTGTTTTGTTTTGGTGTCGACTTTTTTTTCTTTGGGTTTTCTTCTTAACACTGAACAAAAACACTCACAGACACAACTACAACGTGAAAGTTTTTTCACTAGCTTTTTTTAAACAATTTTTTGGTTTTTTGCTGCTGTTTTTTACTTAAATCCAATGCATTTTGATGTTTTGGTAAATTTTATGCTTATTTTTTATAAATTTCTTAATAAATCTTAATTATTTTTATATTTTTCACAGGAAAATTCCTTGGAACAAAATAATTTTGTGTACACTCTGAATCACGTCTCTAAAATTGATGCCTTTTACAAAACAAATTGGAATATAATGGAATGGAACACTACATGCAGCTACTAACAGTAATGCCAAATATAATTTGATGGCAGTACCAAAAACGCGTTTATTTAAGAATTTATAATGCATATTATTTCTTTATTTTCTTTTTTTTATATATAACATTTTTGTTATATTAATTAAATAAAACTGGTTGAACTTTCACTCTGTACATTGGAATCAATTTAACCCCAATTTATTATTACATCAACTTTATTTAGATTTTATTTCTGTTAATAAAAAAGTTAAGCGTTCAGGGGTGTTACAGAATACGATTGTTGTCAGAATCAGAATTGAAATAGACCAAAAATGAATTTGGTATCACAGAATTCGATATTATCGATTTTATGTTCGAATCAGAAATGATATCAGAAAATGGTGCCATAGAACCCTTTTTTTGTCAGAAATAATCCGATTAGCTGGCAGATTTGCGTTGTTTATTCTTATTTTTCTTACACATATATGTAATTTAAACTAAAAGTAGTTACAAGTAATACATTTAAGTTAAAATGAAATAATTAAATGAAAAACAAAATTAAAATTTTTCTTTTGATTTCTTTCATAACACTCTTCATCCATTAATAATAATGTTGCCACAACCTCCACCATAATTTTGCTACAAGAAATTTGCATCAAAATAAAATGTTAAAAAAATTAACATTTATACGCCATTAAATTATAAACGAACCCAAAAAAATGTAAATATAATCCAAAAAAAAAGTTAAATATATGGTTTTGGCTATTTCGCGTTTTTTTTAAATAAAGTTGACACTACTTTACTTTCGTATTTTATTTTTATATTCTCTTTCTGATTACTTGATAGTTGTCAACATCTTTTATTTACAATTTTTGTTTAACGTTTGCTACAGAAAAATTAAAAATTCCTTATGCATCATATTATTTTTAACAGTTCAACTAATATTTTAAATGAGAAATAATGGATCACGCATAAAATTTTATATATAAAAAAAATTTTAAAATACAACAATTATGCCTTTACAAGAGGAACATAACCCGATGTCGTCTACCATAACAAAACGTCGACGTTTAGAGTCTCCAACAGGATTTGTAAACAATTCTCTGATACCATTGGATTCGAAAAAATGCGGTGAAGTATTGGTAACGAATAATGCTGATAAATGGACATTTGTTTGTACATTTTGCAAGCTGGTAACCGGTGACATTGGAGTGTTTATTTGTCACATCAAAATGGAACATTTACATGGAGAAGAGCAGTTGCGGAAGAATTTAGTAAATATTACGGCAAATAATAACACTGACAATAATGTTCCTAATGTACAACAACAAAATAAATTTCCTGCTATACTTGAGGTTACCTCGTTAGCTCGACAAGAGACCATAGAAGGGTCCACAAATGAACAGGTAGGTACTTTATTAAGTTTATTTTCCATCTATTTTTATTTACATGTTGAAAACTGATAGTTTTTTATATATTTTTAGCAGTTGCACTGCTCTTTGGCCTCCCCTCATAGTACAGAAGAAGAAAGTATTTTACCACATTATACAGACGATCAATCGGAACAATGTGTAAATACATCGTTATTGCAATCTAAGGAAGTATATGAAGTCATTTATTTAAACGAGGAAGCTAATAATAAAAAATCTAAAGCAGAGGTGGAAAACAACTGTATTATGATCGACGATGATGATGATGATTATGATGATGAGGAAGACGATGCAAATAATGTTATAAATGACGCCTTGGATAATAATACCCAGTTTTCATTTTCTTTGAATGATGATGAAGGTTCCAACGATGATTTAGAATTAATTGAAAACGATAATGAAGATAGTGCTTTAGTGCCTACAAGCAGTACTAGCACTACATCTAGAAGAAGATCACGCAAGAAAAAAATTGTTAATGAGCAAGATTTACCCTTTAAATGTTCTTATTGCGGTAAGGGCTTTAAATCTAAACAAGCCATTTATTATCATCATAGAACTCATGAAAAACAAAATCAATTAAAATGTCCTATGTGTCCGGTAAGCCATTGCACCGAACATTTATTCATAAGTCATGTTTTAACGCATGAAAGCTCGACATGCTTTCCTTGTCAAGTGTGTGGCCAAGCATCGTCCACCAATGAAAAACGTCTTGAACATATGAAATCGCACGAAGCAGAAAGACCCTTTGGTTGTGTATATTGTTATCGGCGTTTTCGCAAAAAGCATTTTCTTACAAATCATTTACGTATGCATTGTCAATATTTATGTGATTTTTGTCCAGCAGAGTTTAGTGCACCACAAGCCCAAAGGCGGCCGTATGTATGTCCGTCATGTGAAGATTCACCTAATATTAGACGAAAAGTAGAACACCAACGTTCTTTGGCGGCAAAAAACCAAAACATTGAATTAGACCAAGAGTAATAATGTTGATACAAATTCTGATTTTTTCTGAAATACATAATACATATACATATTATTGGTTTATACTATTATTATATGTAATTCTAAGTTGTTTTAGTTACTTTGAGAGCGTTAAGAAAGTATTGCTGAAATTGATATTTCTTTTTACACATACATCTATAAGTCACATTTAAACTTTTTTTAAAATTGTAACAAATCTACCAAACTATCGACTAAAAATAAAAATTTAATGAAATAAATGTAATTTTGAAAATAATGAATTACAAACCGAAATTAAATTAAAAAAAAAAATATATGATAAACTAACAAATAAGACCGAAAGAAAAAAACAAGATTTTTCAAATAATTGTCTGCAGCATACTTGAAGTCTTTGTCATAGACAAAGAACGATCTTGAAATCCAGCTAGTGATAAAGATACGTCACCGTTGTTTTTTCGATCACAGGATTCATTTGTCAACTTTGGTTATTTATACTCCTCCTTGTGCAAACTCATTCCATCTATGTGACATCTCAATTTACTGAAAGTCTGCATGTTTCAGGATTCAAACAAACGTCACACAGCATGGTTATGCATCTGAATGTTGATATTATGCTTAGGCACTGAACTCTACTTTCATCACTACCGGGATTAAAATTCCAATGGTAATTACATGACGGTTTGAATAATTTAAACGATTTATAATACATTATCTTAAGTAAAATCTAAGTCCGTTTAAATTCAAATTCGTCTCAAACGAGTACCTTCTAACAATACCAACATGTTCAATTTTGAGTATTCTCTTACTGTAACGTAGACTTAACTGAGATGGTTTTAGCTAAGAGAGCAACGTCTTATATGCTTTCTAGACTAACCTGCCTGATAAATTAAACTGCTACCTTTTGGTAACGAGAAGGGCAAGTCTTAATATTCCTTAAACAAAGCTAAAAAAGTAAACAAATCTTTTTAAATACTCGCTTAATAGGCCCTTGATATATGTTAATATTGTCGCTTAATAGGCCCTCGATATATGGTAATAGTATCTTGAATTTTTATACATTTTTTTTAAATTTCACCGTTATGATTTATTTTCCAACCTGGCAATATTTATTTTACTCATACTCAAAACAGGGTGGTCACTCATTCTTATTAACTCATACTCTTTCTTCCGACTCTCACACTCATTCTCTTATTGCAGTTACACTCGGCAAAACCATTCCATTTGACAGCTGGTTAATAAACCAATTTTTCGTATCTATTGAGTGCAAGTGTGTGTAGAAATAAAACATCAATTTTAACAAATTATTTTCAATAACAATGAAAATAAATTAAAAATAGGAAAGTTTCTAAAAGAAAAAAGTGTGAGAGAATTAAGAGATTTTCCTTTAAATAATGTCTACAATCGTAGTTAAAACGGAAAAGTTAGAAAGTGAAGATGTAAAGAAACCTCAAGTAAAAGGAGGCGGTGCTAAGGTTGCTGGCAACGGTAGTGGTGGTGGCAAAGGTAGTGTTAGTGTTGTTGCAAATGTAGGGCCAAAACCTATTGTGGAAAAAGTTCAGTCTACTTTAAAGGTAACAAGTGTAGCCAAGCAGCACTTGAAGTTACGTTTAAAGCAACAACAACCATATACAACGCTACAAACAAATACGAAAACACCGCAAACAACACTTGCAACATCCTCTAATCAACAACAGAATATCACAAAAAGAAGAATTAATAATAGTGCCACGAGGGAGTTGCAAGAGGATAGTTATGATAAAATAAAATCATCTTTTCTTACAGTGAAACGTTTCAGACCACAAACGCCTGTTAGATATGACAGCAGACCGTGTAGCCCTTCTTCTTCCGATTTTGTCGGGCCACCAATGTCGCCGTCTAAATGTGGTGAAATATTTGTAACGAATAATGCCAAAAAATGGACGTTTATTTGTACATATTGCCAAAAGACCACCAGAGATATTGGAGAATTTGTGTGCCACATACAAATCAAACACCTGCATGGCCATTACAACGAAAACGATGAAGAGGACATAGGAGTGGAGTATGGAAACGACGATCATAATAGTAAAGATGAAGCTTCTTTATTAAATCAAAAGGAAGAAGACTCGTTTAACAATCATGATCAAGATGTAAGATTTATTTTTAAGTTACACCTCTACTACTCAACTGATTTAGTTAAAAGTCTATTTTTTATATCTAAACTATTCCCTAGCTATTTACTATTGTACAACTCACATCTAAGGATGCTAAAACTGTTAAGAAAGAAACCTCTTCTAAATCTAGGGAGGTTAGTCCTTAAGTTGTTTTTTTTTTTTTTTTTTTTTTTTTTTTTTTTTTTTTTTTTTGAAAATCTAAATGTAATGAGTTTTTCTATATTAAATAATGACTCATTAAGCCTTTTTATTTTCGTTAAAAAAACACTTTTTGCATGTTTATCGATTTTTCTTTAAACACAAAAATATTTTGACAAAAAGAAACAAAACACACACAGAATAGTTTTTCTACAGTTTTGTGTTTTGCTTTGTATGCTGGTTTTCCTAAAAAAAAATCTACTCGTTTAAGTTTTTCTTCATCGTTGTCTGTGTTTTTACTTTTTTTAAATTGCCTGTGATGTTTTTTCTTTAAAATTTAAATTTGCCACCCTTATAAGGGTTGAAAAGTTTTTTTTAACAAAAATTTATAGAATAAATCAGCATAAAACTTTTTTTTACCAACATTCTTACGATCTCAAGTTTTGATGAATTTAACCCTTAAAAGGGATATAATAAATCCCTTTTATTTTAGATATGGTTCACTAAAAAGTCTGTACTCAGCGTTATATTAAAAAAATTTTAATTTATAGAAAAAAAAAACATTTACTCAGAAATTTGTTTAGATTATACTTAAATAACTGTTGTTTATTTTCTATGAAAATTGTCAAAAAATACTTCTTATTTTTGTCTGTTTCTTGTGTGGAAATACAAAACTAGACGATGATAGTTCGATTTAATTATCAAACAACTCGGACGTGTCTTTTTATTTAAAAAAAAAAAAACTTTCAAATTTTGAAATCAAAACAAGAAAAAAATTAAAAAAAGCATATGTAACAATCTTTTGATGTTTTCGTCGCTTAAAACTGAACATTCGTGTTATTCTTCTTTTCCTTTACCTATTCTCTAAAAACTGTTTAATTCACACCTACCAGTATACTATTGAAAATGGACCACGGCCTTTAAATTTACGGACATTGCCAAAAAATATTTGAACATAATTTTTTCACCCATCACGCTGTATTTAGATGTGCATTAGGAGCATTGCCTACAACTAATATAAAAAAATTGCTCGCAGAATCTGGTTTCCCATCAATTACAGAACGTAAACACTCCAGTAAACTCCACGTTATACCTCTAATGACAAAAACGTCTTCAAACACATTCAAAATTTAATTAAACAAAAATTATTTGCAAAATCCAGTCTTCAATTCATAGATGGATTCAATATGCTAATAAAATATTTCCTAATCTTCAACCATTTTTATTTACGTGAAGTAAATAAAGAACCCTGGTGGCAATTAAAATAAGCTTCTTTTATGCTACAATCGTTTCAAACCACAACAAATTCCTCCTCCTACAAAGATTGTAATCTTGTTTCACAGATAGTTCAAAAACGATAGTTCTTTCACCTCTTCGGCATTCACACATCTTTTGAACCTTACTGCACCATTGAAATTACTCTCCCTTCTACAAATTTTCGGCAACAAATGCTAATATTCACTAGGTTTAAACTTGGCCACACTTTTATCATTTTATTACTCATCAAAACCTGTTGGCTAAAGACAACAAGCCTGTATGTAAGATCTGTAATTCAACACTAACCGTCCAATATCTACTGGAAATATGTCAAAATGTCATTCCCAGAGAATTGCTGCATTCGGAACATCTTCACCTATCTCCCTACTTGCTGCACCTTGTTATAAGTTAACAATATTCTTTTATTAAACAATGTAAACTATCAAATAAGATCAACTTAAATCTTATTATTATTATCCAAATAATATTACATTCAGAGTCGAAGGCTTCAAAATAAAAAAAAAAACAGGACGAAATTCTTAAAAAAGGTAAAATTCGGATCTCAGAACTTTCTTATTATAATAAAATTCAGTTTCAAATACAAAATAGAGAAGTTTAAAAACATATTTGTTCAATATCTTTGTTTTTTAAATGTATGCTTGTTATTTTTAAAATGTAGATCAAAAATCTGTTAATAAAAAAAACATTTATTTGTATATTTCCCACAGTATTTCGATTGTGGCAATTATTTGGATGTTAATGTACACACAGATGCTGATGATACTACACCACCCAATAATAATAAAATAAAAAATAACACAGTCGTCGTATCAGCAACCAAGAAAAACTCAAACACAACATACACTGTCAGCAATCGTCAATTGCATAAGAAAAATAACAGTAAATATGTTGTTGATTTAGTTGAAGACGATGATAATGATGATAATGACAGTAGAGATAATTATCCTAAGACAGCTTCCAATAGGTCTGGTGGTTACGCCGATGTCAAACATTTTGATTATGATAAGGAAGAAGACGATGAGGATGGTGTTCAGATAGTAAATGATGAGAATGATGAAAATGTTGAGGAAGATCATTTAGCTTTTTTAAGATCCGATTCCGTAGAAGAGGCAACAGAGGATGGTGAAGAAGGTGGCGCTGGCGACGACGGTGGTAGTGGTGGTAATTATGGTGGTAAAGGAGTCATTAGAAAATATCGTTCTCATGTACGTGGCAAAGCCTATTGTAATTTATGTGACAAAACATTTCAATATTATTCGTTATATCGTAATCACATGATAAAGCATTCCAATCTTACACCATATAAATGTCAGTATTGCAGTAAAGCATTCAAATCTAAACAGGCCATACGTTATCATATGAATACCCATACAAAAGAGGTACAATATACTTGTCCTTTATGCCCCAACACCTATGGTACAGAAAATCAATTTATAACACACGTTTTAAATCATGAAAGTGATACCTGTTTTCCTTGCATGGTATGTGCGAAAATCTTAAAAAGTGATCAAGAACGTGAACAACATTTGGAAACCCACACCGAAGAAAGACCATTTGGCTGTGAATATTGCAATAAACGTTTTCGTCAACGACATCATCTATCGAATCATTTGAAATTACATTGTCAATATCGTTGTGATTTCTGTAAAGAGGAATTTTCATCTACACAAACCCAGAGGCGCCCCTATGCTTGTCCCACGTGTGAAGATTATCCACACATCAGAAAACAGGTGGAACGGCAACGTTCAAAATCGCTAAACAATCAAGATGTTAATCCCTTAGAAATTCCCTATGAAAATGTGCCACAAGATGGTGGCGGCGATACAGAATGTGTAGATTTGGCTGAGATATCCGATGATGAAGAAGAAAGTGAAACCAGCACCAGTCAAAATGATCAACAAAAACGTATCTCATGTAAATACTGTACACGTTCTTATAAACAAATCAGTGCTCTTAATTATCATGTAAGACAAAAACATCCACACTTGTGGAATAAAATGAAGTAAAAACAGCAAGTATAAAGTATAGGAACTAAAATTTGATATTTATAAGTGTTTTAAGTAAAAAAAAATGTAGAAATTTTGCAACTGCAAACACTTAAAAATATTCAATATAAAGAACTGAAACAGTTATGATATTTACAATATATACATTCTATTATTAAGACAAAAACCCCATTAAATGAACTTCCCTTAAGTACATATTTTAAGTACACATACATATATAATATAATCAATTCACTATTATGCTATTATTATTTATTTTAATTTTGTATTTAGCGAAAATACATTCCACACTCTATTTTCTAGTCCTTTGTAAATCATTTACTCTCTTTAAATTTATTATTTATTTCAGTATTCTTTATTATTGATTCCTATGTAACTTTTTTAAGTAAGCTTTTCATATAAAGTACTGATAATTATTAAAAAGGAACATAATTATGTTTTCACTCATTGCAAGCAAAAAGTTATTTCCATAGAAGTATGTATATTGAGATGATGTATACTAGTTTTAAGTATTAAAAATAAATCACTATTACATTTTATAATAATTATTCCGATTTTGATTATTTGTAAATAGTGCAACATACATACATATAATTCTATTAAAATAGAAATAAAAAAAGAACATTTGTAACAGAAATTTTTGTAAGTTTCTATATGTATAGGGTGGGCAATTTTAAAAGTTTAAACTGGAACCGGTTGTTATTTCGAATCTGGCAACACTAATATCATCCTATTCTGTCACAAAATTCAGTATATTATCCGCTCTAAACGAAATGAATCGATTTAAGCTTGGGCAACGTTGGGATTTATCGGAAATCATCTTTTCGGATGAAGCTTATTTTCATCTTGAGAGGAGGCATTTATTGGCCCATATTTCATATTTTGCAACCATTACGGTCAATGGAGACACCTATTGCACCACGATAACTGATTTTTTGTGCCCGCTCTTCATGGTATTGATGTGAACGTTGTTTTGGTTTTGACACCGTTGAACTATTTTTTGTGGGGCGCAGTTAAAACCTGTGTTATGCCGACAAACAAATGACAATTGAGCATTTGAAGGCCAACATTCGTCATGCCATTGCCGAGATACAACCTCATACACTCGAAAAAGTTATTAAAAATTGGTCCGATCGAATGAGGTACTGCCATATGAATGACATAATATTTCATTTCTAACCGGCACAATTGTGCTTCAAAACAAAAAATAAATTTGACAAAAATTTCAAACCGTTTTTGTTTTATTGCATTTTTATATATAAACTTTTAAATTGCCGACTCTTATAACACGGTGTGACGAAAAAGAAATATCTGAGAAATTATACTACTTTTCTTCGATTAGAATAAAGATCTGTTTTTGGAATTTTAGAAACACCACAAAATCTCGAATTAAGGTTGAAAACCTAGTTTTTTGGACATCACGCACTTATAAGCTAATAACTAAGCTGAATATTAACAGATTTCAAGTACCTTTTCGAATTTGGAAAAAGAAAAACAGGAGTCTAATTCTGGCTTCCTGATCGAAATTAAATTTGAATCGAAAAATATTTCGATATCGTAAAAATTTGTAATGATATTTACTCGATACGAAACGAATAGAATTATAGCTTGTGTGGTAAAAATGATTATAAAAATTGTTTTACAACACTGGGTAAAATATTATAAAAATTATGGTATTGATTATAGACAGAAAATAAATAAATAAAATCAAAAACAGAGTTAGTGGAGTGGTGTAGTATAGTTCTTGAACAGAAGACAGACAGCACTGGTTCGAACCTCACGAAGATTAAAACAATTGTTGTTTTTTGGATTTCTTTGCAATTTCGTTGAACAGATCTTTCATTGTTTTAAAAGCGATCTAAAGCTTTTAAAAGTTTTTAGACTCCCGCCAGGGACTTCTAAGCCTGCTGCAGTCAAAATTTTTCCAGTACTTGCAAAAAAATTTCCTTTCATTCAGTCCACCACCTATTTTTATTCTTGATCAGCGTATACCTAATAAAAAGTTATTGCTAAAAATTAAGAAAAATATGTGTTCTTTGTATGTCACTTTGCGCCACGACTTGAAAAATTTTCTTGGTGGAACTTAGGCTTTAAATTTAAGGGTAAAGTGCTCCCCCAAAGTTGGTTAGCTATCGCTTTCCGCTGGGAACTATTTCACATTAATTTTTTTGCTAAGTCTGTTTGCTTTGCCATAAAGTTCCTAAGTATGTCCTTTTGCGTTGAATTACTTTTAATACTTTGGACCAAAAATTACTACATACATATATTAAATTTTCCTAAATAAATTTTCAATTTTCTTTTTTGTATTAATTTTCTTGTTTAAAAAATTTGTTCGGATGCTTCTTTGATTACGAGGAAAAACTCGTTCGAATTATTGTTTGTTATCGAAAGTTATCATTAGAAATTTCGACTCATTTTATTTGTGATCGAATAAGAGAATTCCAAATAGTCAAAAACTCGTTCGTTCGTATACGAATGCCAGAATTAGCCCACAGACATTTCTGATATACATATTTCTTTGTTTTGATTATTTTCTTTGTTACATATCTCTTAATTTTGAAATTTATAAAAAAAGCCTTGTTAATGCAATGGATTTTTGGCTACTATCTAAATTCGCTTTCAAATTGAAAAATCAAACTTTCTTAAGATCGATTTTTCGAAATTGTTAAGAAATTATAATATAAAATATAAAATCGTTTAAAATGTTTAATTTTCAAGTTTATGTATCGACTCTCCTACAAAAACCTAATTTTACAGTAGAGCGTTTCCTTAATTACTTTGTTTTGGCTGGTTACATCAATACCAAGTTTTGAAAATTATATAATAAATAATACATTAAAATAAAATGAACATATTTTTTAGTTTCTGTATTTTTATGCAAAAAGTTGTGTAAGTGTGTTTGTTAAGCAAAGTACTTCCGATAATTTATCAAGGCTATTAGGATTTTTATTTAAGGTATCTTTGAGTAAATAAATATTAAGCCCTCCTCACACTTTATACCTCATTAGGCAGTCATGAAAATAAACTTTTATCAGCAATAAATAGAAGAAAAATATCATACCTGGGGCACATCATGAGAAAACTGAAATACAAGCTACTACAGACTATTATTCGATAAAATATTGAGCACAACGGGGCAGAAAAAGATTGCTTTGCAGAATATTGAGACGGATAATTAAATTGTATTGGTCACTGGTTTTCAAAAAATATACAAATAAAGAAGATAAAATGTATATTTGCGAGTAAAACAGTTTAATATATATTTTTCTACGAGGTATGCAAGACACTTTTTCTGAACCTACTATTTCTGGTGTTCCTCAGGGTGCTATTTTTGGGCCCAATTCTATTTATTTTAATTTATCAGTCTTTCTGACTGACCTCTTCAGTAGGCGTATTTTTCATTGACTTTTTGGCAGTATTATTATTTTCTTTGATTGATTCTAAAGCAATATAAACTAAACTATTTCTTTAAATTCCTGAACTTTGATAACCTCTAAAACCATTGCTATTATATTTAGTGTCTTTAGACATTTCTTCCCAAATATACGAATTAACTTTAGAAATAACAGACGTGTTATTATTTAAAATTTGTAGTTTCAATGTTTTACTGAGGGTCAAACTTATTAATTTCATGTATCTAGGAAATACCAAATAACTATGTAACACCTTTTTATAAACCCCGAAAACGTTTGTTCTTTTTGATAGAATTATTTATTTAACTTAAAAACTAAAATTGTATTTTTGTCTTCTTTCTTTTAAATAGAAAGAACACTTCAAGAAAGTTTATATTTGTTTCTTTATATTTTCAAATCAAATTCAGCTTCCAAATAAAGTCCGATATATAAAACCGTTAATTTAAAACTTTAACTATGATAGCGCCTCTGGTATTTATTAAGGCTCTCCAGTACTAAATCGTCAGGAGATTTTGTATCAAAATGAAACGGTTCTATGGTATGCTTAACACTTTGCTGTTGAAATTCATCAGAAAAACACTTGAGCGGTAGTGGTGCAGTGTACTTGTTATCATGGATATTTAGAAGACGACCTATAGCCGAGGGTTCTACAAGAGAATGTTTTAATCGCAACTGTGATATGTCAGTTACACAGTACTCGTTTGATGTGGGTAATAAAATGGTACATTTTCTACTGATATCGATGTGATCACAATCTATAAAGGGAATTTTAAAGTCCAAGTCTTCATTATTTGGCAAACTTGTGGAGGGTTTTGTAAAATATCTAGTAGGTGGTGTATTCTGTTGATGATTTTGAAGTTTTGAGGCTAAGGCTGATGTCAGGTCAATGGCGGGCGGTATTGTAAATGATGTTTGAGGTTTTGCTGGTATAATGATTTCCTTAGGTTTTTCCTCTACTTTCAACTTGTTAAGGGCTGTGGTTAAGCTGCTTATGGGTGTGTTACTTGTTTTAACTATAGGTAATTCGAATTTTACTGGTGTTTGTTGTTCATCATTTGTTAATTTGTTGCCAAATTGTAAATTTGGTAACACAAATCCTGTCTGGCCTTTATTCAAACCATTTGGTTTATGTTTTTCTTGCAATTGTTTTAAAAGAAATTGATTCAATTGTGTGGAGGGACTTCCTTTTGGATTTTGTTCACTTTCGTTTTTTTCGGTACTTTTTTCTGTTGTATTTACTAAGCTACCAGGAACTTTTAATACTGGTATATTGAATTTTGGCGGACTAAAGGAAGCCGCTTCTGTGGCTGTTTGCGCAGCAAATTTATTTTTAATAGCATTTAACAATAATTGATTATTTTCTTGATTATTGTTTATTACTGTTGTTGTTGTTGTTAGATTAAGATCCATGGAAGTGTCTTCTCTCTTTTATTGTTGCAGAAATAATAGTGCTGAAATTTTGTTTGTGTTGCACAATAGATATTTTATATATATATTTTTTAATTTATGAATATAATAATGCTGCGAAACGTGGCGTTATAATAACATTGATCTTTAACAAAAATAATAATTTGAACAATCAAGAGTAATAAAATAATTTAATAAAATTATTTTTTTTTTATCAAACAAAAGTAATGACGCATTAATAAAGAAAACAATAGACAGCTGAGCTTAATTTACTTTTTGCAGTCATTCACTCTTAGATGTTAACATTGATACATTGTTGTACATTTTCGTAAAATTAATCGTTAGCAAAAAGTATATGTAAAACGATTTCGAATATATGGGTCACCCATTCCGTTCGAAATGTTTTTGATTCCAAATTTGCAATTCTGATTTTCTACAGAATGTATAGAAAATAGGGATATATATATCTCCGCTCGTAAAATGTAGATAACAAAAAACGGTATCAAGGTTCATACTTCCAATAACTTTGGAAATTTTTGTCATTATGGATAAAATGCGACTTAATTCTTAAGTTTTTTAATCGTTTATTTAATCATAATTAATATAAAATTAAACAGATTACATAAATTAAGATAAAATGCAACTAACAAAATAATAAAATTTAAATATTTTATCCATTCTAAGCACACCATTTCTAAGCTTTCTCCAAACGACAAATAGGTCCTTCTTCCACCATTTTCAAATCAACTTTAGGACCCACCAAATCTCTGATGTTATTTATCCCATATTTAATCATAGTTGGTCGCTCAAGTGATAAGCCCCAGGCTATTACGTTAACATTTTCAGGCAAACCCATAGGTAACAACATTTCCGGCCGGAATACACCCGAATTGCCTACCTCAATCCATTTGTCTAGACCGGGATGGAAACAGAATATTTCCATACTGGGTTCAGTGTAAGGATTATAGGCTGGTTTGAATTCCAGCTGAGTAATGCCTAATTTGCGGAAGAATTCGTAAAGAGTACCAATTAGATCGCCTAATGTTAGGCCAACATCAGCTATAACGCCTTCCACTTGATGGAATTCAGCCAAATGTGTAGCATCTAAAGTTTCATTGCGGAACACTTTATCAATACTAAAGTACTTAGCTGGTTTAAAGCCGCTTGCTTGATTGGCTAATTTATACAGCATACGAGCGCTGACAGCTGTAGTATGGGTACGCAATAAATTCTTTTGCGCCTCTTCTAATTTCCAGTCATAACCATAACCCTGTGAACCATAACCACCTTTGGAATGTACTTCCTTCACACGCTGTAAATAGTTTTGGGGAAATTTATAGCTTTTAGCCGGGTGATTAATAAAGAATGTATCATGAGCATCTCGAGCAGGATGTTGTTGGGGTTGAAATAGAGCATCAAAGTTCCAGAAAGAAGATTCTACATAGTTGTTGGTAGGCATCTCGGAGAAACCCATTTCTAAAAATATTTGCCGGAATTCGGTGCGCACTTTAAGCAAGGGATGTAAGTGACCACGCGCTGGTGGGGCACCCAATGCATCAAAATTATAGGCTTTGAATTTCAAGTCCTTCCATAACCCAGACGCCAGCATATCTACAGTCAAATCAGTTTCCAATTTTGTAAGAGTTGTAGCAAACTCTGGACCCTTGCTTAAGATGAAACTTTTAGTGGTTATTTCTTGCAGTAATTTACGCTTTTTGTATTCGGTAACCAAGTTGGCAGCTAAATCTGTTTTGCCATTCACTACGGCTATAAGGTTTTTTTGCACACTATCTTCTATTTTATTCACTTTACGTTTAACCAAGGCAGGATTTACTGATTTATCCACCATAATCCAACCTTGAGACATGGCCTTACTGAAACCCACTTTAGCATTGGGACCACTTTTCATTAAATCGGCTTGTGTAATACCCTCAACTGGTATGGCATTGTATAAGACAGCCTCATGGCTTCCATTGGCCACTACTGATTGACCTTCTTCAGTTACTTCTAATATTTTGCGTGACGTAGTCTCTGCATTTACCAACTCACCATGCGCTTGTATAGACTTGAGGGCTCCCACTATTTTCTGATGATCAACACCAAATACTTCAACTAAATCTAGAGTATTTACTTTATCGACTTTCTCCAGGTGTTGTAGAATTCTTTCAGTCAGATCAGGATGCATTTTTGCTTTACACAATTTCGCAAAGAACACAGATTAATATTGGTGTGTGCGTTTTTGCCACAACATGCAATCGGAATTTTTTATATCGTTTTGACATTTGCCAAATCCAATAAAAAAGTGATGCCAAGTTTATTCGTACACCGTTAAAAATTGATAAGCAAATGTAAACAAATCAATTAACCCTTGTTAGGCAACACATTCAATTCCGAAATTTTACCTTCTAAAATCTGCCCAAAACTGAATAATTCCTAATTACTTTTATTATTTTCTCTTACGAGTTTATTTTATTTGATAGAAAAAAAAAAATATATATATATATATATATTAATCTTGTTACAAATACAAGTAAACACAGACACATTCATTATCGCTTTAATCTTTATGACAATGTGTTGTTGAAATTGAAAAATCTAAACGTTTGAAAATTATTGTTAAAATGAATATGATAAAAACAAATGTTATGATTAGTAAAGGCTCCTGTAGAAGTAATATTTTCGAAAAGTTATAACGTAATTCAAAGTTGGCAATATGATTCTCAACCAAATTTGTTTTAGTAAAAGTTATAGTTGGCCGACCAAAGGTATCCAAATAGGTAAAGGTTAAATCATTATCCTTTCTTTGCACTGTATATGGAGTCTTTAGTTTAATATTTGTACAACCTTCTGGTAAAATAATCTTAACTACAGCCTCCTCAATGTACATATCATCATAGATATGATCAATTAAACGCATTTTAAGTAGGTAATCACCGGCATTATTAAATAGATATTCAAAGGATGGCATGTTATAGCCCAAAGTATATTGTGTCTTCCAACCGCCAAATAGAGGAAATCTGGGTCTCAGTTCAACATCAACATATTCACGCAATACATTCATATTAGACGTAGAAATATTACCATTACTATCTCTATAATAAACACCAAATGCCGATGCAGGTAACATAGTTTTGTAGGATTTAACTGCAGCCTGGCCGGAACGGCCATCTTTTTGGAATTCATAACGTGAAAATGAACCTTTCAATTTAGCACCGGAATGTGTCAATTGAATATTTTCCTCGACAGCAATATTACCCCAATGTGAAATTTGTATGGTCCTTTCCAAACGATTAACAGTCATAAAGGGATTCTGATTTTCATAGTGGATAGAAAGACTATCCTTGGATAAAGCTAAAATATATGTATTTAAAAAAGAAGACAATTTAGAAAATCTGTACTACGTTAAATCAAAATTTTAGTTGTAAAATATGTAACTTGATTGCTAACAGCTCAATAGGCCTACGGTAAGTCCTCGTTTATACGAAAAAAAAAAAAACATTTTGAATTCTCTTTTTTTCCATTCGCGTGCACACAGGCGAACATTTTGTCGGCAACATTCCATTACTATTGTTATTGTAAAGAAGTAAAGCCGTAATCTGCTTCAAACTAAATGTTTCCCATCAATTTGTTTCCCCGTATAAACGAGGACTAAGGAAAAAATTTACTACATTTATATATAAAATGATAAACATTAGCTAAGAAACCCACAAATACAATTTAAATACTTATATGGCTTATTAAAAATAAATGAGTTTTTATAGTATAAGAAATTTAAACAAAGCATCAGCAATCGCTCGAAGAAGCCGCTGAATATGTTGATTGATTGATATAAATAAAACGACTACAATTTCCTATTTTTTTTTTCTAAATTTAACATTTTTCTTTAATCAACTTACCTTCAATATTTTCATAAGGACCATATTTTATTTTACTACCGGCCAGATTGTAAGGTTTGGTTTGATTATAGGCAATAACATTGGAGGAACTCAAAACAACTTGAGTTTTTTGTTCTATGGTTTTATAGGGCGTGTAGAAATACAAGTAGCCATTGTATCTGACAAGCTGTTTTTCAGATTGTTTGATTTCTTCGGGGTATGGTTTAATAACCCGGCTATATACCAGTTCCACAAAGAAATCTTGGCTTGCGACGGCTGATGGCAATTCAACATTAAAATATGTCAAGTCATCTTTAACCTCTTTATGTACATTTAGTTCCTTTTTCTT
The DNA here is from genome assembly GCA_023159175.1 of Wohlfahrtia magnifica. Classification (NCBI taxonomy): domain Eukaryota; kingdom Metazoa; phylum Arthropoda; class Insecta; order Diptera; family Sarcophagidae; genus Wohlfahrtia; species Wohlfahrtia magnifica. The sequence continues at coordinate 761,950 of JAKWBJ010000202.1, read as the reverse complement.
GGCATCTTTTACTGATATATAGGATAAAGCCGACACAAATTCTTCGGGAATGACTAATGAATACTTATTAAATTGTTTGCCGGCATCGTCCGCGGCAGTAATTTTTAGTGATTCTTTAGCCAACTGGGACGACAAGTTAAGAATACGATCGACGTTTTTATTTATCACCTCAGGAGTAGCCCAGTTTATGTTAAGGAACAGCAGGATTAGGTAAAAATACATAGTTAAAGGCTTAAAAAGCGGCCGCACCATTCTGTTTTAAATACACACAAGACACGTAAGAAAAAATTTTCCTCATTGGGTGAGAACGCAGAGAAAAAATCTTGTCAAGATAAAGAAACAATATGGAGTGGAACATTTGAGAAATTTTATACATAGGGATGCCAGATTAATAAACTAATACGCACACAAAGCAACACGCTTGATTTATTTTTTGATTTTAAATATTTTATTTAGATGGGGGCTACACGATCAAGTTTTACCTTTAAATTTTTAATACACACTCTATTTTACAAATTCACTCACAATTTCAAAAATTGATACCAACTTGATAATCAGATTGCTTTCCACCGAGTGATTCAAGTTGCTTTCAAGAAAACAAAGATCATAATTGTCATGTACAATTTGTAGTTGTTTTCTCAAATTGGAAGGCAAAACTTGATTGTGTAGCCCCCATGCTATTCAAAATTCAAATTTGTAACGCAGTATTTTATTACTTCAGCTTTTTTTATTCTATATTTTTTTGCGAAATTCAAGTTTAGACGATTTTCAATGGCTTTTATATATAACATATATTAAAAAACAGTGGCAACAGTTACCCTTTTGCTTATTTTCTATACATCTGGCACCGATATGTAGATTTTTTGTCAAACAACAAACAATAATATTTGATTTGCTCGAATTTTTTTATTGTCAACTAAGATGAAAACATTTAAAATGTTTTACAAATAGAAAATACCTCGGAAAAAAGCAACCAACACAATGGAAAATAATAAATTAGAAGAAATAGAACAAACCTCATATGAAGATCATATATACGCTGAAAAACAAACCTGCCTCTTAGAAGAGGATGACACACAATGTGGCCATGTCTTTTATAATGAGAACTCACGCTTGCTGAAATTCTATTGTATCTTTTGTCGGGAGACTTATGACAATATTGAATATTATTGTTTACACTTAAGTGAACATATTAAAGATACCAATGAAAACGTAAATGAGAATATAGACCAAGGACTATTTAAGGTAGACGAAGGTTTGCTTTTGATACAGGGGGAGGACGAAGAGAATGGTAATGAAGAACGGGAACAACAGGAGGATGATGAGGAGGAGGGGGAATACACACAAGATGGTTTCGAATATGAACATTCTATAGAAGAGATGTTAAGTGATAACTGCAGCAGTAATATGGCTATAGCGGATTTCGATAACTCTGAAATGATAATAGAGGAAATTGAAGATGCAGATGAAATGCGCAATGAAATTGAACAGGAAATTAATAAAACTTTGACGGAGGAGGAAAATGCAACATTTACGCACGACAATAAACCCTTGACAACTTTTCCGACTGAAACTAAAGCAGCGACAAATTCTACACCGAATCCTAAAATTTCATTAGTAGACAACATTAAAGCCTCAAATAGCTTTGAGGAATGTTTTCTTAAGGAAAGCAATATTGATAAAATTCGTACAGAGGGTGTACGCGTATTAAAAGAAAAAAAGGCCAACAATCGTAACAAATCCATACAAAGAAAAAGGGTAAGTTAAGCTTCTGTCTCATAAATAAATAAATTTGTATAGTTAATTTTTTTCCAACATTTCATTTAGTCCAACCTTCAAGATTTATTAAGATTGAAACGACGGCGTAAAAAGGTTACTACCGTCAAAGTTATAGCAGTTAAAAATCGTATTGCAGAATTATATGAACGCATAAAAAAGGAACAAGAAAAGTCCCAACAATTTATATCCAATGAATTTTTGAATATGCAACAGGAGGAACAGGAAACGCAAGATGCCATCGAGAGTTTAATAAATCATGATGTGGAAAATTGCACTGAGGACACTTCTAAATCACCCATAGAAGAGATCAATTCCGTGTCTGATTCCTCTTCAGATGTAACACGTAAAATTATAGGGGAGACCCTTATAACTCTGATACCAGAAGGTACTAAAATACCGAACAAATTGCCTTCACCCATTAAAAATTCTTTGAAAAACAATATAATAAACGATTATGAATCATCTAAAAATTCCAGTTATGTCGAACCGAACAAAGCTTTCAGCACAAATGAAAAAAAAGCTGTATGTCCTGCTTGTGGTAAAACATTTCGTAGCCATTTTAGCTTAACTATACACAAACGTATACACTATTTAGAATCTGATAGTTCGGTAAAATTGGCCCATAAATGTCCAGACTGTGATCAACTTTTCAATAAACTTAGCCAACTTAAGGTTCACGTAGAAACTGTACATTATCCTGAAGGATTTATTTGCAAAATTTGCAATCGTCAATTGAGTAGTATGTCTCTTTTGGAAAGACATATGGTGAAGGTGCACTTGGGTAAACCTTTTAACTGTAAAAAGTGCAACAAAAATTTTTCCGATCCAGTAACGTATGAAGAGCATTTAGCTTCACATGATTCAGAAGAAATATTTAAATGTACCACTTGTGGTCGCAAATACACTACAGAATTTTTCCTGCTGGAACATATGCGCAATCATAAAGAACAAATACCCCAAACTTGTGTGGTTTGTGGTAAGGTTACTTTACGCATAACTCAACACATGAAAACACATACACCACGCCCAAAACGTTTACTTACATGCTCTGTATGTGGTAAGGTTTTCAATTTTAGTTCGGGTCTTAGTCATCATTTCAAAATTATGCACAAACTACCCAGACCACCACCAAAACCTAAAAAGGAACCAAATTTACAAAATATTAAACGTAAGCGACGTTCTCGAAATTTAATTGGAACAGGAAATAAGAAAAAAGCACTGGAAGGCATCACTAGCAATACGACTTCAATAACAGATGCAGCCTCCTCCTCTTTCGTAATGGATAATGACAAATTTACAGATCAAATAATCGAAGAACAAATCGAAATACCTGCAGAAGTATATGAAAACACATCATCGTTTTTAAACCTGCAAGGCAAAGAAAACCTTATACATCTTCAAAAGTCTAGTCAAAAATATAACGCTCAACAGCCCATGGAGCAGGTAAACTATGGGCAACAAGACGAAGACGCTATTAACCATAAAGAGGAAGAAGCCAAGAGAGTTATTGTAGAACTCATACAAAATTCTACCTATACATCATTTTTTCCCGAAAATTTTTCCAGTGTATTAGAAGTAACACCGCCTATAGCAAGGGAAGAAACTATTTCGGCTGTAAATAGCATAGTACATGACTGTTAACCTTCGTAATATATTGTTAATAAAACTCCTAATATAGTTTTTCTAAATGAAATAAAAAAATTTTAAAATAATCCTTTACTATTTTTTTATTTTTTTTAATTTTGAAAAATGTTTTTTTTTTCAGAAGCAGCAGTTCAGAAAGTATTTAAAAAAATGTTGTTTGATCTGACACTTTTTAGTGAAATGTGATTTATTATTAATCCTATAAATTAGTTTTTAGTTTAGATCGAATTTTGCCTACTTGAATGTGATATCTTATTAGGTGAATTAAAAAAATATATTTTTAAATTATAAAAATTTTGCTGTAAGTTATAGATAGTTTTCACATGGTGGTACAACTAAATTCAAAGGTCACTGAAAATTTCGAAGGCAAAAAGAACTGATATTGACTTAGTTATGCGGCTACACAACTTCTGTGAGTACAGGTGAAACGTAGAATAGTTCGCTAAGCACATCGGTCTGCTTCCTCTCCGATCGTTAATGCCAAGGACGAATGAAGCTGAGAAATTCTATATGCAGCTAGATACCGCGCACCACATCCACAGACCAGAAAAGGATATCCATTGTGGAAGCGTACCAGAAAACAGAAGAAAGTTGATAGAAGACGATAGATATCAAAGGAAACAGAAGAAGAATCAAAGGAGCAGAAAGAAAATGACAGAAAAAAGCAGAAGGAATAAAAGTAAACACACCTGATACCGGAAATCACCTTACCAGCCAGTAAACACAATCTCGCTGAGGCCACTAAAAACGCCTTGGCCCAACAGCGTGAGCTGCATGTACTATCAGAGTTCTAAGAGACTCCCTACTCAGATTGAAGACCAATTTTATCCTCGAACAATCAAGTCTGGGTCATAGTAGTCTGGAGACCCTACAGTCCCACCTATTTTTTCATGTCCCTTCAACCCTACAACGAACCCTGGTCGACCAAACTAACGAAAAACTCAAAGTGGGTTTTACAGAGCCGTTCGTCAGATCTGCACATTTCGTCGCGTCCACTTTTGCTAGCACATTAGTAGTAATTTTTCCAACTATGCCGCATTGACAAGAAACACTTGTTGGTTTAACACTATCTGTCCAGGAATGACGTAAGAGCATTCCAGCATAATGGAACCAGCCTTCAGCTGGCGTAACACCCCGTCAGAGCTTTTCAAGAGACCGCAGCCTGGAAGACACTGCACTCATCAGGAAGTCTAAAAGATAGATAGATAACCAGTGCCTTCCTCTGACTCCGAGCCATCCGTAAAAATCGCGTTTGCATTCCTCAACCTAACAACACCTAGCCATTGATTCCTATCATGAAATTTCACTGAGATTGATATCCCATACCCTGACCATATAGTCCCTGAAAAGTATTTTCCCGTGTACTCCCAAATCGTATTCCCCTAGAATGGTGGAATAACCATATTCTATAATGTACCTAAAGCCCCACTCGAAAATGATGAAAAAACTTCCAGCCGCTGGCCCTTGCACTGCCATCACGTCCAGCGACGCCTGTGGAGTGCTCCTGAAGACAACTAATATGCCCAGACAAAATTTTGCACCCTACCGCCTTTCACCATACGATACAGACATATATATGTGAGAACCGGTATGACCACAGAGTTATAGATCCTTGGCCGATGACACTACTTCCTATCTTCGGCACACCTACCGCATAGTAAGTAGTATGCATAGAAGCTCTTCCTTATCCTCACCAGGGTGTTCACTATCGAGGATTAATTTTTATCCAGGTAAACACCTAATTTAGCCTGGACAGTATAAAATTGCCCAATTTATACTTCCTGGAGAGAACTAGCTCTGACAAACACCTAACAGACACCAAGGAATAAAGTTTCCAAAGCCACTACTCCATGACATTGTTGACGGCCAGGAGAAAACTTCCTGCCACAAAAAACAAACCACGTTCCTCCTCTTTGCCTGAAAACACCTTAGAATACCATTTACCATATAAAAGCCTGTATATTCTATGTTGTATACATAGCTGCAGAAAAATTTAAGTTTACTTAGAAATGGTTAAATATGTTATCATTGCCTTTTTCGGAACATTAGCTTTAAAAATCTTCAATATTTTATTATGTGAAGCTTTAAAAATTGTTCAAAACTAATGACCTTATTGAACGAGTATTTAAGAACTCTATCAAGGTTTTGGGAACTGAAGATTTCCTAGCACACCAAATCACAATTCGTCCTTTATCATTAAACTAAATTCTACTTGGTAACCCTTAAGAAGTTTACCTTATTGGGAATGATTTTCAAAGGTAAACGAGAGACAAAAAATGGGGATAATTTTTACATTGGCAATGTAAGGCGAACAAAAACATTTTTATTTCAATTTATGTTGAAGAGTAAATATAAAAATTAATTTAATTTTTAAAGGAAATTAAAAGAAAATGTTAAAATTATTAACCGCAAAGAGTGTAATTCATCAAACCCAAACAAAATGTGGTGAGATTTACTGTCACAGCTATTCGGACTTCACAATTTACTGCACATTTTGTGATATAAAACTATTTGCATTTGATGATTTTCTGTTACACCTACAAAATGTACATTTCGGTAACAATTTATTAAAAACGGAAACTACAATGAAAAATAAAGAGCTATCACATCAGAATGAGCTGCAAGATAAAGTAGAAGAAACTGAAGAATTTTCTGATAACGATGTTGAAATTATTAAGGATAATGTTTACACAAGCAGCGAAGAGGAGGAAAAGTTATTGATTATAAAGAAACCCAAAAGAAATATTTTGAAGAAAACCAAAAGAAATATTTTGAAGAAAACCAAAAGAAATATTTTAAAGAGCCCCAAGAGCAAAATTTTAAGCGAAAATAAATCAGGAAATTATAGCGGTCAAGAGATGGGATATAATTCAACTAAGGTTGGTATTAAATTAATTTTTTTTTTATTTTGGTTTTTAAACTAATATTCCATTTATTTTTCTAAAGCATTCATCAACTTGCAGTGACAGCTCTATGAAAAAGATTAAATCGTCTGAATTATTTAGCTGTCCAGAATGTAAAGAACAATTTTCACACAAGAAATACCTGGATAGCCATGTTTATGATTTACATAACGGTTATAAATGCACGCAATGCGATAAACGCTTTCGTTTAAGACATCACTTGAGAAGACACATACGTATACATACAGCAGAAAAAAAATTCCCCTGCACGATTGAAAACTGTAGCCGTAGTTTCAGCGATGAACAATATCTTAAACGTCATCTTGAGGTGCATACGATGGAAAAAACGTTTATATGTGATTTTGAAAATTGTGGTAAGGCTTTTCAGACCCAAAGACGTCTGTTAACACACAACTACACCCATAGGAGACCAAAGAAGCTAATATGTGATGTTTGTGGTTACACATGTCGTGCTAATATAACGTTAAGCATACATCAACGTGTACATACTGGTGAGAAACCTTTTCATTGTGTGGTATGCCGCAAACGCTTTATTTCCAAGACGGCTTTAAGCGAACACATGGTAACACATTCGGAAACACGTCCACACGTATGCGAAATTTGTAATGCTACATTTGCAAATCATAGAATACTACAACGACATGTATTTATACATTCGAATGAGCGCAAATTTAAATGTAAATTATGCGATAGTTCATTTAAACAGGCTAATGGTTTAGATGGTCATATGAGACGTTTGCATAGGGAACCCAAACTTACAGTCATTACTAATAATGTAACACAAGAAGTGCTTAAGGGAAATTAAAATTTTGAAAATTAGAGATAAATAAATTTTTTTTTCAATCACTAATTCGTCCATGTTTTGAATTCGGATACGAGTTGAAGAAAATTTTAAATTACACTAGCTACCAGTGCTTAATAACTAACGATTCGTAGGATATCATGTACCTTAACATTATTATTATTATTGTTATGGGCGTGTTTAAGTATTTGTCTAATTAAACTTAGTCTATTTACAACAAACTATTGTATTTCCGCAGCGACTGGCAAATCCAGCCATATTTTCGCCTCCCTATATCGCACGAAATCGGTACAAGGCCCATTCGGATCCTTAGGAGATTATTGATGATCACTAGATTCTAAGCAGAGTGCGAAGGCATTGGTCTACAGAGGTTGGCAATTTATGCGTCCGCGTATGTTACATATTTTAGTTTTCGCTTCCATACAGCGTTGAAGATTAATATTTTTGTACCATCTAGAATCCTGTTAAATGCCCAAATGCGATTAAGCGTCCTAAAATATCAACATCAGTATTGGATCCACCGTCATTACCATTTTCGGACCTAGGTACTCACATTAGCTGACATCTTCAATTGCAGTTCCTTTAACACAAACTTGTGTGGTGTTGCTAGTTTTGGTCTTAGTCAAATTTATTTTTAAACAAATTTCCCAAATTGTAACGATTAATGTAATTTCCAGCTAATTAAGCGAAGTCATCCGTACATATAAGACTATGTTATGCTCGTAGTGGTGAAGGGTTCACTTAACGTATCCCTTAGGGACTTAGGATGAGATTCCTTTTAAATTTGTTGCGGTTTCGTCAATCGAAAAACAGATTTTAAATGTGCAGCGGTTTCAGCTAGTGTCCGATTCTGTAGCTGTGGAATATCAGTGCTGTCTCCAGGAAAGCCATTGCAAGCAACATCTAACAGAGATAAACATGGTCTTGACTATGTAAAGTTCCTTATAAATGATCATTAGTCCCTGTACATATCCGCAGAGCATAATGGTCTGTTTATATATTTCTATTTCTGCCTATATATTTCTAGACAATTCCAACGTTTGCAGAGTTCCTTGCTCATTTATTTTTAGCCAGATTGTTCAAATATGGGTTTAAAAAAAAATAAATAGTTTAATTGCTTCCCGATGCAATTAGATTCCTAGTTACCCAGATCTCCCTAAAGCCGCTGCAGATGGACCATAAGTTTTGAATCTTTCTCACTTGGCACTTTAAAAAATTTAAACTTTTACTGGTTCAAGAAAAGTAGTTTTTTCATCACAAAAAAATAAAAAAAGACCTTGGCAACACTAAAAACAGAGCTATTGTGCGTAAACAAAAACCACAGCAGTGTAAACAAACTATGTGAACTATCCCTCGAGCACAGTGTGTCTTATTAATAAACACAAAAATTATGTTAAAAATCTTACCTACATTTAATTTAAGCAATCAATTTCAGACTAAATGTGGTGAAATTTTTCATCAAAATTTCAATAATTTCACCATTTTTTGTACATTTTGCGAAATAAAATCTTTTCAATTCGAAGACTTTATCCACCATATACAAAGTCAACATTTGGAAAAGAATTTTTTAAATTCGGAAAGCCAAGGAACGGTATTTCAAGTTGACAATGACAGTAGTATTACGTCAGATAATGAGTTTTCAGATCATATAGCTGACAGCGAAGAGGAAAACCTGGTAGTATTAAAAAGTAATTCAACAAAAACCAAGAAGAAAATTAAAAACAGAAAGGATTTTAGATGCGACATAGCCAGTTCAGAGGTTAATAATGAGGAAATAGAGGTGAGTTTATATTTACATATATACATGTATGTACATACCGAGGGGCAGTATAATTAAAAATTCTAACTTTAATTTTAGCTTAGCACTACCTTAAAATCCAAGAATACCAGCAAAATCAACGATTACACCTGCCCAGAGTGCAACTCGATATTTAACCAAAAGAAAGATTTGGATCAACATGTTTTCGATGTGCATAATGGTTACAAGTGTTCTAAATGTGATAAGCGTTTTCGTAGAAGTTACCACCTAAGCGGTCACTTAAAAACACATCAAAGTGAAAAGAAATTTACATGTCCGATAGAGAACTGCTCTCGTGCTTTCGCAGAAGAAGAATATCTCAAACGACATTTAGAGGTACATACCATGGAGCGTACGTTTGTGTGTGATTATGAAGGTTGTGGTAAAGCTTTTCACACAAAAAGACGCCTAAATACACACAAATATACCCATCGAATGCCGAAAAAATTGGTATGTGATATGTGTGGCCATTCGTGTAGATCAAATACAGAATTAATAACCCATCAGAGAGTACATACCGGAGAGAAACCTTTTTCTTGTAGTATCTGCAATAAGCCATTTATATCGAAAACTGCCTTAACCGAACACATGATATCGCATTCAGATAAAAGACCTCACGTATGTACAGTATGCAAAGCGGCCTTTGCAAATCGTAGAGTTTTAGTGCGTCATAGTTTTATACACTCCGATGAAAGAACATTTAAGTGTAAAATGTGTGATAAAGCCTTTAAACATCCAAATTCTTTACAAGGTCATATGCGTCATGTGCATCGAAAAGTAAAAAAACAAGCAATTATTAACAAGTTGTTGGTAAATTAAAATATGACTTTTTTTTTGGTTTACACTAAATTTACATCGGTCGTATTAAAGAAATAATGAATTTTTCGAATTCGAATAAAAACGAAGGGTCAAGAGATATGCAAGTCCAATACCGAACTATAACTGAAAGAAAATATTATTGGAAAATGGCTTTCCCTTCGAATAAAATACCAATTTTTAAGATTTTAATTTTTTCTACTTTCAAAACATTTACTTGATAGAAAACTATTAGTGTTAAAGATAAAATAAACGATTACTCAACATTTCTTTTTATTAAATTTTCTTAAAATGTATACTCATATGTTTATCCAATTGCCTTTGTTCCACAAATTTTTTATCGCATTGTTCACACTGATATTTGGCCATTTTATAATGTTTTTTAAATTTGTGCGTACTTAACATAGAGGCACTACGATAACGCTTTGGACATATATCACAGGCATATGGTAGATTCAGGTAATCCTCTTTATTATGCAATTTCCTCTTGTGCGTATCCAATTGATTTTGGGTATAAAACAATTTATCGCAATCATCACAGGGTATATTACGCTCTTGGGTATGACGAGTTTCATGGCTTACTAAAGCTGCTCGATGAGTAAATTCTTTAAAACAAAATTGGCATACAAATATTTGTCGCTTCTCATGGGTATTCAAATGACGTTGCAGCGTGGTAAAGGCACGAAATTGTCGTCCACATATTTCACATTGATGTGGTTTAAGGCCAGTATGTATATTGACATGAGTGTCTAATTGATAACGCCTACGAAAGGTTTTACCACAATATGTACAACATTTTGATTCATTACGTGATTTATAGGTTTTCTTTTCGGTTATTTTCAAAAGCTCAGTGGCATAGGAATGAGACCACTCCAAATCGCTGGATTGTTCTTCACTTAAATCATTATTCAAACAAGTTGTTTCAATATTTTCTTCAAAGGTAGCCGCCAACTAAGAGAGTTTAAAAGTGAATAAAGTTTTTTTTATTTATTACGTAGCTACGTCATATGTATAACTTACGTTTTCTGTATGTAGGCAGTTAATATCCTCTTTTAAAACTAGTTCCGTATGGTCATTTTTGGTTTCTTTTTCTTCAATCTTATTCTTATCACCACTTTTTAGACTTCGTATAAGTTCATATAAATGGTGTTTTTGGAAATGTTCTACAAAACCATGGTATTCGTAGAACAATTGTTTACATTTTAAGCAAATTATATTGAAATTTTCAGTAATATAATGAATTTCTGCACATTTAGCATTTGGTAGAAGGTTTTCGGTAATATTATTAGGATTTTGTATTATTTTTAACATTTTTTTTATAAATTCTCTTAAAGTAATTAGCTGTTGGCCTGAGAAGAAAATTATTTATCACTTAACCCTTTTATGGATCAGAGGGCAGTTGGAAATATATCTTTCTTTTTAAAGAAAAAACCTTTGTTTTATATAAGAACTTAAATGAATCTAAACGGATGACTGAAATAGTTGTTTCGAATGAGAAAATAAGAACAATTATATGTAACTAGAGTAGTCCCTTCCGCGTTCCTGCGATCCTTTGTGTTGTACCTTTTTTTTGACTGATGTGGATAGATAAAGAAAGCTTTAACTGTTACCGTTCTCTACACATGCGAAACTCCATATTGTTTTCCAATAATGGTCTGTATTGACAGCCAAGTTATTTAAACCAATTTTTAGAAACTTCAACTCTTAGATATACAAAAATCAGTATTTAATTTGTATGGCCACTTATCCGATTTCACCCACTTTTTAACTGATGGTTTGTACTATCTAAGAAGTCATTTAGACCAAATTCAGAACCTTCCACTCTAATTGTTCTCTAGATATACAAAAATCAATATTTAATTTTTGTGGAAGGTGAAACTCCCACATATCCAATTCGGCCCAATTTTTGGTTGTTGATTTTTATTGACCACAAAGATGTTTGGCCCAATTTTTAATTTATTTTCTAACTCACACAAAGTTTAAACGTCAATAACTCTAACGTCAATAACTCGACCTACAAAATCCGCATATACATAAAAACCTTGATATTGACTTCATCTTTTGTTTAAGAGCTTGCAATATAAAATCGGTTGGCGGATTTCAGAGAACATTATTTACAACGCATTTTATAGTCCCTTCTTATATACAGATATAAATTAAGGTGTTAAAAACTGATTAAAACTTGGAATTTGGTTTTTGCAAACTGTCAACTCTTTCCTCGATTCCTACAAAATCTTACTGCGTTATATTTTTCATATTTAGTGGTCAAACGACTGAAGTCAAATGCCAAATCATATGAGAATATAAAGAAAAGCCAGTAAGGATGGAAATAGGCGAAAAAAAGTGGATTGCTTTGATAATGTTCTTGGCAAATCTGCCAATTACATATCCTAAGAAGCTGTTATCAGGAATCCCCAGGAAAGTAAAAGTCAAGATAACCAGGAAGCCACTAGAGGCGACGATCCCACAATAGAATTTAAAGATTTTTAAGTAGTCCTTCAGTCACTTATCTTCCGAGTCTTTAAAGGGTTAAGTTCACTTGCACTATCCATTACTTAGTAAGCAGCTGATTTTGTTTACAAGCATTGCAAATTGAAGAGAGTTGTCATTATTTCCAAGTGGATTTCTCTTAATTATTGTGATTGCTTTGTACAGATTTTGTTCATGGTCTTTAAAGTGGTGTATAAATATACAAGGGTTAATTTTTAGGTAAACAACTAACAACGAAATTCTTTGCAACAATAAACAAACCATCTTTTTTTATTAAAATAAAAACTACACAAAAGAAATGCTGAAATTGCTGCCAACGTTTAGTTTTACGACACAAACGAAAACAAAATGTGGTGAAATATTTTGCCACAATGCTACAGATTTCACTGTCTACTGTACATTTTGTGAAATGAAATCCTTTTCCTTCGATGACTTTCTATGGCACCTAAAGAGTTTACATTTTAGTGCAGATTTAGTAAAAAATAAAAGCAATAATCTTAAGGATAGTAAAATTGAGGTAATAGAGCAGCAGCAGTTATATGATGCCGAGGATAAAGTATTTGATAAATTAATACAATCTTTTGACAATGATGATGATACCGACGACCATGATGACTATGACAACCAGAATGATATTGATGAGGATTTTTATGACAATGACAGTTATGAGGAACCTTTGGTCATATTAAAAACAAAACAAACTTATACCAAACCCAGAAGAAGTAGAACAACTAAAGAGAATCTCAGTTTCAGTAAAAGTGAAAAGAGTGATGAAGATTTCAATGATAGCGATACAGATGACGATTTGCAGCCTTCGGTAAGTTCACAGTAATTTAATTATTTTAATTGTTATTGTTTTAATTTTATTTCTTGCTTAGCTAAGCCAAAATGTTCAATGCCAGCAGTGTGGCGAAACATTTAAGAGTTCAAAACTATTAAAATCCCATGTACTGCGCATACATGATGATAAATCTTCCGAAAATTCTCATAAGAAAGAAAAAACTGGCAAAAAAATAGCTTGCAGTGAATGTGATCAAACATTTCCTTTTAAGAAAATCCTGTACAATCATATTGTCGAATATCATATGGGCTTTAAGTGTTCCATGTGCGATAAACGTTTCAAGCAGCGGCAACAAATGGAACGACATGAATTTTGTCATACCGCCGAACGAGTATTCTTCTGTGAGATTGAAGGCTGCACTAAAAGTTTCACCCACAAATATTATCTTCAACGTCACATAGACAGTCATAATAAAGAACGTAAATTTGTTTGCGATTTTGAAAATTGCAGTAAAGCTTTCCATACGTTACGTTGTCTGAAGGCACATAAAAATCGTCACACTAAGCCGAAAAATCTTATATGTGATAGTTGTGGTTATACATGTCGAGAATATGATCGTCTACGCATACATCAACGTGTTCATACGGGTGAAAAACCGTATGGCTGTCAGGAGTGTGGTAAACGTTTTACCAGTAATGCAGCTCTGCTTGAGCATACCGTATCTCATACTGGCGTACGTTCACATGTCTGTACTAATTGTAATGCAGCTTTTACACGACAGAAATCGTTATATCAACACCGTTTGAAATGTACGGGTGCAAAGACTGATTCAACTTGAAGTGAATAGGTTGGAAAAATAGCATAAAATGCGATTTTTATATTAAAAATTACATTGATTTTCGAGAAGAACCCATAACTTTTATTTAAGTGTAGAATTAATAATATACATAAATTCGAAGTGCTACAAAAATGTAAGAATAAAATATTTTCAAGAGCTATGCTTTTAGACAAAATAATCGCCAAAAATGCACCGACTTTGTAAATGTTTATTAAATAAATTAGAATTATTAAACTTAATAGTTTAATCACATTACTTCACTAAAAGTTCAGTATATTTCGTTTGGTTACCACCGTATTTGAATGATTTTATCAATAAGTGAATACTGTTCAGACGCGCGTAAGGAAAGCCTAAGTCTAAAAGAGACACTTTTGAATTCTTTAGATTGTGTTTGGGGTATTTAAAAAAGCTTATATCGATAAGCATCAAATTTTTATTGAAATTTGTTTAATAACTATTAAAAATTCTACAACATATTTAAAAACGAAATACGAATATTCCAGTCAAGAGGATGCCATGTAGTGTGATTTTTAAAAATGTGGAAACATATCCAGGCGAACAAGTTCACATTATTCGATACAACGCTAAATAATTAATACTTGAAAAATTCTGAAATGCGCAATACGAAAAACGCATAGAGCGTTTAGAGTATCCAAAAGTAGACTAAAATTCAATCCAGTTCAGTTGTTTGTATAGAATAGATTTCTTCACACCAAACAATGAAAAATCAATCACAATCTGCTGAAATAAAAAAGATAGAATAAACATTTATACTAATTTAGCAGCAAATTTTTAATCAAGTTTTGATTGAAATTTTCTAAGTACAATCGCAAGACATTGAAACGCTATCAATTTGTTAAAAATTGTAATGCTCATAACTTATATTAGATATAATTAAATAATAAAAGTAGTGTCAGGCCATACATGCTGCTTAAAGTAAGCAAGGAACATTTTAAAAATGTCTCACGTGATAAATTTATTATTATTATTCATTAAGCTATCTATGCCTTCAAGATATCAGTAAAGTAGTCTGAGACGGCATAGATTATCCGATATTTCTTTATCAGAGAAGATTATATTAAAGATTGGAGTAATCCAAAGGAAATTCAACCATTTGTCTGTACTTTCGGGTCTATAACTGGAGACTTAAATCTAACAAAAACTAATTAATTCTAAAAGAAAAATTGACTGAGACTGTTGCGGCCAGACCAAAAAGTTCAGTGTTAATCACTTTTGATTGATGTAGTACTCAAGGTGTTAAAGACTTTACTAAAACAAATTAGTATTAGATGGTCCCTTACAACATTGCTGCAAAAACTATCGTGCTAATAAAACTGTCTATTTGATATCTACACTTGCCACCCTTAGCAATGACGATTGGCTGTAGGAAACAAAACCTAAAATCTATGTTTTCCGAACGTTTATTTTACTTATAAAACATTACTTAATTTAAGAATTCATTGGTTTAATTTTCTGTTTGCTTGCATTCTTAAGCAGAAATTACACAAAATACCTGTCAGCAGCTATTTATAAACGAACTTGGCAGTCCCTAGCATCTATTGTGAATTTATGTTTATAAAATAATTTTCTTTCATTTCAGTTGTACACACATAAAGGGTTAATTTGGGATTATAAATTATAAGAAATAAATCGTAAACTAAACAATTAACGCCAAACGAAGTTCCAATTTAAATTATGCTAAAAGTCCTACCGCTGGCCAATTTTAGTCATCAGGCTAAAGCAAAATGTGGAGAAATCTTTTGCCACAGCTCGAGTGATTTTACAATTTATTGCACATTTTGCGATATGAAATCCTTTACATTCGACGATTTCCTAGCGCACATACAGAATGTCCATTTTGAGAATAATATTCTTAAAACGGAAACCTTTAGTGCAGAATGTAATCAGTATTTAGAAGTAGACGTTAAAGCAGAAGTATCAGCAGAGGCAGGTGATCAGCTGCATGAAGAGGAAGTAATGTGGGATAATCTAGAGCAATCCTATGATCACGACGATGAAGCAGATGACTTAGGCGATGAAGACTTTGGAGATTTCGATGATTGCGATGATAGTTATGAAGAGGAATCGGTGACAGTCTTAAAGAAAACTAAAAGGGGTCCAGGTCGGCCCAAAAAGAATAAAATTAAAAAGCCAATCATTAAACAGAAAAAAATTGATATTGAAAGTTGTGACGACGAAGAAGATGAGAATGATCATAGTTCGGATGAAGATTTTAAACCCACAGTAAGATTTATACAGTTCAAAAACACCTTAAATGATTTTAATAAAATTTAAACTTTATTCTTGTTCTTTAAAGTTAAACGATAAAGACGACTCTGTAGACGAAAAGAAACCTTTTCGCTGTACAGAATGCGATAAGGCGTTTAAAAACATGGGATTGCTTAAAATTCACCAGACACGTATACACGAAGAAAAATCAAAAGAGAATTCATTGAATAAGAAAGAGGAAGACAAAGATCAATTATGTCCGGAATGCGATGAAATTTTTTCAAATAAAAAATTTTTGGACCGCCATGTTTACGAAATTCATGGTGGTTTTAAATGCGATCACTGCGATAAACGTTTTAAACAGCGTCATCAGCGTAAACGCCACGAATCATGTCATACGGCTGAAAGAATATTTACGTGTCATGTCGAAGGTTGTGGAAAAAGTTTTACCGAGAAATACTATTTAAAACGTCATGTTGATATACACACCACAACACGAAATTTCATATGTGATTTTGAGAATTGTGGCAAGGCTTTCCATACGCATCGACGTCTATCGGCCCACAAGAAAATTCACACAAAACCGAAAAATTTAATTTGTGATGCTTGCGGTTATACGTGTCGTGAAAATGAGACCTTAAGAGTCCATCAACGTGTGCACACGGGAGAAAGACCCTATGCGTGCGAGGTGTGTAATAAACGTTTTATATCGAGTTCAGCATTAGGTGAACATATGGCCTCACATTCCAATACTAGACCACATGTATGTAAAGTTTGTAATGCTTCATTTGCTAGACAAAAAGCTCTATATCACCACAGTTTCTTGCATTTAGATGTCAAGAAATTTAAATGTAAAGTTTGTGGCAGTGCTTATAAACAGGCTTCCGGTTTGGCTGGTCACATGCGTAAACATCGAGAGGAGGGTATGATGTCAATGCTACCGGAACGATCGGTGAATGCAACGGCATCTCTACCAGCGACAGCACCTATTGGTGTACCAGTCACATATCCATTTATGACATTTTAATAGTGTTGTTTGTGTTAAGTTAATTTTTAATATGTAACTGTAAATATTTTACGATTTTTGAATTTTTATTTTATTTTGTATGTAAAAAATATTTCAAAGCAATAAAATAATTGTTTTTAAGGGAGTGAAATTGAAGAAATCTTTAAATATAATATGGTGACATTTTTTAAGGCAAAGGGTGATAAGGGAAACATATTTGAAAAACGTCTACATAAAAGTGGTGTAAAATAGTTTTTAAATTGTTATAAATCAAGGATTCAATATAAAACTGTTTTATTTTCGTTACTCAATGTGAGTTTTCAAGGAAAATTTTGTGCGAAATATTAATGTAAAAAATATTTTCAATCAAAACTAAAATTTTATTTAAATGAAAGCGATGGATATGATAACAACTTGAAATAAATTAATAAAAATTAAAAATTTTATATTTAAAGTAATTTCGTAGCTAGTAGCCGTACACATATATATACATCTTATTTTTATAATTTTAAATGCCATCATCTTAACATTTTACATATTCTAATATAGTGAAAATAAAATTGATAAATAACATTACACTCTGTTAGACCGTTGAGCAGACTAAATACAAATTAAATGCAAATAAAATACTTATGTTATATTTAGATTTAGATATATTCAATTAATTAAATATGTTGTCTCCTCATGTAATTGCAATGATAAGAAATGTAGTCTTTGTACCTTTGATGATATTTTAAATCAATTTAGTTTAGTATTTACTACTAAAAACAAATACAATTCGATCGGATAGAAGAACAGTAGATATTGTAAATATTTTTGTTTTTATTTTGTGATTTTATAGCAATAATGGCAGACAAGGTTAATAAATAATATAAAAAAATGGCTTTTCGTAATACACAATATATGAATTTAAATTTAATTTCTTTGTTATTTAGCCTGTAAGAGATCATGCTCGCTTGTATATATGCAATGAATGTAATAAGGATTTTAAAACCAAATATACTTTACGTTATCATTTATTTTCACATAAGCCTGGACCTGGTAACTTTATTTGCCAAATGAATGACTGCAAGCGTACCTTTAAGAATCCCAAACGTTTAAGTGATCATAAAAGACGTTATCATTTGAATACCGAAAATTATATTTGTGAATATTGTGGCTATCATACACGCATCAAATGTAATCTAACAGTTCATCAACGTAAACATACCGGTGAAAGACCGTATTGTTGTAAATATTGCGGTAACAGATTTGCTTCATCTTATCAATTGAATATACATCGAGAAATACATAATGACGAGCGTAAATATTTGTGTATTATATGCGCTGAGAGTTTTATAGACGCCAAAGCTCTCTATCATCATGGTGCTTTACACACTACCGAAAAAACGTACATGTGTAATTTATGTGATAAATCATATAAACAGTCGTCTGGTTTATCACAACACATACGATGGCATAAAAAGCAACAAGAACGATGTACAAAAGTTATAAAAATTGTTTAATAAACTAATAAAAAAAAACTTATTTTAATTTAAAGGACAATATTGGTTAATAAAACTATTTACTTAGCTTAAAAAAATGCATTTCAATAATGATAACACCTTTGAAATAGAAAAATATGACATATTAAGGGGCTAACAATTTGTTTTTCTTACAAAAATAATTTTCATATTAATACCGCAATGCATCACCTAAGTGATTTACAAAATTAGCCCCTAAAAATTACATTGATTGTAGAAAATCCATAAATTTTGTTTATGTGTAGAATTAAATCTTACATAAATTTGAAATACTGAAAAAATGTTAAAGGAAAATACGTACATTTGACAGAGCTTGGTTTTAGGCTTAAAGATCTATAAAAAAAAGCAACGACTTCATCATGTTTTCTAATAAATAAGAATTTTTTAATACTATCACGTCTATTTACAATATTTCCCTAAAATTTCAGTTTATTTCGATCGGTTAATGATTAAGTGGACCCTGTTTAAATTCGCGTAAGGAAAGGCGATATGTAAGAAAGCTTTATATTATATATTTACAATATTTCCCTAAAATTTCAGTTTATTTCGATCGGTTAATGATTAAGTGGACCCTGTTTAAATTCGCGTAAGGAAAGACGATATGTAAGAAAGCTTTATATTATGTTTGGAGTGTTTAAGCAAACTTATAAAAAATGTAGAGTATGATTATTAAAAAGATGGAAAACGTATCCAGTGAACGGTTTCTCATTATTTAATTTCAAAAAATTCAGGAAAAGGAAATGCAAAAAACGTATTGAATATCCTGAATATAACCTACCGCCGTTATGCTATTATATATACGAAATTCAAAGGTTCTTCTCTAAGAGAGTTGGTCTATGCGCCAAGATGTAGAGTTTCAAGCTCCATCTGGCCGGTCATCTCTAATCGATGAACCTCTTCCCTCCTCTCCCTGAAACTGAAACTACATATTTAACTGAAGTCATTGCTGACCTCTGCGGTATACATTTAATGACTTGTAAATGAGAGGATAGCTACACCGATTTTTGTAAACCTTGTGAGGACGAGGAAATGGATACAATCGAACTCCTACTATTTCACTGCCCTATAATTTTAGGCAAAAGACATCGATTTATACGCGTACGAAGCAAATGATTATCTAATTTGCTAATGACCTTAAATGGTCTTGCAATGGCAATTGACAGAGCGCAACCTTCTCCTTCTACTGGCTGTATCTTGTCTACTGTTCTCTCTTTTTCGTTCTTTCTTTACACTAATCTCCTATCTAATCTTCTTTCTATAGGATGGTCACAATAAATCACATCGTCTCTGGCAGATGCAACTATCGATTCTCCTGGTGATTGCATATCCTATAACTAACAATCTATTTATAGTATCGAAAAGTAGCCTAAAATTCAGTTCAGTTTATATGGCTAAACTCGAATGCTTTGAACGTTTATTTTACTTTCAACGGTTTAATATTTAAAAGAATTAATTATTTTAAGCTTTTACTTGCTTACATTTTTATGTAATAATTCCTATTCCTATTGCTAAATATCCCTATAAGCAGTAATTTAAAAATTAATTTGGCGATAATAAACATTACAATGGACAGACGACGAGCTATTGTATGTTTATAAAATAAATTTATTTTACTTTAGCCTTAGTTGTACACACATAAAGGGTTAATTTGGGATTATTAATTTTAAGAATTAGAACCTAAGCAAAAGCTAAACATTTAACGCCAAACTAAGTTCTAATTTGAATTATGCTAAAAGTTCTGCCGCTGGCCAATTTTAGTCATCAGGCTAAAGCAAAATGTGGAGAAATCTTTTGCCATAGTTTCAGTGATTTTACTACCTATTGTACATTTTGCGATATGAAATCCTTTACATTTGATGATTTCCTAGCGCATATACAGAATGTCCACTTTGAGAATATTCTTAAAACAGAAACCTTTAGTGGTGAATGTAATCAGTATTTAGAAGTAAACGTTAAAGCGGAAGTGCCAGCAGAGAAAAGTGATTAGCTGCATGAAGAAAAAGTAATGTGGAATAATTTTGAACAATCTTATGATCCTGACGATAATGTAGATGATTTGGACAATGAAAACCTTGATGATGGCGTTTATAGCAATGAAGAGGAAACGGTGACAGTCTTAAAAAAAACTAAAAGAAGTCCAGGTAGGCCCAACAAGATAAAAATTAATAAGGCTGTTATTAAACAAAAAAATAGTAATATTGAAAGTTTTGATGACGAAGACGATAATGATCACAGTTCGGATGAAGATTTAAAGCCCACGGTAAGATTATACAGTTAAACATCTTAAAAGATTTTATCAAAAATAATTTGTTGTTATTTTCTTTAAAGTTAAACGATAAAGACTCTGCAGGCGAAGAGAAACCTTTTCATTGTACACAATGTGATAATTCCTTTAAAAACATATTTTTGCTAAAAATACACCAGACGAATATACACGGAGAAAAATCAAATAAGGATTCGTCGAAAAAGAATGAAGACAAAGATCAATTATGTCCGGAATGTGATGAATAATTAAAAAAAAAAAAAAAATTTTTGGAGCGCCATGTTTATGAATTTCATGGTGGCTTTAAATGCAACCACTGCGATAAACGTTTTAAAATGTGGCATCAAAGTAAACGTCATAAGACTTGTCATACGGCCGAAAGGATATTTACGTGTCATGTCGAAGGTTGTGGCAAAAATTACACCGACAAATACTACTTAAAACGCCATGTTGATGTACACAACACAACACGTAATTTCACATGTGATTTCGAGAATTGTGGCAAGGTTTTTCATACACACCGACGTCTATCGGACCACAAAAAAATCCTACAAAACCGAAAAATTACATTTGTGATGCTTGCGGTTACAAATGTCGTGAAAGTGAGACCTTAAGAGTCCATCAGCGTGTACACACGGGAGAAAGGCCTTATGCGTGCGAAGTGTGTAACAAATGTTTTATATCGCGATCACAATTGGGTCAACATATGGCCTCACATTCCAATACCAGACCACATGTGTGTAAAGTTTGTAATGCTTCATTTGCTTGACAAAAAGCTCTATATCACCATAGTTTCTTGCATTCAGATGTCAAGAAATTTAAATGTAAAGTTTGTGGTAGATCTTATAAACAGTCTGCCGGTTTGGCTGGTCACATGCGTAAACATCGAGAGGACGGTATGATGTCTATGCTACGTGAACTATCGGCAAATCCAACGCCATTTTTACCAGCGGCATTTTAATAGTGTCGTTTAGTTTATGAAACAGTACAAAGAATCTGTTTTTTTTTTTTAATTTTCGAAACCTTCGCTAAAATTTCGAGTTACAGTAAAGAATCGGTTTTCGTTTGTATATATAATTTAAGTAACCTTAGGGAACCTGTACGTATTCCTTAAGCAAAAATATTTAAAAGATCTGGTTCTCTTCCTTTCAGATCTGCTAGGAAACTCAAAATCCGTTAATATTCAGCTAAGCTATTTGCTTATAGGCGCATGAAAGTAGAAAACACCGGTTTTATATTCATAACTCATATTTTGAAGGTGTTTTAAAAATTTCACAAACAGATTATTACTCGACAGTGCATATCAGAATAGTAGTATAACTTCCAGGTATTTCAACTTCGTTTTTTTATAGCCTCGTTGAATCGGTACTGGTTTGAAATGGAAATAATATGTTAATCCGCTTATGGACATTTAAAGAACATATTCTCTGACTTAAGGAAGCTATTCTATACAAAATAAAAATTTGTACGGGAATCGTGTGCAAAATAATATAAAAGATGTTAAAAAACGTTCTTCAGCATTTAAAACAAAAATAAAAAAGGTGAAATGATTGTGACTGCTAAGAAATCATGCTACATAAGTTTACTTATAACACTTAGTTTGGCATAATTTATATAAATTCATAGTGTTTCAGATATTCATTAACTAATATCACTTGTGCATATTTCAAATTGATGCTCGCCGCAAACACTTCTTTTGAATTTTCTACAAAATTACTTGGACATTAAATAAGGTTTATAATTGAAAAAGATGCAAATCTTCCTTTTAGATTTTTTTCAGAAACTAAAAATAAATCATTCATTTTTTTTTTTTTTTGATTGAAAAAGTTGGCCATAGATCAATGAATTAAATTTAGTTTTTAAATAAGAGTTATTCTCAAGCATAGTTTTTTCGTTGCTCATAAATCTTCTTTCCGATATATATTTTTTACGTTGCCTGATAAGAGTTATTCGCAAAAATATTTTTTTTTTCATTGCTCATAAGTTTTATTTTCAACTTACATATATGTTTTTACGTTGCCTGATAAGAGTTATTCTCTAGAAAAATTGTTTTCCGTTGCTCAAAAGAAGTTTTTATTTCGTCGCTTTGCTTGTATCATTATTACATACATTATATTTTACCTTTAATGTCGCAAAAGAAACTAAAAAATGATCTTTCAACAGAAACCTATGTAGCCGGCACTGTATGGAAAATATGTACCATTTTACGTAAAAATGGAAAAGTGTAATTTTTTTCTTCCCAATGTTGCAACAAATCGATTTATACGTCCAGTCTCACAGGTTTTAAGTTATTTATCTCAACTAGCAAGCGCGAGTGTTATTAGCAGCTCTCGAATTGACACTCTCAGTGACTATGAAGAACTTAGATTAAAACAAGCAGTGTGTCAATTTGAACACTTCGAGGACTATATTAAAAATCACCAACATTGGAACAAAAATATCGAAAATAAAAGTTATGAATAATGAAAAAAAAAAAAAATATTTTTAAAAATATCTCTTAAGCAACGTAAAAATATATTTTTTTAAATAAATATTATGAGCAACGAAAAAAAAAAACACTTATTATTAATAACACTTACCGAAAAGCATAATTTATGTATTTTCATTGAAAATAAATATTAGGTGAAGGAACAAAATCTAATTCCTTCAATATAACAATTATTGCTAAACGACTGGACCAAATTGGATATTTCCTGCTGCGATTTTGTTCGTAATTGCTGGCAAAGGTTTAGGTTTCCTTTATCTCTGCTGCTGTTGAAGACATTCGAATAAAATTTGGTACATCGATTCAGTGCACATATTCTAAGTTCTGCTGCAAATATGAACGAAATTGTATAAGTGAGTATAGTACCTCCCACACAAAGTAATGATTGATTTTTGAATATCTAGAGAACGGTTAGAGTGGAAGTTTTTGAATTTTGTTTAAATAACTTCTTTGACATGACATCTCATCAGTCAATAACTGTGCGATATTAAATAAGTGGGCGAGACAAGTCACATTCATTCTGAATATGATATTGTGCATGTGTGCAGAATGGTAAAAGTTAAAGCATCGTTATCTATCCACATCAACCAAAAAGCGTGAGAGCTTGGATAAACGTGTATTGCGTTACATACATATAGATTTCCTGGCAACGCCGAATTGGTTAAGCTAGTATGAATTATTTGCTTTAAAAAATATAAATACCTATTTAAACTTTAACCCTCTTAACGGTCAAAAGTTTAAATTTGATCCGAGCAACTTGGGAATTTGTTTTCGAGTAATAATCTGCGCAAGAATAATTTATTTTATGTCATCAACTATATAACTTGGATATTTAAATTCACTATCGTTTCTATAAGCAGATATTTCTTTATCAGAATTCATCGCATCTAAGAAGTCAATTATTTGTCCATCTGAAAAATTAGACAAAATATTGCTTTTAGTGCATAAAACTGCGTCTTTTCGCTATATTTTATTTATGCAGTACTGCCAAACGAAAAATATGCATATACGAAAATTAAATATCATAAACGGTCAAGCGTGGCTTAGGCCTCCATTAAATTTTTAGTTGCAGATTGTATAAAATTATATTTGCTTAGCCAATTTTTCGTTCAGATCAAATTATTTTAAATAAAATACTCATCAAACATTTTTTGTAATGATTATTCAATATTTTAACACTTTTTTATTCGATATTAAAAGCAAACTTTTTTCGAAATAATTTTTTTCGTTTTGACTGTTTTCTTGTACAAAAGTGTTTACAGATAAAACAAAACTCATCTGTTTCTATTTAGACAAATTTATAACGATAAACAGAATTGTTGACAACAAAATAAAATTTCAATTAAAAAATTTATGTTTGTATTATGATAGCTGCCCTGAGGCAACCAACCAAGTTAAAGTGTTAAGAATATATTTTTTATATTGCAGAAAACCAAGTAAATAACACTAAATGTATTGTTAGTAGTTTCGACTAATAGCCTTGCTTAAAACACTTACTGCCAATTAACTCAGAACGGAATACTTTTGAGCATAGCATCAGCATGTACATGACTGGTGCTAAGATGTGCTTCATAATAATAAGGTT
The DNA here is from genome assembly GCA_023159175.1 of Wohlfahrtia magnifica. NCBI lineage: Eukaryota > Metazoa > Arthropoda > Insecta > Diptera > Sarcophagidae > Wohlfahrtia > Wohlfahrtia magnifica. The sequence continues at coordinate 736,987 of JAKWBJ010000202.1, read as the reverse complement.
ACCTTAATGTTTGCTCAATTCATTAAAACTATAAAATGTTACGTATGATCACCTTATTAATAGAATTCTACGTTCAAGTGAATAATAAGCCGGTTTTTCTTTTAGAGATGTACCATTGTATTATGTTTATTTAAATTTATGTAAATAAGTGCAAAATTCAATGCGTTAAAATGATAATGTCAGTGATTCATTTATCCAAACTTTTATTTAAACTAAGCATTAATCAATTATTTTTAATTTATGCAGTTCCCATTTCCTTCTAATGTCTTAAAAATACGAGATGGCATCGCGCTTACTAAATTGTTCAGAAAATTCGAGCTGATTTCGCGGCAGTTGTTGTAGATTGCCATTTTTAATTCATCTTTTGTCCGGTACTGTTTGTTGTCTGCATAAACATTACGCACAAGCAGTCCCCACAAATTTTCCATGGGGTTTAAGTCGGGAGAACGTGCTGGCTTATCAAATACTTTAACATTGTGTTCCTCAAACCACTGTCTGGCCGACTTGCTGACAGGAATTGGTGCGTTATCATGCTGAAAGGTGAAAGTTTTTTAGCATTTTGGGCCAAATAAGGCAGCAAACTTTCAAAGGTACTCTAAACTATCCATACGAGTGAAAGGAAAGTAGTGTTCCAGGGTACCATGTGAGCTAAAACCAGCGCAAACCATTAAACTGTCACCGTTCTCGCCAATAGCAATTGAAACCATCTGGTCCATCTCATCAGAAAAAATTACCTACAAACCCAAAAATGTATGCTTAGTCAGACAGGGAATTTTTTTAAATTTTACTCGAATAAGCTTTGGCTTGGCGTTGGTAACTCTTAGAATTGTGCTTTTTGAAGCTTGTTATTTCAATTCCTCTTTTATTGTTACCGCACTTTTCATGGAATTCAAGGCCTTTCGTGAAATTAGCCGAGTTTCACGGGCAGTCAGGACTTTTGGACGACTCGTGCTTTTTAATTTTTCATAATTTTCTGTTTTTGAAAAAATTTTGTACAACACAGAAAGATCGTCCCAGTTTTTTCGCCATTCCACGCATACTCAATCCCTGCTCATGAAGTGCCACAATTTATCCTTGTTCATAAGGTGACAAAGGTTTCCCGCGACCCCCATACCGCGCAGATATTATTTAAATTATAAATTATTACAAAACAAATAAAAATTGTGATACTTTTTATACACTGTGTCTTCTGATTAGATTAATTGCCTATTAATCACTCATACGTAACATTTAATAGTTTGGATGAATTGAGCAAATGTTAATGTGACCTTATCATTTTGAAGCACACCTTATAAGTCAATGATAGGAAATGGTATTTACTTTAGGTATCAAAAACAAATTTTTGAGAGTACTTTTTTGACAACAAGAGTAACAAATTTTATAAAACAAAAATTTTTCCGTGAGTTGCCCTACCAAAAATTTAATAACTCAGTCAATTTCCAATGGATTTTCAAAATCAAAGTAGCATTTTATTATTAACCAAAGATTGGTTAGGTTAGGTAAGATTAGTTTAATCTGGGTTTAAATTATAGGTCCCGTTGTGTTATTGTCATTGAGTAGACGAGAGGATTTTGTCCAGATCGTACGTTGGAAGTCGTCGAATCTCCTCCTAAAAACCACTGAAATCCTCAAATCTTCGAGTTCTGGGCAGTTGCAAAGGTGTTCCGTAGACATCTCCTCTTCATCATTGCAACTCTGCAATATTTATATGGATTTCCTATCCTTTGAGCATGTCTACTAACAGCCAGTAAAATAATGCTTATCAGGTTCCTCATTTTCCGGTAACACAAATACCCAAATATCGAAATATCCGCGACACCAACCGTGTGTTCTGCCTAAGAGGAGCATCGAAGTGCCCAATAGATCGTTCGGAATCAAAGTGGCTTCTGCCTGCTCAAATACATCCAATATGCACTTAACTTCAATGTCCATTACCACAAGTAAAGATAACCGTCGAATGTGTTGCTATGTTATCCAAAGCCACCCGGGATTCATAGACAATTCCCGTTATTTTATGCACACTTTCCAGGATATTAGAAACTTAAAATCGGTTACTATTAAGCTAAGTTATTAGCTTATAAGTGCATGAAAGCAAGAAAAACCGGTTTTTTACCAATAATTCATAATTTTGAGGTGTTTTGAATATTTAAAAATAGATTTCTGTTGTACTCGATAGTGCTTATCAGAAAAATAGAATCACTTCCCGAGTATATCAACTTCATTTGTTTTTATCCAAAAGTGTAATTGAGTAGTCATAAGTACTAAAAATAAATAAAAACCGCTGAATAATAAAAATGCTACAATAAAAGAATGTACAAAATGTAGAAATATAGAAATATTTTTGAAAATATCTAATCTATTTGGGAAGTACTACAGATTTATTGAAGTTAAATAGTATAAAAAAAGTACGATCGTATCAACTTTCACATCTCTGCTGTTAGTACGAACACAGAAAAATAATAAGAGAAAAAAGCGAATGGTTGAAGTTGAGTCTATAAAAGGATTGAGTAAATCTTATAACTGAACAAAATACATCAACATCTCCTATGGTAGGTAACATTAATACAAATGGTAGTAACACACCCGGTGAACGAAATCTCGTTATTCGAGAAGGTCAGTGTCAGATAGACAAGACAAATTCGTATAAGATGATCCCAGATAACGTTACTGTAAAAACTTAGTGCTACCAAAACTGTCTATATCAATTCGCTATATACGCTTTCTAACCTTAGTAATAACAATAGGCTGTAGAGGAGAACTTAACCTAAAATCTATATGCCTAAAATCGAATGCTTTGAACGTTTATTTTACCTTAAAAAGTAACTGCATATGCACGGCTTAATATTGTAAAATACCAAAAATATATATTCTTTTAAATTTCAATTTGCTTGCATTTTATGCAGAAATTCCTCTAATTATCCCTATAAGAAGTAATTTAAAAACAAACTTGGCAGTCTTAAATAGTAGAACGGACAGACGACGAGCTATTGTGAATTAATGTTTATAAAATAATTACCTTACATTTTAATTGTACGCACATAAAGGGTTAAATTAGGATTATAAACTTTAAGAAGTAAATCGCGAACTAAAGCTAAACATTTAACACCAAACTAATTTTAAATTATGCTAAAAGTTCTACCGCTGGCCAATTTTTGTTACCAAGCTAAAGAAAAATGTGGAGAAATCTTTTGCCATAGTTCGAATGATTTTACCATCTACTGCACATTTTGTGATATGAAATCCTTTACATTTGATGATTTCCTAGCGCACATACATAATGTTCACTTTGAGAATAATATTCTCAAAACGGAAACCTTTATTGCCGAAAGTAATCAGTACTTAGACGTAAACTTTAAAGCGGAAGTAAAGGAAGAAGTAATATGGAATAATTTTAAGCAGACCTATGATCATGGCCATGAAGCAGATGGTATAGGCGATAAAAACTTTGGAGATCTTGAAGATAGCGATGATAGCTATAAAGAGGAAACGGTGACAGTTCTAAAGAAAACCGACAGATGTCCAGGACGGCCAAAAAAAAATCCAATTGAAAAGCCAATCACACAATCAAAAATTGAATCTGAAGGTTTTGATGGCGAAGATGATAATGATCACAATTCGAGGGAAAATTTTAAGTTTACGGTAAGAACATATAGTTAACGCCTTAAATTATTTAATTGAAAATTAATTTTTGGTCTTTTCTTTAAAGTTAAACAATAAAGACTCTGCAGGCGAAGAGACGCCTTTCCGTTGTATAGAATGTACTAAAGCCTTTAAGAACATGGGTTTGCTAAAAATCCATCAGACACGTGTACACGAAGAAAAATCAAATGAGAATTCGTCGAATAAAAATGAAGACAAAGATCATATTTGTCCGGAATGTAATGAAAACTTTGCAAATAAGAAATTTTTGGATCGTCATGTTTACGAATTTCATGGTGGCTTTAAATGCAGCCTCTGCGATAAACGTTTTAAAAAGCGCATACGATGTAAACGACACGAATCTTGTCATACGGCCGAAAGGATATTTATGTGTCCTGCCGAAGGTTGTGGAAAAAGTTTCGCCGCAAAATACTATTTAAAACGTCATGTTGGTGTACACATCACAACACGTAATTTCATATGCGATTTTGAGAATTGTGGCAAAGCTTTCAATACAAACCCACGTCTATTGGCTCATAAGAAAATCCATACAAAACCGAAAAATTACGTTTGTGATGCTTGCGGTTATAAGTGTCGTGAAAGTGAGACGTTAAGAGTCCATCAACGTGTACACACGGGAGAAAAACCATATGCGTGCGAAGTGTGCAACAAGGGTTTTATATCGCGATCACAATTGGGTCAACATATGGCCTCACATTCCAATACAAGACCACATGTGTGTAAAGTTTGTAATGCCTCATTTGCTGGACAAAAAGCTCTATATCACCACAGTTTCTTGCATTCAGATGTCAAGAAATTTAAATGTAAAGTTTGTGGCAGTGCTTATAAACAGGCTGCCGGTTTGGCTGGTCACATGCGTAAACATCGTGAGGAAGGTATGATGTCGATGCTACCCGAACTATCAGCAAATCCAGCATAATCTCTATCAGCGGAATTTTAATAGTGCTATTTAGTTTCTGAAACAAATGTTAAGTTAATTTTTAATAGTAGAAATTGTAAATATTTTATGATTTTGTTAAGTTTTATATGTATGAAACATTTTTTGTTTCACATTTGGAGCAATAAAGAAGTTGAGTGAAATTAAAATCTTTGGAAATAAAATACTAGAGCATCTCTTACAGCGTTGTTGGAACCTTTGTGTTCTTTACCTATAAAATATATTCCTCATAAGAAAAATTTGTAGGATGCATCAAAACTAATGATCTAGACCAAGTACAGAAACAGCCATTCCAATCGTTCTCTAGATACACAAAATCAATACTTTGAATGGCACGCCAACTTAATCAATTTCGCCAATATTTCGATTGATTCGATTAGATTGGCTATGTAGTTTTTAGACTAAGTATAGAACCTACGTGGAAGGCACCACTCCCAATTATCCAATTCCGCCCTCTTTTTGACATAAAACGAGATATAGAGCTTTAAGTTGGCACTACTTTTCAAGATGGCGGCCGATTTAACAGCTGTCAAGTTATTTATTCTTAATTTGGTTTGGCAATTCATCGTGAATAGACTCACGCCTGAACAACGCTTGCAAATAGTGCAATTTTATTCCGAAAATAATTGTTCTGGGAAAACGTATCGCGCACTACGTCCATTTTATCGTCGACAAAATCGTCCATCAGAGCAGTTAATTCGATTACCCATAGAACGTTTTCGCACCACGTTTACTCTTATTGATAACTCGCATCCCCAGAGCCGCTGTACGGTGCGTACAGAAGAAGCTATTGCTGCTGTAGAGCGTAGTATTGAGGAAGACCCGAATAAGTTCATCCGCCATCGAGTACAGGAATTGGATCTGTGTCCATCCACTTTATGGAAGATTTTGCGGAAGGATCTTGGTTTGCGTGCTTACTAAATCCAACTCGTGCAAGAATTGAAGCCAAAAGATCATCAAGTAAGGCGTAGATTCGTCGAATGGGTCCAAAACGAGATTACCGTTGTTCCCGATTTTCATAAGCGAATTTTGTTTAGCGATGAAGCGCACTTCTGGTTGAATAGCTACGTCAACAAGCAACTCTGCCGCATTTGGAATGAAGGTAATCCTCAAGTGTATGTGGAAACACCGTTATATCCAAAAAACTGACTGTTTGGTGCGCTTTATGGGCTTGTGGAATCATTGGTCCGTACTTTTTCAAAAACGATGGTGGCCAGAACGTATAGATGATTACATGATTACTAATTTTTCATTCCTGAATTGAATAACCATGAGGCCCAGGAGATGTGGTTTCAAAAAGACGATGCAACATGTCATATAGCTCGTGCCACAATAGGTTTATTGAAAGTCACGTTTGGTGACCGCCTAATTTCACGTTTTGGACCTGTGAATTGGCCTCCAAGATTTTGTGATATAACATCGCTAGACTACTCTCTGTGGGGCTATGTAAAGTCATTGGTCTATGCGGTAAAGTCACAAACGCTTGACCATTTGGAAGACAACTTTCGCCGTGTTATTGCCGATATACAGCTACAAATGTTGGAAAGCCATCGAAAATTGGACTTCCAGATTGGCCTACATCCGCGCCAGCCGTGGCGGTCATATGCCAGAAATCATATTTAAAATGTAACGCCACAAGATTATCTTTCGGATAAATAAAATTCATGTCAATCGAATAATCCATCGTTGTTTTATTGCAACTTAAAGTTCTATACCTCTATAAAATACAAAGATTTATATGTGCGTGGCACCGCAAGCTGAACTAAAAACATCAGTGAAAATACACCTTTCGAACGCATGTATTGGTTCGTAAATCGGTTTAGTTACTCTCAAGATATAAAATCACGATATAGGACAAAATATTTTTATATTTTATTACAAAGGGGTTCACTCCAACGTCAATAACTCACGAACTAATGGCCCTACATACATTCAAATTTTGGTATTAACTTCACCTTTCGTTTAATAGCTTATTGTAAATCGGTTGGCGCATTTCAGAGAACATCAATTACAACGTATTTTATAGTGATTTTCATATATATAGATGATTAAAATTTTGAGGAAACAGAGAAAAACACTTGAAAAATGTCTTCGCAAAAATGTGATTTGTATGTATATAATAGTTTTTAAATTATTATAAGCCAAGAACCGATGATAAACTATTATCTGCTTATACTTTGGAGTGAGAAATTGTTAAGAAGCACAGAGATCAACTGGTGACTGCGACCGATAGCACACTTGTTGTAAAACGTTTCTAATGGGCAAGGTAGTATAAATGTTTAGCATATTCAGAGCAGTTAGTGGACTTAAACAGTGCCAGATAATACAAGAGAAATGCCGTGGTAGGACGATCAGTTCGATTGGTATTGTTACAACTAGTAATTAACAGA
>JAKWBJ010000202.1:0-122500 GCA_023159175.1 Wohlfahrtia magnifica | reverse complement strand
CATCTACTTAGCTTGAACATCAACTTGATTAATGAAGCTGAAACAAAGTAATGGACGCTTCATAGAGAAGTAACAGTTGAACAAAATAAGAAGTAAATAAAAAGCGTTTTTTCTTTAAATCAAGTTTTGTTAAGTTTGTTTTTTTTTTTTAAAGTGTAGAATTTTACAATTTACTATCACAAAAATCGCTGTCAATTTTTTTATAGCATTTTCTTAGCAAACGTCATGCTTCGTTAAGTTTAAAGAATTTTTTTTTATATTTTCTTATAAAATGGTTTCCTGTATTTCTGCCATGCTTTCGGCATTAATTTAATTTTCAGAATTTTTTTTATAAAAAACTGATTGATAGACGGCAGTTTGAGGTTTTGATTTGATTGGTTAACATTTAATAACATGTCAGATAGGCACTCTTTGACTACAAATTTTAAGTTCCAATATGTGTAGGTTTGTTAGTTCTTTCTATTTTAATTTTATTTAGAAATATTTTTGATTACGCAATTTATTATCAATTGTTAAGTAAAATTGCATTATTATATGTCAATATTGGCAAACATGGATAATCTGAAATTATAGGAAAAGAAAAAAATGCTTTTTTCTATGCTGTCCTTAAAAAGGATACTAATTTGATTTTCTCCTGAAAGAGGAGTTCGAAAAAAAGCTCTAAAATTACATTTTCTGCTGAAACTACTACTTTAGTTGCTTTAAGGATTTTTAAACTAATCAATCCCTTTTTTTCACTTTTTCCATTTTCATTTTGCCAGCGTAACTAACCACTACTATTAAATGTTTTTACAGGCTCTTATACGCCCCTTCAAAGTATGCTGAGGAAAGCCATTAACAAAATTGTTACTCTTCATCCTATGCTGTATCTGTTCTTTTCTTTTTCGATGTATGTTTTTTGGCATAAAACACACTCTTGTTGCACGATTAAAGCACACACACGAACACTCTCACATAAGTACCCGTACATGCATGTCAATCAATATATGGTGCGTGTAAAGTGCCTTTAGTGGTATTTGTATATCCTTGTACAGCTTAGCCTTTGGTGTCCCTATGTGATTGTGTGTGTTTTGGATTTAAAAAATTTCTTTTCGAGTAGGAACTAGCAAAACGTGCTGCATTTAGGACACGTTGTTGTTGTTGTTGTTGTTGTTGTAAAGCATTAAATACGTGTTAATTTGCTGTAGGCCTCACTTCTAACTATTGGATACCTAATGGACAATTATACGCTTTAGTTTCAAAAAATGGTTTTAAGGCTTAAAAATGTATTTTTTTCTAGGTTTTTTTTTTAGTAATTTATGGTATTTTCGACGCATGGTTTTGTGCGCAATATTTAAAAATAATTTATTAGTTCTAAAAGCCTAAAAGCAGGCTAATGATTATTGGAATTTAAAACGTTTTTTATTTTAAATTAATTTTTAAATATTTAAAGTAAAACTAAGAACTGAATTTTTTTCAAATACTATATTACCAGCAAATTAATCTTTTTTAGTTTAGGGGCCTAGAAGCAGGCTTTAAATCGAGACACCCTTAAACAAAACAAGCTGTATTTCTTTAATCCCATACAGCTACTGCTTATTGATTTATGGTTTATTTTTTAAATATTTTTATGCTGTCGGTTTTATTTATTTAAACCCTTATTGTTGAAATCGTATAAACGCCTTAAATTATGCTTTTAAAAGCATATACATAAATGTCACCTAAACCAGAAAATAGAAGATTTAGCAAATCCTTTAAATTATTCAAATAAATTAAAACAAAATTCCTGTTCCCATAACTACCACATTAGGATTCTAAAACTCTTGACCACACAAATAAATTTATTCCTTTCGTTTTAAGGATCAAAAATAAATATTTGAATGCCAAATGTACATGTGCTTATATTTTCGCAGATTACATCTTTGACCCTTTCCATCTATAAGAGAGTGCTTTTTGTAAGTGTTTATTTACATTTTGTTAAGTAAACTGTTTTTAAAAAAGAAGAAAATATTTTTCCTATTTTCTACTCCGTTTTTCAATACTTCTTTGTTGTTGTTATTATTGGAAGAAAATGGTTTTGAACATGTTTTTGACACTTTTCAAATAAAAATAGTAGAGCACATATCATAAAAAAAGTTATAATAAATACATACGTATCAGATAACAGCATACATGAATATATATTTTTCATAATAGAACTGGGAGTGGACCGAGGGGGCTAAAAAGATAAAAATACTAACTATTAAAGCCGTTACATAATTCTGTTCCTTTTTCATAAATTTTTGTTAGGTAAAGTAGTTTTATTTTCCAACATAGCCTCTCTTAGTTCGATGTTATCTTTTATTTTCTTATCATCATCATCATCATCATCATAATGACCAGGTACTATTATAGGACACTGCGACATATGGGATCTGTTGTGTCCCTTCCGATCTATAATTTGTTCAGCAGATCTACTGACTTCCTAGTGAACACCAGCAGATCTAAAACCATAATGGTGGATATGTCATTCAATGTATATCTAAACATTTCCATCTAAACCTATCACACAATATGTATTCCGCTATCTCTAATGCCTGTGAAATGAGTCAAAAAAAATACGCATCTGTGACCGCCATCCTCTTCAGATGCGCTCTTAGGCCACAGTGGTCAGTGAAACAATCCGTTAGAAGTTCTAAGTCCGGCCTACCATACCTGAGACCAAATTGCGGACTGATCGCCGCCTAGAGTGGCGAAGTGCATTGTGAATTCCAGTGTTCTAAGCATCTGGTAATTTCCCAATCCTTGGTTGGAATGAGGATGGTAGTAAGCGGTGCTGCACAGTAAGGTTCTGGACCAATATAGGGCGTCATGGCACCTTTTCTAGCCAATGCATACGCTATTTCATTACCATCTATGTCACAGTGCTCAGATATCCAAAAATAACCTTATTTCTAAACGAAAGCTTTTGCAACGTATCATAACAATATTTGACCAGTCTAGATGTTATTCTATTCGAGCCAAATGCCCTTAAGGATTGACTGCCGCACATATGACAATGGCTATGATCTCATCCTGGAAGACAGTCAGTGATCTCCCCAGTATGGTCGACAAGTCTTGGTTAGGTTCATGAACACCAGCACCGATACAGTCCTTCAAATTGGAGCCATCGGTATACCAGCTTAGATAAAACTCACTCTCTTGCCAAAGCACAGATTCAAATGCATGACTCCCAGGACCAACCACCCTGCATTGAACAGACAGACTTTCCGACGCATTTGTGGATTCCTTTGCCGCCGCCATCGTCACATAGATGTGAAGCGGTGTTAAAGCAATCAAGACTTCAAAAACCACTGTTGGACATGTTCTCATTGCCACAGTTATACCGAGACAGGCTAGTCTCTGTAACCTGCCTTATTTATTAATGGTGGTATCTTACTCCACCTTTACTGAAGAATAGCGGTATATATCCATAGCGTCACTAACGGCGCATTATCCTACGTCTTATCGTAGGAAGAGAGACTTGCCCAACGGGCTCTTATCGCCTTGTTCTGGACAGCGCCAATACTAGATACTTAACTTCCTTAGAAAAGTTGATGGTGGGCTGTCCTCATTCTTATTCTCTTACTTTCCAGGAACTTCTTCATACGTAGAAACATAAAATAGTCTTAAGATGCTTACTCTGTAGAGTGTGCTAAATGAAGTAGCAGTTTGTAATACAATTCATGGATTCTTGCCACACACGTGTAGTTTTTATAATCCATATCGATTCGGGTGCAAAGTGCTCTTTATATAACATTCAACTGGTGCAGAAGGAGAGAGAGGGGGTTAATCATAAACTAAATTCCGACGGGGAGCTGCTCTTTTCTTCTATTTTCACGTACGCATAGGCAAAAATAAGCAAAAATAAACAAAGAGAAGCAAAGAGAAAACAAGTGGAAAAAGACAGCGCAAAGCGGCCTGAGTGAGAGGCTCTCAAATTACTACCACAATTGTAATATGCATTAATATTAGTTTGCCGAACGATGCTAGACCTTCAAGATAGATAGTGACTTAGCAGACAATAATTGATTTGGTTATTGAATTCTCAGAAGAGGTGAAATCTGGGGATCATTCTGGATAGAACTCTCGCATGGGAGAAACTCTTCTTCTATGTTACCTAGAAGGCGATCGGAGCACACTATGCCTATCGGCGTCTCTACGATAAAACGTGGTATCTGAAAACCAGAAGGATCTACTGGGTCTTCGTTACGATAATAACCTGACCTATGGTGCAGGACAATGCACCGGGCTTACTTATGTTTCAATCATGGTTGCGTTGAGCACTTGTTCCACACTTGGCATTGAGGCCACTCTGCACATTCTTCAATTTCTGTGAAAGAGGAGGCATGTAAAAATGCTCTTAGGTTGAATTTTGTCTTCGATTTAAATGCTGGCGGAGACACATAATAATATTGCACTTATTTGATGGCGATCCTCTCATTGTGATAAATCATTATATGTCGCCCACATTGATTCCTTATACCCTAAGTGAATGTGTGGCTGGACAAATCGTGGCAGAGTAATATTACGGACAAGATTTGATTTACCGATAGATCAAACCAGACTGGTGGTGGGACTGGAGTCAGTGTAGTTTTTCCAAATTTTTAAATAGCTTTGCTTATTTTTACAAATGCGAAATTTCAGTGTAACTCCCACCGGAAATGGGCTAATGCAGCACGACTTCCTTTAATGAAGTCTGCCTAAAATTTTAAACAACAAAGGGGGCGAAGGAGTTATGTCCAAAACTTTACGAAAAAAATTTCTAATACATACAAACGCACCCAATGGATATATGCCCATTACATACCCTTTATTTTCCAAACGCAGATTTACGGCACCTTCACTTGCGTTAAGGACTGCTGACTACTCAGCGAACAGGGAAGCACGCCAAACTGTTATTATGTCTGAGCCATATTTTGTGGTCCCTATGGAATATGCAAGGTGTGTGATTCACTATTCGACTGAGGGAGAATTCGATAGATTTTCGAGGAGTTCCTACAGTATGGGACAGGCGAGGAAGTTTATTTTGGTTTCTACCAGTAGGTTACTTGCTGCGCAGTGAAAGCTAGCTCAGGATACTAAAGAGTGTCTGTTCACCGAGCACAGTATTATTAGATAAAATTAGATACCAACACGTACTTTGTGAGTGTCCTGTTATTACGGCCCAGAGAATAGGGCTACTAGGCGATGCTATGATATCTCCAAATAGGATTCTCACCAAAAAGGATTACCAGCTCTATTCGCATTCACAAACTAATGCGTTGAACTTATGTAGCTGCACAAAATACTCTTCGGGCAGTAATGCATTTTGGCCCTGAACAACATAACATAACATAATATCTTTATAAAACAGTACTCATAATCGTATTATCCAATATTAAGATAATTGATTTGTGTAACAAATATATGGCCATATACTTGTTGGCCTACGTTGTTTGTTTGTTTGTGCCTCAAAAGATAAATCGCTGAAGCGATTTTTTGAAATTTTTATAGTATCTCTCTCTATAGGAACTATAAGCCATATAAATTTAAAAATTCCAAGTTGGCGATGCCACGCCCATATACAATGTATATTTATTTGTATTTCTTCAAAATGTTAACAGAAATGTTCTGTAAATTTGGCCTAAACAGATTCATAGTCAATGTAAATCATCAGTCAAAAAGTGAACGGAATTGTACAAGTGGACTTGGTACCTCCCATATAAAGTAAATACTGATTTCATTATATCTTGAGAACGGTTACAGATAAAGTTTCAAAAAGTGGGCAGAATTGGACAAGTGGGCGTGGTACCTCCAATACAATCTAAATATTGATTTCATTATATCCTGCGAACAGTTAAAGTGGAAATTTTCGAATTTGATCTAAATGACTTCGTAGCTAATAAAAATCATCAGTTAAATTGTGGGCAGAGTTGGACAAGGGGGCGTGAACATTACTTAGTGAACATTATTTTTTATCTTAAAGATGATAATAGTAGACGTTTCTCCATTATTACACACTTTTAAGATAATCGATTTGAGTAACAAGTTTATGGTCATATACTTGTTAGCCTACGAACCCAGCTTAGTCTTCTTTAGTCCATGGTGCGTTGTGGTGAAATCAAGACAAAAATATTCTTATGAGTTTACCTTGAATAAGACACTCATTTGAAATTTTCACAATATTGATTAAGAATGATTTTTAATAATAATTAAAGATGTGATGAAATTCGCTAAATTTGGCGTATAGAAATGGTTGTTCCATCAATGCACCAGTTTACACATTCACTATTGTGATGGACGAAATCAATGTCTAAAAGTTAAAATCGCTTTAACGCTCATGTTATTCACCAGATTTGGATTCCTTGATTTATAATCTATTTTCACACTTAAATAAATGGATCGGTGGTAAGAGATTTTTCCGAATTTATTGTGTTTTCCTTCTAACGTTAGGCTAGATTTTAGACCATCAGAATAACAAGCATTTTTATCTGCTTTAAGGCTGATCAATTATTTAACGGAAGTAGAGTTGCACTACTGCGTATCAATTATTTTATTTTGAATTACAATCAATAGAAATTTTTTCCAATAACAATAACTTCTAAAAAAAGCTTATATTTGTGAAAATGTTTATTACACTTTGATTCCGTATGATTTATGCTAAAAAAAAAAATACTAAAGCGAAATAAAAAATCATAATGAATAACCAATAAACAACCAATAACCAAATTTAAGAGAATTACAGAAATATTATTAATTATTCATTAAAAGCAGATTTAAATTAAGGCAAATGTAAAATTACTTGTTTAACCCTAGGATGTCCAATAAGCACTTCACCTCTAAGTGAACCATTGTGGTTTTCCAGATCACAAGAAAAAGATTATTCAAATTAACTTTTGGAATTTTGTTTTTTCTTATATTCAAATGTATGATACTTTCATTAAGCATTTCTAATATGTGGCTAACGAAATATATAAGCATTAGATGCACGAAATTCCATATGTGGCCGTACTAATTGATTTGATAATTCAATTCAATAAGGAAGTGGCGGTAACGGTCAGTTTGCTTTGTTCTTACCATCTCTTCAAAAATAATAAATCCAGGCAATCTTGATATATCCAGCATATTGAAAAATATAGCCAAAGACGAACGTTTTGTTTCACACTTGCAGTAGAATTGGGTTCTTTCTTTTAATGAGCTAGTTCGTTCACTTACAACACGAAACATGTGCTTAAACACACACAGACACACATAAATAAAATTTTAGCTAAACTACCCAACTCTAACTTGCAGATAAAGTATGATATCATTTGATCCATTGTATTAACTCCTGCTTCATTTGGGTTGTAGTCAATAATTTGCTTAGATTTTTCGACAATGTTTGGTTCGTTGCTCTATCTGATTCATCTTCTGCAGTTATATACGCTATAATGGTATTTAAATAAATAAATAACAGTAATACAGCCTTATATTTTGGAATGTAGGAGTACAAGGAGTACCTATTCTCATAATACCAAAAGAAGGCTTCATAACAAATCAAGTGAGCGTGATTTTCTAAATTAAAATGGCACAAATGTTATGTTAGCGAGACCTGTACCGACGAGAGCAGGGGGAACTTCTGTCAAATTTTTTGATAGAGTTAATCTTGTTAAATATTTGTCACAGTGTATATTACGTTTCGCCAAGTTCATCACAACTCTTTACTCTTATATTAACTCCCGTATACCATGATGGCTCTTACATGTATAAATTTGATCTCTTAATGCATAATTTAGTGACATATCCATCGTACTTTTATGGGTATACCGGCTTAATCTAGTACATCAGCGATATGGAATAACCTGGACATCTACCATCAAATTTGGGTCTGGGGTATATGATTACTCTGCACTAGTAGCAAGCGTCAATTATTTATGGCAACTAAATTACTTATTCTTGTCGCTTGAGGACTGTTTGAGTGGTAAAATCGTATAAGCCGTACAAAAATAATTTGTGGTCGAGTCAGACCACAAGGGTGGATTTAGCGCGCTATTTTAAAAATGGGAATTTCAACCCCTTAATGTCTAGCGATTGACTCGAAATAAATTTCTTTCGATTCAGAATACTTCAGTGATAGAATTCATGGCCTTCTAAATTCAAATATGGTCTCTCCAGACCAAGTTGGGCATCCTAGGGTTAATAAAAATATCTGCAATAAACTAATAATTTTATTTATTATTGTACTAAAAAATATTTATACATTTTTGACGACATAAGTCTTGATTAACGAAAAATAATTGCTTTCGGTTGATTAAGAAATTTTATGAAAACATTATACGAGAGTCACAGAAACTTAACAGGCAATTAAACCTTATGGCAGACAAATGTTTGTCATGAATGGGAAAAAAGAAAGAGGAATATATTCGAATGTGTGCATGCATGACCGACAATTGGACAAAAAAAGGTTGGAATTTTTGTATTGTTTTTAAGTTAAAGAAAAATTGCTAAAAAAAAAGAAAAAATATTTGCGGTAAACCGAAGGGAAAACTTAGTTTTTTAGAAAGCTTTAAACTGATTAACTATATTATCGAGTGGGCCATTTAAAAGTTTAAATTAAAAATTGCAATAAAGCACAAAGGGTTTGAAATTTTGCGAAATTTATTTTTTGGTGTGAAGTACAATTGTTCCGGTTAGAAACGAAATATTATTTCATTCATATAACTGCCATTCATATAACGGCTAGCTTCACAATACCCCATTCGATCGGACAAATTTTCGAGAACTTTTTCGAGTGTATGAGGTCGTATCTCGGTTATCTCTGGTTTGTCGGCATAACACTTGTACTTAACGGCGCCACACAGAAAATAGTCCAACGGTGTCAAATCGCAGCTTCTTGGCGGCCAACTGACATCACCGTTTCGGCTACTTAAAGGACCATCAAACGTTTGACGCAATAAATCGATTGTGGCATGAGATGTATGGCAAGTTGTACCATCCTGTTGTAACCAAACATCGTTCACATCAACACCATGAAGAGCGGGCACAAAAAAATCGTTTATCATGGTGTGTTATGTATCTATGTTAACCGTAATGGTTGCGCCGTTCTCATTTTCAAAAAAATATGCGCCAATGATGCTTCCGCTAAACAGCCGCATCAAACTGTCACTCGAAATGGGTTCTGTAAGATCACCATTGGGTTTTCTGAGCCCCAAATACTGCAATTTTGCTTACTAACGTACCATCCAAGATGTAAATGAGCTTCATCCGAAAATTCTTTTTTTTTAACGAAATCGACATCATCGTGCATTTTCTCGTTGGCCCATCCAGCGAAGCGATAACAAAGCTGATAACCAAGCGACTTGAACTCTTGAACTAATTGAACTTTGTAAGGCATCATACCGACGTAAACTAGTGCGTGAAATGTTCAATGTTTGAACTGTGGCCACCATGCTTTCATTAAAATTGAAATATTGTTCCATAATGAAGACACGTTGTTCTATCGAGTAACACTCCATTTTTACAAACTGCCAGCTGTCGAATTATTTTTTAAAGGCTGTCAGCACTTTAATACACAAATGGAGACAAATTACAATCTTGCATTAATTTGGGTCACTTCTTATATAGCCAGTATTATAGATCTTTTAGCAAATAGTTAAGTA
Organism: Wohlfahrtia magnifica; assembly: GCA_023159175.1. NCBI lineage: Eukaryota > Metazoa > Arthropoda > Insecta > Diptera > Sarcophagidae > Wohlfahrtia > Wohlfahrtia magnifica. The sequence continues at coordinate 112,883 of JAKWBJ010000202.1, read as the reverse complement.
TATAAAAAATAAATAAAAAATATAAAGTAACATATTGTTACGTTTTAACCTTTCTAAAACGTTTGAGTTTTTTTTTAATTGCGCAAATTAAAATAATGCAGCGAATTTGTTCTTTTATACAGTCTTTTTTATTTGTACACGTTTCACACAGTTACACTTTTATCTTAATATAGCAACTTATTTATCTTGCACTTAATATTCGTTTATACAACACTTTTATTTACGACTTTACTTGATGACTGCAAAACGAAAACTATCTCTCACAAAACGCAATGCGTTATCTTTTATAGCAGTTCATTATCAATTACGAATATTACTGCAGTTAGTACAAATTTATAATTATCTACGTTAAATTCAAAAGATGTAAAATTATAATACATAAAAAATAACAATATGTTTGTCGTACGACAAATATTGTTAAGAATTTATTTAATTAAAAATAATTAATTAAGCTCTTTAATGTTTATTCACAGCAAAAAAGCTGTATGCTTACTTAAAAGAAAGCTAAAAAAATTTAATCCGACAAAAATATGTATGATTACTATAGTCTGTAGTCGATGACTGTACAATTTTTTAATCTGGTATCAATTACTTTTAAATAATATTGTAAATAAGAAAATGTATAATTAACGAAAATTTGTTGTCGGCCGACAAAAGTGTCAATAATATACAATATAAATAATATTTATAATATTGTTTTGGCTCACAGTGGCAAAATAGAATTCAAATTGAATTTCATGGCAAATGTCTATGAATTAAAAACGATCAGAGTTTTAGCGTCTACTTAAAAGCATATTAAAAATTTTAGGTTTATTGATGACCGACAAATTATATTGTCTGATAAGAAATAGAGATAGAAATTGTAAAAACTATAAAATAATAATACGATAAAAACAATTATGTCTGATTAAAAAAGAAATTGAACAAACCAACAAGAAAAAGCATGACAATTATTTGGTAAATCTACCTTTAGTAATAAAAAATCTAACAAAAAAATAAAACAATCTTTTATTCCCAAAAAATCGCCAACTTTTATTTCCAACTGTAAAAGATTTGCAAATAATAAATTTTCCATTACCATAACTCACATATGTTTGTTAATTCCATTTGATTTTCAAATTCTACTGTACAATTGTTCCTTTTCATTTCACACAATTTCAGGAATTTGTTCGTTTGTATTTATTTGTTTTTCGCTTTTTTTTTTAATTAAATTAAATAAAACATGAAGCATTTTATTTATTTTTGTTTCTACTCAGTTCATGTATTTAGTTTTTCATAATTTTCATAAAAAATAATTGAATGCAACAATAGCCAGCCACCCAATCCTCATATACACCTCCATAATAACGCTGGCTGTGAAAAATTTTGAAGTTGATGCTGGTTTTTTGCTTCTCTTCCTCATTCATATGCGTGTGTATAAACAATTTTTTTTTTTTTTTTTAATATTTACATTTCTATAGCAAATTATGGGGGATTTATATGCTTTTCAAAAACTAGTCTGAGAACTAGAAAAAAAAAAAATACGCTCACTAAATAGGAGAAAAAAAGATAAACAGAAGAAAACAGTAATGGTTTTGTATGTCAAACAACAAATTAATTGAAAATTAAACAGAGAATCGCTACAGGACTAAATCATGCAGAGTGAAGTTAATTAATAACCTGCTCTTTTGCTCCACTTAAAGGAAATATAAATATTTTTTGGACTGATTAAAATTTTTAACAGAATATATAAAGTTTGTTATTCAATAACTAAATTTTTTGCATATATTTTTTATCAGAAAATCTTTCGATAACAATATTTTTTACAGAAAAATATTTGAAAAAAAATTTTCAGAAAAAGTTTATATAACAATATTTTTCTATGCAAAAATTTTCTATAGAAAAATACAACATGTTTCTATAGAAACTTACATTTAAGATACACCTTTTATAGAAAAATTTCCCAAAAAAAATTTTTTTCGATTACAATATTTTAAAAGAAAAATTTTTATAATACAAGATGTTAATGGTAAAAATTTTCGATAATAATTTTTTTCTATAGAATAAATTTTCGTTATGAATATGTCTCGCTAGAAAAATATTGATGCAAATTTTTATAGGAATATTTTCTATTGAAAAACTCGATAGCAAATATAGGAAATATTTCGATAATATATTTTTATGGAAAATTTTTCGATATTTGTCTAAGGAAATATTGTCGATAAAATTTTTCTAAGGAACAATTTTTGATAATATTTTTCCATACACAAATTTTCAATTACAATATGTTTTTATAGAAAAAATTCTACTACACAAGATTTTTTAAAGAAAAACTTTGGATTACAATATTTCTCTACATAAATATTTTCGTTTTTAATATAATTCTTTAGAAAAAATTTCGATAGCAAATAAATAAAAATTTTGGATAGAATTTTTCTACAGAAAAATTTTCAATTACAATATTTTTGACGAAAACTTTAATAATAATAATATTTTCCTATAGAACATATTGCCGATTAGAATATGCTCCTTTAGGATAACATTTTTATCAATTTTATAGAGGAAAGGAAGATTTTATAGGAAAATTATAAAAAATTTTCGATATTATTCTGAAGAAAAATTTTCAATACTTTTTTATAGATAAGTTTCCGATAATATTGTAAATAAGTATTTCTATAGAAAATTTTCGATAATATTTTTTTCAATACTATAGAAAAATCTTATAACATAAGTTTGTACAGAAAAATGTTCCATAATAATATTTTTCTATAAAAACATTTTCAATTAGAATATATTTCTTTTTAATTTTTATAACAGTATTTTACTTAATATTTGAAAACCAATGTTATCGATTAAAATTTTAGATAAAAATATTTTTTACATTTTGATAATAACAATTGTTTATATGATCTAAAGAAAATTGTGTAAGGTCAACGTTAAGTCGATAAGATGTTATTTTGTTTGAAAAACTTCTAATAAAAAAAAAATTTTGAATAGAAAAGTTTTCGATAACAACAGTTCAATAATAAGTATTTTATATATGCAAAATTTTAATATAATTTTATTTCATAGAAGTTTTCAACTACAAAATTTTTACTAGAATATGTTTATATTAAGGAACTTTTCTGCAGAAAATTTTTCGATAATCAAAATTTTCAACAAAACAGTGATCTACTTGCACCTTTTGATAACAAACAGAAGACAAAATTGAATAATAGTGTATATTGCTTTTAACATACATATTGTTACGAAAATAAACAATACCTAAAAAGGGAGATATACCACATCAGCCTTTAAAACTGTATTGTGGGATTTTGGTACCACTGGGTTATTTCAAGGTTATTAATGTGGAACTCTGGCAATGCTATAGTTATTTGTGTATTTGGTAGCATTGCCTGTTCGACCATCTTTGTGTGTTAAATTTTAAATTAACGGGGATCGAATGTTGTAGAAAGAACAAGAATATTCGGAAGTAATGTCAATTGTATATACAAGGCGGCGCCATATGCATTAGTTAATTATCGTTTTGCGGTCATAAAATAAAGTCATGTTTAAGAGTAAATAAAAGTGTTGTATAAACGAATTTTAAGTGCAAGATAAATAAGTTAGAGACTGTATAGTTATAATTGTATACTGTAAAAATTGAGAAATCAAAAACTGTAAAACAACAACAAAATGGTGTTTATTTTATTTTGCCGCAATTAAAAAGCACACAACCGTTTTAAAAAAGGTTAAAAAGTAACAATATGTATGCATCTTGGGTAGGGTAATAGTAAGTCGAAGCTACACTCGATGTTTTGCGCCCTGTTTTTGAAGATCGCATTATCAGCCGGAGCTGCGATTTGACACCGTTGGACTATTATTTGTGGGGTGCCGTCAAAAATAAGTGTTATGCCAACAAGCCAGAGACAATTGACGCTTTAAAGGACAATATTCGTAAAGCCATTGGTGAAATACAGCTGCACATAATCGATAATGTGCTTAAAAATTGGACTTATCGTTTAGGCAGCCGATCGTGCATGGTCAGCCGAGGCAGCCATTTGAATGAAATTATTTTCCATTATTAACCGGAAGGATTGTACTTTCAAATAAAAAAAGAAATTTGAGAAAATATTCAGTAGTTTTTTTAGCATTTTCAAAAAAAAAAAAATTATTTGGCGGACCCCATATATATGTTTTATTCCCAATAGAGTGAAAGTACCTACTGTTGAAAATACAATTTTGTTGTTGTAATTTTATTTAATTGGTGTCGTATAAGCGATATTTATTTTCAAAATTCATAGATAGTACCATACGCTCAGTGGAATTTTGTGCAATTTCAGTAAAAATTTGTTTTTTTTTTTCAAAACTAGGCACTTTTACTTTATTGGGAATAAACTATGTATTTACCAATCGATTTTCATGAATTGTGGCTTATTTTATTTCCATTATATAAAACTTTGTTAATGAATAGTAAAACTGGTAAATATTTGCTGCTTTCTATTTTCAAAACATTATAATTAAATATTATAATAAAAAAAATATATATATATATACAGTCGAACTGCTATAATTTCAACTTCTATTACTTGCATTTTCTATAAGTTGAAGCACATTCGTGGCAACAGCGTTTTAAAGAGAAATTCTATCAGGTTTTGTTCCTTTAACTTGAATTTCTATAACATGAATTTCTCCGTAACTTGAAGAAAAACAATAGTATAACGAATCTATAATTTGAATTTTCTCGAAAAAAATTTTTTTTTTTGCTTGCAAATATTCCTGAATTAGCCCCTAATAGCGAATATACGTTCTTCTCAAATTAATTTGTTATAAAAATCGCAACATTTTATATAACGGGTCCGCCATCTTTTTTTTCAACTAGTGCTTATTTCGTGAATGGTAACACTTAGCTCATGTCTGATTTGACAGATAATTAATTATCCTTCCGCTGAACGAATATGGTTGTGTATACGTGTTTTTCGCTTCGCTAAGTGGGCCTGCGATCGACTTACAGAAGATGCCGAATTTGCCAAAAAGAAATCACCTTTTCAGATGAAGCTCATTTTGATCTTGGCGGGTATGTAAACACGCAAAATTGTCGCATTTGGGGCACAGAAAACCCGCACGCATACATTGAAAAGCCGATACACTCAAGACGAGTCACTGTTTGGTGCAGATTTTGCTCCAGAGGCATAATTGCCATTTTTCTTCGAAAAGGAGCAAGGAGTGGCCGTTAAAGTCAATGGCGATCGTTATCGGGCCATGTTTGTTCACAAAATTTGAAGAGGAGGATATTAGCAACATTTGGTTTCAACAGGACGGCGCTACGTGCCACACAGCCGAAGCTACACTCGATGTTTTGCGCTCTGTTTTCAAAAAAAAAAAAAAAAAAAAATTATTTGGCGGACCCTTTAAAATTAAAATTAATCTTAAGTTTACTTTCACTGGATCTTATAAATTACTTTCGTTTTGAAGCACTTCATGGTATGAGCAATTTTCGCTATATATAAAGATTAATCTTCCATCAAAAAACCCTAATACATAAAATTTTATTACATCCTAGAAAAAAATAAATTGTCCCTATTTTATGCTTCAACACTGTATATTTATTATTATTCTATCACTTAAATTCCAATACTGTTGCCACTAGTAGTACTTGAAAGAATCCGATAGTATCGATAGTTTTTTTGCAAACTATCGAAACTATCGAGTTGGCCGACTATTGATAGTTTTGCAGCTTTAGTTTACGTTCAAATTTTTTTGGGCCAATTAAAAAGTAAGAACAAACAATATTATAATAAAGTAGAATGGCACCGAAACATAACAAAATTGAACAGTTGAAGTAAAGCTTAATTAATAAAGGAACTAGGCAGTGGATCAAGGAAAAAAGATGTGGCAGAAAAATATGGCATTTCAGCGAGTACGGTTGCTATGATTTTAAGAAACAGGGAAAAAATTTTGTTGAAAAATTTTGTTAAATGAAAAAAGCAAGATAATAAAAAAAAACCAAGATACGATATCATAGACAAAGCTCTCAGCGGTTTACGGCAACAAGAGACCGCAATATGCCGATATCTGGAGGAATATTAAAGGACAAAGCCATGGATGAATTTAAGAAGGTATCCAAAGATAATATGAGGAAAAAAGTAAATGTTAAGTAGTTATGTGTGCTATTTATTGTTTTCTAGACATGGTGTTGGTAGCAAAAAAGCTTATGGTGAAAGCAACGATGTTTCCAAAGAATACTGCCAGAAATGGAAAACCGATGTTTACCTTCTTTGTTGGAAAAGTGCAATGAAAGTGACATTTTCTATGCAGATGAGACTGGGTTGTTTTACAAATGTCAGAAAAGAAAAACGTCTTCGAGGAAAATATGGAAAGGAACGTGTGACAGTAATGTTGGCATCATGTATGAATGGAACAGAAAAAATTAAAATTTTAATGATAGGAAACAGTAAAAAACCAAGTCGCTACCCGTCGATTATAAAAGTAACAAACGGTCTTGGAAGACAAGCCAAATTTTTGAAGAATGAATTTTTGCTGCTGGAAGAATAGTAATGCTCTTTGTAGATAATTGCCAGGCACAGCCTAAAGATATACAAAATAAATTAAAATCTATTGAACTGGCATTTCTTCCGCCAAATATGACATCAAAATTATAACCTCTTGACCACGGAATAATTCTATGTTTGAAAGCTCATTATCGAAACAGAATTTTAAGAGAAGGTATAGTTCGAATTGTAGGAAATTGTAAACACGATATTAATGTGCTAGATGGCATTTACCATTTATCAAGGGCTTGGAAAATTGGCTAGGATATTCACTAGCCAGACAATTTCAAAATGCTTTACAAAGTCTGGATTTGGACAACAATCAGTATGGAACGAAGAAGATGACATATTTTTGGTATTATTAAATGATTTGAACGACAACAAAAAGCTTTTAAAAGATAACTATGAAGCCTGTTTGCACTGTTCAAGACTTTTTTGACATCAATAATGAATTGATTACTTCTGAATTTCCAACGGATAAGATATTATTGATAAATATGTCGTCGAATCAGAACCGCTCTTTGGAGATATAGTAGATAGTGATGGGCACGAAGTTGAGGAAATAGTGAGACAACCGTCCAGACAAGTTATAAAGGATACATTTAAGACTTTAAATGTATTCTTAAATACAAATAAAAACACAAAAGATGACCCCTACAAAGCACTAAACAAATTAGAATTACTTTTTGCTCAAAGCAAATGTGAACAAATTCAGTCAAAAATTACTCAGTATTTTAGTAAATAAATATTTAGTACTTTTACAGAATTACAAAAATCTTAAAGTAATTTGGTGATAAATAAAGATGAATTGGTATTAAAAGTTGTTGTTGTTCATTTAAATTTATTTTGTGGATAATGGTGGTTTAATTTAGAGAAGTTCGACTGTAATTTGTTTTTCAATATTTCTAAAAAAAATATTGGTTATATTAAAAAAAGATACGATTATGATTTAAGGTTGGTATAGTTTGTAATTTTTTACCATAGAGCTTAAAGAAAATGAAAAAATCATTTCAAAGTTATCATAATATGTATGAAGCAGCCCCTTCTAAAATCTTACATTTTATAAAAAAAAATTAAAAGAAAACGTATCCATAGAATCTGAAATACTGATGATTTTTGAACTTAGGCGACCACAGTCCATCAAAAAAATATAGTTGTAGTTCAAGGTATTATAAACAAACAAAAAATTTAAGTTTATTGCAAATTAATAGAAAAATACAACAAAAACAAATAATACTTAATGTTTACTATGTCTATTGTTTTTTACCGAGTTTATGATTCACTTGAAAGTCAAATGTGTTTTGCTGTTATATTTGGATTTAGTTATTATTTTCAGCAATTCTTTGCGATGCAAATCACCTTTAGTTCAACATCTCACATTTTAAAAAGGTTATCTTGCAACGTCATCAGTTGATAATATAGTATTTACAGTGTACAAAATCGAGCTAAAAAAGAGATTGAAGTTAAAGAAGGAAATTGGCTCTCTTTATTACAACAATCGCGCAAAAAAACCCTCAAATTTCCACAGGAACACTTATAAAAAAGCTCAAAGAGGAGTGTGGTATTGTCGATTGTCATTAAACGGTTTGGCAAGCAGTTTTAAAATATAAGTAATAATCAAGAGCAGCACATAAGATATCATTATTATCTGCAGTAAACCTAGATAAACGTTTTCTCGTCGCCAATATCAACTTTTAATAACCGTCTGACTATTGGGATAACGTTATATATTGTGGTGAAGCGCAAATGGTGTAGTATTGCAACGACTGGCCAACAAACGTGTGAAGAAAACCCTCAGAATCGCTAGAAAACAACATTACAATTCCATATATTAAATTTTAATAAATGTCAATATTGGTTTATGGGTGTGTCTCAAGGGAAAGCTTTTATAGAATCAACAATGGATGCACGGCAATACTAAGACAATTCAAAAACCCATTTGAGAAGCAGCACTACGAAATTTAGGTTCCTCAGGGACAACAAACAACAATTAAAATTTTATCAGGAAAACGATTGTAAGAATAATTCGCATATAGTGCGGATATGACTTCTTTTTAACCACAGACTTGAACACTATTAAAAAATTTTAAATTTTTAGAAATAAAAGTAGCTAAACGTCGACAACCGTAATGGAAGAGTGACAGAAAATACCGGCAAATTATGACCTAAAAAGTTGGTTAATTGATTAAGAAAGCTACTACAATGTGTAATAAATGCAAAAGAAAACCATATTAAATATTAAAAGTCTAAAATATGTTTTCATTATTCGCTATATATATAAAATATAGCGAAATAAATATTTTGGTGTAACGAGATGGACAATACCAAATATGAGCAAATTTTTGCTAATTTCTTATTTTTTGCTTAAGTTTTTAGAAGATATGTATATTATCGGGTCCGCCATCTAACGTTTTTTTTCAACTAGTGCTTCTTTCGTGAATGGTAACACCTAGCTCATGTCTGATTTGACAGATAATTAGTTTTATCCTTACGCTGAACGAATATAGTTGTGTATACGCTTGTCAACGCTGGGAAATATTGCAACATTACTTTGAAAATCATGGTAATGTTGCAGAATGTGTGTTCATCTTTTCAGATGAAGCACATTTTGATCTTGGCGGGTATGCAAACAAGCAAAATTGTCGCATTTGGGGCACAGAAAACCCGCACGCATACATTGAAAAGCCGATACACCCAAGACGAGTCACTCTGTTTGGTGTGGATTTTGGTTCAGAGGCGTAATTGGTCCATTTTTCTTCGAAAATGAGCAAGGAGTGGCCGTTACAGTCAATGGCGATCGTTATTGGGCCATGTTGAACGAATTTTTGTTCACAAAAATTAAAGAGGAGGATATTAGCAACATTTGGTTTCAACAGGACGGCGCTACGTACCACACAGCCGAAACTACACTCGATGTTTTGGGTCCTGTTTTTGAAGATCGCATTATCAGCCGCAATTCTGATCTCGTTGGCCACCTCGGAGCTGCGATTTGACACCGTTGGACTATTATTTGTGGGGTGCTGTCAAAGATAAGTGTTACACCTACAAGCCAGAGACAATTGACGCTTTAAAGGACAATATTCGTGAAGCTATTGGTGAAATACAGCTGCACACAATCGATAATGTGCTTAAAAATTGGACCGATCGTGTAGGCTACTGCATGCCCAGCCATTTGAATGAAATTATTTTCCATTATTAACCGGAAGGATTGTACTTTCAAATAAAAAATAAATTTGAGAAAATATTCAGTAGTTTTTTTATAGCATTTTCAAAAAAAAAAAAAAATTATTTGGCGGACCCTTTATTATTATTTTTTTCTCCGTCGCTCCTCTAGAGAGCATAGTGGCTTTTCACAAAGCATCCAAAAGTCTAATTTGATTGGTGATAATGTTGTATGTACTTAATCACTATCAATGTGTAAACTTACTCTTGACACACTGTATGTAAAAAAATATTTTGTTTGGCAAAATTTTGAATGGAATATTGTTATTTTAACATTTTTAAAACGTTTGAGATCTTTTTAATTGCGTCAAAATAAAATAAATACCACGTTGTTGTTGTTTTGCAGTTTTCATGTCCTCATTTTTACTTTATTTACTTTATCTTAATATAGTAACTTAATTATCTTGCACTTAATATTCGCCTATTTACACCTAGACACGACTTTTCTTAATGACTGCAAAACGATAACTATATCGACGTTGCCTCTAATTTTAAACATGTAAGATTGTGTTACCCAAAGATGGTCGAATTGTACTACAACATTTAAACATGTAAGATTGTGTTACCCTAAGATGGTCGAATTGTAATACAATGCCGTCAAATACACAAATTAGTATGGTAGGTTAACACATCAATAACCTTGACACAAACTCATAGACCAATTTTTTTAGGCATTTTTATTTTCGTAACAATATTTTTGTTGATATTTTTTAACCTTTCAGAAACAACAATTTTTTAGTAATTTTTTTAACAATTACAGGGATTTATTCAATATTTTATTTTTCATTTAAAATTTGTCAACATGGTTTTTCATTTTAATTACAAATTTTTTTATCAAACTCTTTCCGTATTCAAATTTTTTTGTAGGAGTTGTTATAATCCTTACAATTTTCTTATATTTTCTTTTTTTTTTCCAATTTTTATATATATGTATGGATTTTTATAAGGAATACTTTACTGTTCATAATTTTATATAACATTTTCTTACATTTACTATTTTTTAAACATTATATTAATAACTACAATATTGCTTGAAGTTTTTCTTTAACAAAAGAAAATCATTTTTATTTTATTTTTTAAATCTAAATATGTGCGCATATAATCGTCTCAGTTTTCATAAATATTTCTGTTTTTAATATTTTCTATTAGCGTTTATTACTTATTTTTGCAGCCCACTGTCTTATTAAGTAAATAAACAGGAAACAACACGGTAAACAAGAAGCATACTAATACCACTATTATAACAAAGTATGTATGCATTTGAAATAAATACAAAACTCCATTAACACACTAAAAACAAATCCAGGCTCACTTGCACACAAACTCACATAAGTAAATTCATTGCCATATACTTTTACTTACTCATAGTTTTACTAATAATCCCAACCGCTTCAATGTGTAATACAATACTCACTCTATCATAATCTAAAAACCATTTTTAAATAATTTTATACTCACACACTTTCTTTTTTATTTTGTTTTTGCAATCGTATTTACTTTTACTGTTTTTTTTTTATTTACAACACTTGTTATTTGCTTATTCTTATTATTGATGTTGTTGGATTTGCTATTAAAATATGTAAACACAACTCATATATTCACTGTCATAAACACAATTATGCACTCATACAAGCACACATAGTTGTTTTTTCTTGAAATAGATTTTTTGACATTTTTTAAGAGGGCAAATATGGGAGGAAGGTTATTATGTTTTTTTTTCTTATGTGACAATTTTTTTATTTTTGCCCGCCAAAAACTGCTTTTCCTTTAACGTATTTAATTCTCTTTCTAGTTAATAAACTTTTAATTTTTCATTACATTTTTAACCGCTACGAGTTGTGTCTTATTAGACTTCACGGTGCCGAATGATTTTTCTCCAGCATGTTGTATTACAATGTGTGCCGTTGGCATTCTATGGATGCTGGCAGTATAAGCAAATAAATCATTTGGTAATAAATATAAACATGTATACAGCAACATGTTGATGAGTTTAGCAGACTGTATAAACAACAAAAACAGAAAGAGTAATGAAAAACAAAATAAACTGTTATACGTGGTTAAGATGTGTATGTGTGAGTGCTTATATGTAAATGGAGCTATTATATCCCAATAGGGGTGTTATTTAGCAGCATTATCTGTTATGTTCAGCGTTGCCAAGCAAGAAATTAAATTTCTACCAAAACTTTTCTATAATTCCGCCAAAATACGGGGAGTTTAAAAATTGAAAAACGACGCAGTAAGCTTGCAAAGGGAAATAAAATATTTATTTAAGGCGTTATGCTTTAAATACATAGAGGACAGCAAGCAGCACGGAAGCAAGCAGCAAATTGTCGTGTCTATTCTATTTTTAACATTTTACTGTCTGTTGTTTGCTGTCGTCTATGTATTTAGAGAAATAATAAATTAATACCATTTACTTTTTAAAGGTTATAACATGTAAAATTTAAATAAAAATTTTAAAATTCATTTCAAAAAAGAATATGCAGTTCCCCAGTCTTTACACATGAAAGTGATTTCTTGATATCTGCAATACATTCATACAGGGTGGCAGATTTCAGGTAAGGAAGTAAATTGGCTTTCAAATGATAAAATGTCTAGAATTGAGCTGTCAACCTTTTACACTTAATTAGTAAAAAATTGGGAAATTTTGACTATGGAAAGCTGCAATCTTGAACAAAAGAATTTTAATTGTTAAAATTTACTATCAAAATGGTGAAAATTTTACTGTATCACTTCGTAAAATACGAACAGCTTTTTCTCGTAATCAGGCTCCTTCTGAAACCGCTGTGCTTAAAATAATCGCTAAATAGGTCAAACCAATATGCTCGTAGTGTCCGTAGTGATACAAACACAACCGCTGTACAGCAAAATGTTGAGAATGAGCACGGAACATCAACTCATCGACATTCGCAACAATTGGCATTACCAGAGTAACTGCGCAACATTTTGCATGAAGATCTTTATCTTCACGCTTATGAAGCCCATCTTGTTCACGATTTAAAGCCAGCGACAATTGTTTGAGTCGAACGTTTATGCATTGACTGTTTAAAAAACTGAAAGAAAACAACGCACTTTTCAACAAAATCATCTTCAGTGATATGTAAACAAACAAAACTGTCGCATATGGGGCTTACAAAATCCACAAACAGTCCTCGAAAAACCATTACATCTAAAGAAAATGACTGTATGCTGTGGTTTGTAGTTAGGCGGCATCATCGGCCGGTATTTTTTCGAAAATGAGCAAGGAAACGCCATCTCCGTGAATTCTCTGCGCTATCAAACCGTGATAACCAAATTTTGTGGCTACAATTGACCAATGTTGACTTTGGTTTGCAGGACGGCGTCACAAGCCACAAATGAGAAAGTTCCCGATCGCTTACTTTCTCGATTTTGCAATGTCAATTGGCCGCCTCGTTCTTGTAATTTAACGCCGCTGGATTATTATCTCTGAGGGCATTAGAAAGACCGGGTTTACTTGAACAAACTACAAACAACTGACACTCTAAAAGATGAAATTCGACTCTGAAATGACGAGATAAGCGGAACTTTGATGCAAAATGTGGTTCAAAATTTTGTAAAAACAGCGGACCTCTGCTGACGTGCTAGAGATGGGCATTTGCCCGAAAGCATATTCCACTATTAATTCCCATATTTCTATTTTATGAATAAAACTGAATTTGTCGAAAAAAATGTGTTTTTAAGCAAATTTATTTCCTAACCTCAAATTTGACCACCCGTTGAAAAATGTTGGACTAAAGCTGTGTTAAGCGATGAAAGTTAACTTATTTTATTCGAGAGTGACAAAACACTCAAGTTTTTGCGAAACAGCGAAAAGTACCGTCATAAAAACTTGACACCAAGGATAGAGCATTGATGTGGGCAGTTTTTTTATAGTTTGGCGATGCATATCGGTGACTGAGGTTGAGATTCAAGTTTTTATTGTAACAACTGTAGATCGTTTCACATATTTAAGCATACTTGATTATAACTTGAGGCAATCTGTGATCAAAGTGGTTCTTTTAGAAGCTGGTACAAGTGTAAAGGCAGAGTAAATAGTCTCTAAGCAGAAGAACATGAAGTTATTAAACTTTAAACGTCAACATTATGAAGGTTTATATTTATGTAAATCGATATTAAATTTTTTAGCAAATAATGTGCGGTGTTTTTGAGAAGAAGCATTTACCAAAAATATTAGAAAATTGCAAGAAACCAACTAAACTACCAAATTGCCCAATTGAACCAAAACGGCAACGCTGGTTATGTTCATTAGAATACCACTTCTTTAACTGTTAAAGAAGAAATTAAATAAATGGTTGCGTTCTAAGCTAAATAAATATGCCAGTTGGTAGGCATGTGCGTATACTTAACAATTTTAAATATAAAAGTTATTGGCATAAGGAAGAACACAGTTTTAGATTTCAAAAGATATGTAAAACAAATTGTCTTCTTTTTCTTTACCTAACAGTGATATGTAGATATGTATGGGCTTAATTTGGTCATATAAAGGATTTCTAAAGAATTCGTCAGCATGAATTAATAATAAAATTTATAATTTTTTTAAATAAAGCACTGGGTAAACTACCTACTAATAAAAATGTAAAGCTTGAAGAACAATCGAGAAAGTTTTTTTTTATTGCTATAAGTGATAGGCATTATTATCTTATGATAATTTCTTAATATGTGACACCTCAAAGGAACTTGTAGTTATTAAAAAAAAGCAATATATCCTCCTACAAATATTATTTTTTATTGACTTATAAAGAATTAAATTAAACTTACCTTTTTTTAAACAGCTCCACTTTCGTTTATATAGGTATGGTGTTGTAATTTTATTTTTCAATTTCAATTAATTTTATAATTTTATATATATTTATTTTTAATTTTCTCTTTTGATAAACTTTTAATTATTATTATTATTTTTTTTTTAAATTTATCATAATTTTGCTACTTCATGCCATTTTAACACTTTTTTCTTTTTGAATAAACCTCTAATTACACTGGTCTACGAAAAACAAAAACAATTTCTCGCTTTTAAATAAAACTATATATAATATAATAAAATTAGAGCACTTTTTCTTCAAAAAATCATTAAAAAAAAATTCAGAACGAAAATTTTACTTTGGCCAAAATTAGCCAAAAAATTTCTTTTGCATAATTACTGGAAATTTTTTTTTTTATTTCCAAAAAGTTATAAAAAAATTCTTAGAATATAAATTTTATATTTTAATCATTTTAATGAAAGCCAGGTGTGTGTTGAGAGTAAAGTGACCCATAAAGGCAGGTGCCTAACTTTGAATAAAGTAAAGGGTTAATTTTTTATGGCTATGGTAGGCAAAATATATTCTAAGAATAAGATTTTTTATTCGTGTGGTAAAAAACCCAGTATGCACTTTGGAGAAAGATAACACAATATTTTACGTCATTCAACACTTGTTTGCGAAACCGAAAAGACAAATCCTATCCGATATTTGATTTTTTCAAAACCAAAGTTCAATATTGAAAAGTACCATAAGGACTATTTCCGTCTTATTTTTTTTATTATGGTGTTTTAAATAATGATGTAATGCCTGTGTAAGAGCTTTAAGAGGATGTCCTGATGACGATAGAAAGATTATGTTATTTATGAAACCAATGATATGGAGTGAACCATAAAATGACGAACATGATTGTTATTTCTACATGACCACTAATAATGAATAAAATCATATAACCGAATATTTCATCTGCCCGACGACCAGTTCGGGGAAACAATAAACGTCACGAAATAGTTAATGAAGAAAATGTTTATTCTGTTCGGAGTGAAGCCAGTTACGCGTCTGTAGGTCATACTTCATCTGCATATAGAAGTATATCGCGAAATCCTAATTTTATAAACCAATCTGACCTGAAAACCAAAGTCAGAATTTCTTCGTCAAGATTACAGCAATGAAAGTTGATAGATAAGGACACGAAAGTCTTATATTTCTGATATAGACAAGAAGATTTTTTGGCCTATTTTAGCAAAGATGGCGATTTAATATTTTGTGATGATGCGGACTATTACGAAAGCTGGGTTTCCCTGAAAAGTCAGAGGAGTGGCAACTCTTATATCAACATATATAGTATACACATGTATTGTTTCCTACCAGATATTTCCTTTCATTATGTTTGTGTTGCCTAATAATGAATTAAATTTTTTTTTGTCAAAGTTAGGTACCTCCATATATCAGTTACATATCTGAGTTTAATTTAAAGAGCACTGTGTCTAAAATCATGCACTACGTCGTTAATAGTGTGTGTGTCACTGTGGTAGTTTAGGTAAGTCGTCGGTTTAATCCTAGCCCACACCATCTGACAATTTTCAACAGTGATATCACCTCACAATATTACTAGCGACTGGTTATGTGTATTTACGCTGTGAAAAATTTCGTTAACTAATATATCTGCCGTTCGTAACCGGCGTTTGTAGGTTTGTGGCCTTTCAATGAGTCTAGTTGATCATTCTCCATATATAAAAATCAATATTTATTTACAGAAGATAAGAAAAGGTTATTTTTGTTCAGGAGTACATGTCTTTTTCGATCTTTGTGAGACGTTGTTATATCTACAAAAACAATTAAATTTATACAAATAGTTAAACGATGAGCATATTTGCAATAAAAAAAATATACAAACGTATAAAAGTTATACTTATTAAAATTAACCGGTTTATTCGGTATTCGAAAAATGAAGATTAAAATAACAGCATTCGACAAAACCAAAAAAACTGGTTAAAACCGATCGAATAATAACCGTCCGATCTCCCTAGTTGTAAATAGCTCCGAAACTGTTGAAAATACAAAAAAAAAATGGTAATCAGGTGGTTTATAGGAAATTTTACTCCTAAACATTTGGTGGTAATTGCATTAAAATCGGTCGTCGTTTTCAAGTTATGATGAAATATATTGATGTAACTACCATATTTTAAGCGAAAAATTTGCCACGCCCATAAAAAAAAATTTGAGCCCGATGGAAAAAAACTGAAAACGGATTTGAATACAGCGCATCGAAATCATTATATTCCATATAGTGTTATTCAAAAGCGTTTTTTACTGTTATATGCCCTTTTTACAATAGAATAAGCAATTTCGAAA
Source organism: Wohlfahrtia magnifica (assembly GCA_023159175.1). Lineage (NCBI taxonomy): Eukaryota > Metazoa > Arthropoda > Insecta > Diptera > Sarcophagidae > Wohlfahrtia > Wohlfahrtia magnifica. The sequence continues at coordinate 96,040 of JAKWBJ010000202.1, read as the reverse complement.
AGAGCACAACTCGCACATTTTGGTAAATGCGTTTTTTCGTATCAATGAGTTCCAAGTGCTTCCCTGCACCTACTCCGCTTGAAAAACTAATATCCCTAGCATTATTTCTACTTTAGACGTCATGGCAGATAGATCACAACTCTAAGAGATATACCCTTTTCGAAATTATTGTTTAAGCAAAGAGTACAAAAAAATGCAATGCAGCACCGCTTTTTTTAAAGCGCAAAGCCGTTATTTTTTATTCTTCCTCCTTATCGAGCTTATAGAGACAAAGTATGTATTAATTATCTGAAAATTGCAAATATTGTAAAACCCAAGCTATATAAACCGGAAGAATTTACTGAATTCTATGAAAAAATACTGCAATGGCCAATTACAAATGAAAAAGAACTTCCTGAAGAAGATTATTGATAAGAGTATAGTATTTATTTTTAGTAGAAGTATTGCCTGTAATTTTTTGATACCCAAAATAAAATTTTCTGCAAACTAATATGGTATTTTTCGTTAAGTTTTGTATACTCGATATTATAAATTTCGAAAAGGGCACATCTCATTAATTTTAAATATAAAGGGTCCGCCATCTAACGTTTTCTTTTTTCAACTAGTGCTTATTTCGTGAATGGTAACACTTAGCTCATGTTTGATTTGACAGAACTGAACGAATATGGTTGTGTATACGCTTCGCTAAGTGGGCCTGCGATCGACTTAAAGAAGATGCCGATTTTGACAAAAAAAAAATCATCGATCGTGGCTATTGGATGGCCAGCCTAGGCAACCATTTGAATGAAATTATTTTCCATTATTAGCCGGAAGGATTGTACTTTCAAATAAAAAAAGAAATTTGAAAAAAATATTTAGTAGTCTTTTTTTATAGCATATTGAAAAAAAATTATTTGGCGAACCCTATATAAAGAAACATATATAATAAAGTCAATATCCAAGTATTTCTGTAATTTTCGGTTACAATTTAGCCCCCAAATATAATCCGTATAAAATTTTTGGAACTATTATACTTCATTAAAAAATACTTAGTTTTTTCATTTCCTGTAAACTTTAAATATCCGGTCATGTGATCTTTTCGAAATTGCACATTCAACTATTTTCAAGAATTTGCACTTTATTCTTTTTTAACTTTACCTTTTAATATCGAAATCTTAATTGCATTTTCGCTTTTTTTTGTGGGGAGGGGGAAGTTTTACACAATTTTATTATTTCACAATTTTTTTTTAATTTCTAATTTTTTAATTTTCTTTTTCAATAAACTTTTATTTGATCTTTTAATAACTATTCTCAAGAACTTTACATATATTTTTCTACATTTTTAAATTATTTAATTCATTATTTTCAAATAACTTTATAAGATAAGACCTCTGAATTGCATTTTCACTTTTATTATTATTATTATTATTATTATTATTATTATTATTATTATTATTATTATTATTATTATTATTGTTATTATTATTATTATTATTATTTTTGTGGTGGAAATTTTACAATACACAATTTGACTATTTCCAAAATTTTATATTTTTCTCTTTGATGATTTGATATTTTTTATAATTAATATGCATAATTTTCTATTTTATTAATTTCTATTTTTAAAGACACACTTCTTCCAAATTTCTCCTTATCGTTTTCTTTTTTCAAACGAATTTTACATAATTTTACCATTTGATACAATTATACATTAATTTATAATCTTTTCTGTAAATAAACTTTGAATTTTATGCTCTTTTTATAATTTTCTTTTCTTTAAGTGCACATTTTACACAGCTTTGCTTTTTGCATTACTTTTATATTTTCTCTTTGAATAAACTTTTAATTAAATTCATTTTATATGTTTACATGTGCACAAGTGTGCTCTTTTTCCCCATGCGAATATACATACATCATAGAAAGCAGAGAGGTCACATTCTACGTCACGCATACTCTCTCTTGAGAGAAAGATATACTAACGGACCCTGCGTAAAACACAATATGTTTGATTTAATTCATGTTTTTTACCGACAACCAACGAATAAAAACTGAATGCCTCTTCAAATAACCGTTATTGTTAGATTTGTTATAGCTGATGTATTTCTCCACTCGAAGTTCTAAGTTTATATTTCCCTTCTATTAATACTTTTTATACATGTGAGAGGGGTGTTTGTGTGTGTTTTCCTTTCGTTTTCGCCGAACAATTTGTTTCTGTGATTTTATCTTAAAAAGGCAGTATTTTTGTTATAATTCGTGGATTTTTTTTACAACAAAAATAATTAACATTTAATTTTACTTACGAGATCACTGTATAGATAACAAACCGATATTTATTTTTACTGTTAAGCAGCTCGATAAACATACTTTTTTATTCTCCTGCGTATCACCAAAATAACACACATGACCGAACATTAGTTAGTTGAACACGCAACATATTAGAAAATTGCATCAAATAAATGCTTTTTAAAAGTAAATATGTAACCAATATACATATATGTATAAATGCACCTGAGCTTAAATTTTTTCCTCTGTGAAAAGCTTTCCAAGTTCTGATCTATGTATGTTTTTTATAAATTTTCTTACGACTTCTAAACACACATGCTACATACACGCATGTGTATAATAGCATTATCCTCAACAGTCATATTTACAATACATTTTTTTTACCGACAACCAACGAATACAAACATACCGACCACTTAAATAACCGTTGTTGCTGCATTCGCATCTCCTTTTCGAGTTTCGATTTTATATTTCCCCTTTACTAAGCCTTTTTATGCGTGTAAGAGGGGTGATTGCGTGTGTTGTTACTATTCTCTTTCGTTGTGTTTTTATCTTTTTTTATTTCATCTAAAAAGACGGCATTTTATTATGATTCGCGATTTTTACAACAAAAACAATGAACTGATATTTTTTAATGAGAACACCGGCTATATAAGAAATTATTTGCACTTGTTTACTATTAAGCAGCGCGATAAATATTAATTTGTTATCCTCGTGCGCACAATATAAGAAACACACATGAGCTCACAAGAAAGTTAATTAATTATTTTTTCCCGGACCGCTTTCTTTTTCACTTGTTAACTGTTCAGCTGCGCCATAAGTACTAAACTTTTATCCTCTTACGCATACCCATACACAGAAGTTATATTGGATGATTGAGGACAATAAATGCTTTTTAAAAGTAAACACGGGACAATATACATGTATGAATGCACCTAAGCTTAAATTTTTTCCTCTGTGAAAAGCTTTCCAAGTTCTGATCTATGAATGTTTTTTTTATAAATTTTCTTACGACTTCTAAACACACATGCGTGTATGTAAACTTAACATTCTATGTTATAATAGCCTTATGCTCAACAGGCATGTTTACAATACATTTTTTTTACCGACAATTAACGAAACAAGCATACCGACCGTTTTAATAACCGTTGTTGCTGCATTTGCATTTCTCCTTTTCAAGTTTCGATCTTATATTTCCCCTTTACTAACACTTTTTATGCGTGTAAGAGGGGTGATTGTGTGTGTTGTTACTATTCTTTTTCGTTGTATTTAATGTGATTTTTCTTTTTATCTTTTTTTTCATTTCATCTAAAAAAGACGGCATTTTATTATGATTCGCGATTTTTACAACAAAAACAATGGACTGATATTTTTTTAATGAGAACACCGGCTATATAAGAAATTGATTATTTGCACTTGTTTACTGTTAAGCAGCGCGATAAATATTAATTTGCTATCCTCGTGCGCATAATATAAGAAACACACATGAGCTCACAAGAAAGTTAATTAATTGCATTACTTTTTCCCGAACCGCTTTCTTTTTTACTTGTTAACTGTTCAGCTGCGCCATAAGTACTAAACTTTTATCTTCTTACGCATACCCATACACAGAAGTCATATTGGATGATTGAAGACAATAAATGCTTTTTAAAAGTAAACACGGGACAATATATATGTATGTATGCACCTGAGCTTTAATATTTTCCTCTCCGCAAAGCTTTTTTAAGGTCTGATCTATGCAGATATGCTTTTAAAAATTTTCTTACGCCTTCTAAACACACGTGTGTATGTAAAGCTAACATTGTATATTATAGCTTTATGCACAACAGAAGATGTTGAAAATAAATTTCTTTTACCGACCGTTTTAATAACCGTTGTTGCTGCATTTTTTATAATGCATTTCTCCTTTTCAAGTTCTGATTTTATATTTTCCCTTTATAAACACTTTTTATGCGTGTAAGAGGGGTGTTTGTGTGTGTTTTTGCTATTCTATTTCGTTGTGTTTTCTGTGCTTTTTCTTTTTAACTATTTTTCTTTTTGTCTTTATCTTATGAAATTGGTATATTTGTTGCAATTCGTGGTATTTATATCAAAAACAATTATATTTATTTTCTGGAAATCAGCGAAAATATAAAAAATCGTTTAAATACACGATAACACACAAGAACATTAGTTAATTGGTTTTTTTTGTTTCTTTTTTTAACACGAATATCGGCTATTTACCCGACTGTTCTTTCTTCTCTTGTTTACTGTTTAGCTGCGCGATAAATACTAAACTTTTATCCTCTTGCGCACAATAGAAAGGCACACATACACAAAAGTCATAATGGAAAATTGGAGAAAATTAATACTTTACAGAAGTAAACACGTGACAATATATACTTATATATGTATGCAGCTGAGCTTAAGCCTTATGCATACCAGGAATGGGAAAGTTGATGCAATTGTACTTTTTTTAGCACTAATTGCAAGCGAAAAGTACAGTAGCACCCCAATGGCTAATTTAGTACTATTTTGAAGTACTCTTTATTCAGTCACCTAAAACTAACATAAGTTACATAAGCTTCTTGTAATTGTATTTATTTGTTCAATTATGTACAGGCGACATAAGTAACATAAAAAAATACATGACGGCATAGGGCATTAACAAATGAATTTTTATTTAAGTTTTTAATTAATTCTTAATAAAAAATATTAAAAAAAAATCCAGTACAATCGGACTGAAAAAAGGAAATTATTCATGAAAATTAGTATATACTGAAAATCGTACATCTCATCCTTGATTGGAATACGGTTAATAAACGTTTTTAAAAGCTCAACATGTAACAATTTGTACGCATGCACCTTAGCATTAGCATCCATTTAGTTAAAAGCTTTACTTACTGCTCTCTATAAAGCTTTCTTAACATTAAGGGTTTCTGTTTAAATATTTTCTCACTTCTAATCAGTGTTGCCACAACTTCGAATTTTTTGTAAACAAGTTTCGATAAAAAAGTAACCAAAAAATAACCAAAATTGTATTTTTAATGCCAAATGTATAATGTATATTTTAATGCCAAAAGCATTAAAATATCATTTTATATATAGACTGAATATAGATTGGTTAAAAAAAACTTGGTACACTAACAGATGAGGCCTATTCTCCTATTTATATTAACAAACTTTGCACACTAGAAAATATCGATCTCTCATATAATGACGTTTAGTTATGATGAGATTTTAAAATTTATTTGAGAATAATTTTACAACCAGATATCTTAACGAATCTCTAAATATCCGAACGAAACAATAGCGTTAAATTGAAATATGTCTGACATTTATTCTCTCTCATCTACTGAACAAAATAGTATAAACAACAAAGTTTTTTTGCTTTGATTGCTTGACAAAGCTTATCCTGAATATATTCTCCGATCTCAAACTACGAGAGATTATTTATGCGGTTCAGAACCGCCCAGGTCAGGCATAAATGTTCGGAGATGATGAATTGAAGGCATTTCTCTATGAAGATTAATTTCAAACTTAGAAAACTACCCAAGCAAAACATTTGGAAGCAGCACGATTGACCAAACAGCAATGGAATTGAGTACCGCATAATTAATGCCGAAATTTTTGCTTAAAAGTCATATAAAAGGTTGTAGCATCATCCTATCATTACTAGCGATGAAAAATATATCAAATGTTCCAAGATCAGATGAAACTATTTATAATCTAGACCTTGCCCGTCCGTCTACCATTTGTTTCGATCGCGTAATCAAGAAAAAAATAACCAAAATGCAAAACAAAGTACACATATACACATCAAAGAAAAAAGGAACCAAATTTGTTAAATATGACCAAAACGGCAACACTGCTTCTAATCCAAGGTTGGCTTAAGTGCTACTCTGGCCATATATTGCTTACAAATCATAAGCAAAGTAAATAAGCAGAGAGGCCAATTGTTAAGAAAGATTTATAGAGAGCCTTTAGTACAAGCTTTTAAATATGTCAGTAAAAAGCACACTTGCGCACACAAATGCATGCATACACATGAGAGAAGAAAAATGTGCTTCAAATTTTCACCAATTTTCCAATATGATTTCCGTGCATATGTGTGTGTTCATGTACGGCCTTTTTATTGTGCGTATGAGGATAAAAGTTTAGTATTTATCGCGCAGCTAAACAGTGAAGAAGTGAAGAAAGAACGGTCTGGTAAATAGCCGGTATTCTTGTTAAAGAAAAAAAATTACAACTAACTAATGTACTTGTGTGTTTTTGTAATTATGTGCAATTGCCTAAAAAATTATTATTTATCGTGTATTTAAACTGTTTGTTATATAGTCGGTGATCTCGTTAAAAATCACAATAAATAGTTTTAGTTGTAAAAACCACGAATTATAAGAAAAATGTCGCCTTTCGTAGATAAAAGCAAAAAAAATAGATACAAAGAAAAAACACAGAAAACACAACCATAAAGAATAGCAAAAACATACACAACCACCTCTCTCGCATGCATAAAAAGTATTAATTAAGGGGAATATAAAATTAGAACTTCAAAAGGAGAAATGCATAACAAAGCTACAACAACGGTTTTTAAAGTGGTCGTTAAGTTTGTATTCGTAGGTAGTCGGTAAATTGGAAACACTTCCCCACGCACATACATGGGAGCTTAAAAGTCGAAAGAAAAGTATGCAAACATAGAGACCAAATGTTAAGCAAGCTTTGTAGATTTAAGCTCTTTAAGTGAAAGCATGCTTACAAATTGTTACATGTTTAGCTTTTAAAAACGTTTATTAATCGGGTTCCAACATGGCTTCTTTGTATGAGTGAGTGGCCTTTTTAATTAGCGCAATAGGATAAAAGTTTAGTATTCATGGCGCAGCTAAACATCAAACAAGTGAAAATGAAAACGGTCTGTTACGCGGTCTGTTATCTCGGTAAAAATAAAGAAAAATAATAAAATAATGTTCTTGTTTTTTCCTTATATTGTAAGCAATAGGAAAAAAAATTAAATTAAATTAAAAATTAACAGCTAGAAGTGAAAATAGTCGGTTTGTCATATTGTCGGTGATCTCGTTAAAAAAAAGTTTTAACAAAACTACCGCCATTTTCAGATAAAAGCAAAAAAATAGATAAAAGCAAAAAATGAAAAGCACAGAAAACAGAATGAAGAAATAGGTACATAAGAATAGTAATAAAAACACACACAACGTAAAGGGGAAATTTATAATTACAACTTTAAAAAGGCGAAATGCATTATAGCAAAGCAACGACAACGGTTATTAAAGCGGTCGTTAAGTTTGTATTCGTAGGTTGTGGGTATAAGAAATTTATTTAATACATAAATGGTTGAGCATAAAGCTATAACATATGATGTTATCTTTACATACACGCATGTGTGTTTTGATGTCGTAAGAAATATACTCGTATATAAAAACATAGATCAGACTTTGTAGAGAATCAAAAGCTTAAGCTTTTTATTAATAGGTATGCTTAAGCCATACATATTGTCACGTGTTTACTTTTAAAAAGCATTTATTTTCTCCAATTTTCCAATATGTCTTCCGTACATATGTGTGTGTTCAAGTATGGCCATTTTATTTTTATTGAGCTCAAGAGGATAAAAGTTTAGTATATATCCCGCAGCTGAACAGTTAACAAGTGAAAATAAGAACGGTTCGTTACATTGTTAATTATCTCTGTATAAAAAAAAAACAATCAAATAATGATTCTTGTGCGCTCATGTGTGTTCCTTATATTGTGTGCTAGACGATAACAAATTAATATTTATCGCGCTGCTTAATAGTAAACAAGTGCAATTAAACAATTTTCTTTATAGTCAGTGTTCTCATTGTAAAATAACAGTTCATTGTTTTTTATCGTAAAAATTAAGAATTATAACAAAATGCCTTCTTTTTTAGATAAAAATAAAAAAAATATAAAAAGAAAAAGCACAGAAAACGCAACGATAAAGAATATTAAAAACACACACAACCACAAATACATAAAAAGTATTAATAAAGGGGAAATATAAAATTAGAATATCGAAAGGAGAAATGCATTATAGCGTATTGAACGGTTACTTTAATGGTCGTTAAGCTTGTTGTCGGTAAAAAGCATACTTGCGCACACAAGTGTATACATGCATGATTAAGCGGTTAGAAGTCGTAAGAAAAATATTAATGTTCTAGGGATTTTTACAACAAAAACTTTAAAAAAGGAATTTGTTTTAAAAAGAGACTTATTAACGAACCGAAAAATATGTAAACAGAGATACCTAATGTTAAGAAAGCTTTATAACAGATGCGCAGATGCAAACAAGCATATTGTTATGTGTTTACGTTTTAAAAAGCGTTGATTTTCTCCAGTTTTTTAATATGACTTCTATGTATGTATGTGTGGGTTCATATTTGGTCTTTTTATCGTGCGCGAGAGGATAAAAGTTTAGTATTTATCTTGCAGCTTAATAGTAAACAAGTGAAAGTATATGGTTTGTTAAATAGTCGGTATTTTCGTTAAAAAAAAAATCAAAAAATAAATCCTATTAAATAATAATGTTCTTGTGTGTGTTCCATTTGTGTTCTTAATATTGTTTGCAAAAAAACAGGTTCTTCTAATGTTCACATTTGATATGTGACATCAATGTTGTTGCTGTTTAAGTGTTAAAGTGTAAAAGAAAAAAAGCAAAAAGAGGGTGCAATTTAAAGCTCTTAAAAATGAAAAGAGAAAGTAATTAAAAGAGCTCATATATTAAGGCCTGTTCAAAGAGAAAAGTGGGAAATGTTTTAATAAATAAAATTATGGTGTTAAATAAAAGAAGAAAAAAATAAGTAAATAAATAATTTTTAAAATTAAACAAAAGTAATAGGAGTTTTTACACAAAACCTAAAGCATTATCAATCAAGTAAGTTTTGTTTAAATCTTTACTACTTTATACGAAATATACGCATTTCTAAGAATAATATATATGTAAACATAAATAAATAAATAAATATTTTCCAAAAAGACCATGAAACAAATAACAGGGATACGACTTCCCGAGTTTCGTTCATTTTACTCGCTAATTAAATGAAAGTGTGAGTAACGTAAACATAGATTTTTGTTTTGTTTTTTTGTTTAACTAAAAATGAAAAAAGTTTAAAAATAGAATTAAAAAAATATTTTAAAAAAATATCAGAAAAACATTGAAAAATAATAAAAGTATAGGATGCGCAATTTTAAAGCTTAAATTTTAACCAGCTGTTATTTCGACTCTGGCAATACTTATGTCATTCTATTCTACCACAAAATTCAGTATATTATCTCCACTGAACAAAACGAATCGATTTACGCTTGAGCAACGTTGAAGTTTATTGGCAATTTTTTTCTACAACAAAGACAATTGATCGAAAATTGCCCGATAGTGCCCGATATACGCAAGCTTATTGCTAAAGTTCATGAAACTGGTTTCATTGTTGATGCGTCAAGACGTAAGCGTTCCCTTAAAGTGTGTACATATGAAAAAATCGGCGCTGTGGCTGAAAATGTGCGTCATCGTTCTCAAGAATTGAACATTTCACGCACCAGTTTACGTCGAATTTCGCGAAAAGATTTCGGTTTGACGCCGTACAAAGTTCAATTGGTTCAAGAGTTGAAGCGGCATAACTATACGCTTCCTTCGAGAAAGTGCTAAAAAATCGTCTTTTCGGATGAAGCTCATTTTCATCTTGGTGGGTATGTTATTAAGCAAAATTGCCGTATTTGAGGCTCAGAAAACCCAAGAGCAGTCTTATACAAGCCAATGCACCCATTACGAGTGACTGTTTGGTTCGGCTTGGGGAGTGAAGTCAATATTGGCCCACATTTCTTAGAAAATGAGGACAGCGAAACCATTACGGTCAATGGAGACACCTATCGCACCATGATAACCGATATTGTGCCCGTTCTTCATGGTATTGATGTGAATGATATTTGGTGCAACTTGCAACACATCTCATGTCACAATCGATTTGTTGTGTCAAACGCTAGATGGCCGTTTAATTAGCCGAAATGATAATGTCAATTGGTCGCCTATGGTTGGGCTCTTTTCTAAAGGCCGCTGTTAAAAACAACTGTTATGCCGACAAACCAGAGACAATTGATCATTTGAAAACCAACATTCGTGGTGCCAAAGCCGACCCCACACATATTGTGAGGCCAGTTTCGGTATGGCATAGAATTTCATATCTAACCAGAACAATTGTACTTCACAAAAAAAAAAAAAAAAAATAAATTTTGTAATAAATTTAAATTTAAACTTTTAAATTGCTCATCCTATAGAAAAATTTAAGGAAAAACGTAATTTCAAATTTCTAAATTATATCATTACTTATATGTTTGTAATATGTTGTACTTTTTTAAATTCTATTTTTTTTTTCATTTTTAATATAAAAAATTACTATTTCTTTTAGAAACAAACACCACACTCTTATTGAGAGAGAAAAAACTAACGGATTATAACGTGATGGACTATAAATAACTAACGTTATTTGATTCATGATAAAATAAAATAATTTTTGTTACCATAACAGACCGTTTAAAGCCCATTTATTGAGTTAAAGTTGCATATTTGAAAAATATTAACCGATCTTTTAAAAAATTTAAGGAAATGTAATAATCTTAACCAATTTTATTTTTCCAGGAATATACTTACATATGTCTGTATGTATGTAAGCTTAGTTTTAATATAATTTTTGAAAAAAATTTTTTTTTACATTTTTAAAATCATATAAATGTAATATATATATATATATATATATATATATATATATATATATATATATATATATATATGTATATGTATATATATGTATATATATATATATATTTATATGTATATATACAGTGGCTCAAACGTATAATTGGACACTAGGTATGAGATTATTCAAATGGCGATTTTTTCATATCAATGAAATTAGTCGGGGCATTAACTGCACGAGATTGGCGCAAAATTCCGGAGTAATATTGTTTCACTCGCGTCTTATTCCCTCCTTCAACTGCTCCACTGTGTGGAAAGTCGATTATAGAGCTTACGGGCAAGTTCTTCCCAAACATGCTCAATAATGTTGAGATCCGGGGACTGTGCCGGTGTTTGCAATAATTTTGGACAATTATATATAAGCCACATTTTCGCGACGTGTGAAGTGTGCTTCGGATCGTTGTCCTGATACAAAGCAAATGTGTCCAATATGTTTAATTTATCGGCACTTTGCTTTACATTTTGCTTTAAAATATCCAAATATTAGAATCGATTCATTTTACCCTCTATAAAATGAATGTTCCCTACTCCTGCACTGGAAACACATCCCCACACCATTACCGACCCTCCCCCATTTTTGACCGTAGCCTGAGTGTTATTAGGCAAAAACTCAGTATTTGGCTTACGCCAAACGTACTGCTCTCATCTGATCCATGCAGTAAAGAGTACCTACATATAACAAATTAAAAGGTTAAAAACAATTAAATTAAACAAGTTTTTGTAAAACTACCGTGTTCCAAAAGTCAGAATCTTTTAATAAATATTCCTTACAAAATTTCAACCCGTGGAATTTTATTTTTTTACTGATATAGGGCTTTTTTCTGGCTATTCGTCCATGTAAATCATTCTTCTTCCTTTACAGGTTTCGAATAGTCTCGGCACAATCATCTTTTTTCAAATCGGATTTAACCATATTCTTCAATTCAATCACCGTGGTGAATGGTTTTGCTTTAATTTCCCTCAAAATCAACCGCTCATCATAATCATTTAATTTCTTTCCTTGACCAATACGACTTTTATTTTCTACTTGAAAATTTTGCTGATACCTTTGAATGATAGCATGAACTGTGGACGAGCATCGGTCAACAATTTTACTGATTTGACGCTCTGATTTACCCTTGCCGTGTAATCTTATAATTAAAAGCCATGTTTCCAAAGTTGTTTGTTTTTTTCTTTGATCCATTGCAATTCTGATCCGCACTCTTAACACTACACTTTAATAATGATTCATCATTTGTATTTGAATAGACTTGTACTCACTTAGCAGAAAAAATAACGGCCCAAGGAACCATTTTACAACAATAAATCGTTATCAACATCATGTGTCCAATTATGCGTTTGTCATGAAATTTGTTAGTTTTATTTTAATTTCTCATTTTAAAAACGGGTTTTCTTAAAACATGCTAAGTATTATACATTGTTTTAAAGATTTTTTAATAATCTATAATATATAATTTATTAGGTATATTTTCATTGAAACGAAAAAAGCGCCATTTGAATAATCTTATACCTTGTGTCCAATTATACGTTTGAGTCACTGTATATTTAATTTCTCATTTATAAACTTCTATTCTCTAGCTTAACTCTTAACTATTCTTTACTTTTCTTTGTACAGATTTTACACAAACAAAACACTTGCTACTGCTTATACAATAACACGATTTATCATGCACAATACATATGTACTTGAAAACACCATAGGAACCATTATTTGTTTTTTTTCTTTTGCAAAAAGCAACAAACACAGCTTCAATTCTTATAAAAACTTCTCTAAAGCTGGATTCACCAATTGTTTCGGAACGAAATGCTTGTTTTTATTTTTTTTGAAAGTTTGCTCTGTAACGATTCACCCACTTCGAACAATTGTCCTGGAAAAACAAGGGTACCATATGAAATATTTTTGCAAACGAGGCGAGTTAGTTTTACAATTTGGCAGCACGGTAGTAAATGATTGCAATTTGCTCGTTTTCTTTGTGTCATACTATATTAGTTACTTTGTAATAAACACATTGTAAATTAATAGCTTTTAGCTGTTTTATACCTTTTACGCAAAATCTTTCAAAGTTCTTGGCATTCGCTTCCTGCAGTTAATTAAACACAACTTGTTGAATGGTTTTGATAATCATCTACAAAATTTAACTTACTTCCCATTCCAATAGAGGTTGCTATTGTTAACCACACACCTTGCTTCATATGATTATTTTTGTAACTTTTGTTACTCATTCCCTGCCCGGCTTTTTTATTGCTGAAATAAACATCAGTAATTTTATTTCTAATATAATAACATTAATCTACAAACAATGCAAAACAAGTGATTTGTATTGTATTGTACATACATACATATGTACATATAATATGATGTGGCAGCTCAGTTCAACCTTGCTTAAAAAATTGAAGTAGCTGGCAGCACAGTTCAATTATTTCGGAACAAAAATTAAAATTAAACCAATTCAATCTAAAATTGTTCCGAAGTAAGTTAACTCTCTTTTGCTCTCTCTCTCTCAAAAATAGAAACGTCAAACTACATATAAAATAAATGGTTTTGGAACGAAATTTTTGTTCCAGCTTAACTTACCATTGTTGCCACAGATTTTAATTTTTGCTAACCAAATTTTAATAAAAAACTAAAAAAAATTGGTTAAAAAATAACCAAAACTTCTAAACCTAAACAAATAAACCTCAAAGACTTTCTAATATAAGTAACTGTTTAGGCAGATCAAAGCCGATGAGTGAGCAAGTGTTAGAAAAGTATATCGCTTATACAAGTTAATTCTAGCAAATACGAGTATATATTTAATATATTCTGCTTACAATGATAAATGGTAAAATTCGTAATGCCTTAACTCAAAATGTATTTGCAAAATATTTCATATGTTATGCGAAACTCAATGAAATTAAGCCTTTCTACAAAAGAAGATCAATAAGGTTTCATGACGACCTTCAACATAATTTGAAAAGGTTGCTTGTTGTTACTTTTTACCCCTGGTCTTATATAAAGCATGTATTTTGGAGAACTCTCTGAAGAAACTTCTTATTCAAGTAACAAAAATTAAAAATAATCAATACCTAAGCCATATGGGCTCGTTGCCTCCATTCCTATTTACAATAATCTTCCCTCATCTGAAGTGTCTAATAAAAAAGAGTTTTAAACCTAGCTAACAGCAATAACTTTTCATTGTATCTGTCTATAATAATTAATTTTTTTTTCATTTTTCCGAAATATTAGGGTACAATCATAGAATATTTCAAAATAGTAAAGAAATCAAGTGCATTTTAGTATGTGTATCTAATCCAGTAAATTTCGAAGTTCTATATTTAGAAGTTTTACTATTTTGTTATAAATCTAAAAATTTATAACTCAAACTATTTAACATAAAAATTTATTATTTAAGAAAAAAGTAATCAAAATAGAAAAAAAGCACGCATTTATACAATCGAAGAAAAAAATAACCAATTTTGGTTATAAATAACCACAACGGTATCGCTGTATTGAATTTAAAAATGTCCAATATGTGGCTTTGATCATACTTTATGGTTATTATTGTTTTTGAACTAAGCAAAACCACACACTTCTTAACTTCAATTCCACTTCACATAAAAGTTAATAAAAATCTGCTGGTTTCTATACCACAACCTTTTTGCTATGGTGAGATAGTTAGATGGTTTTGTACTGCTAACCTTAGCAAGGCCACATACCTTTGATATTCACCACGTAAATACGAAACTACCAATTATCGTATATAAAATTTAATAAAAATCAATTTAGTAAGTGATAGCCAATCGGTACATTAAGATCGTTTTCAAGGGTAGTTTTATATTAATGTTGAAAATTCATTTAAAAAAAATTAAAATTAAATGTAATTAAGTGAAATGAATCAAGAGAGGGTTTGAGTATAAAAAATTGAATAATTCTACACAAAAGTTCATGACATTTGAAGCTGTATGGCATTTTGCATAAGAAGAAAAAAGAACACAAATTTGTTCCTTTATTGAGTTTGTATTTCAGTGTGGCATTTATGTTGTTGTTGTTGTTTAAATAACAGCAGTAATTAGTTCGCATTACAATGTTATGATTACATGAAGTTAAAAACAACAAAAGAAGAGAACGTAAATATGTGAGTGCTTAAAGTAAAAAGAGAAAGTTTTTTTAAAAGCTCAATTAAAGAGTAACATCATAATAAGAGAAAGTAAAAGTTGCTAATTTAACGCCTTTTGCACCATATTTAGCACGCTTCAACTACCGAAAAGTCAAATGTTTTCTCTGCAGCGCCTTCTATAGACAATTTTTTGTAAGAAATAGAAAGTCAGTAAATTCAATAAACTCGTTAAATATTATTGCAGTGAAATTTACGTTATTCTAGATATTTGTGCAAAACTTCATAAAAATAGTGTTTCTGAAACGTATCTCAAATGTAAGGGCTCATTTTTAAAGACAAGTTATTTTACGTTCTTAATTTTTAATTACAACAGTAAGTTGTTATTATCACTTAAAGATCCCAAGGGGATTATAGGATCAAAACAAATTCTTTCTATCTATGCCTATGTAAAGCTAATAATGTAATTTAGTTTCTCTACTTCCCTGTCAGTTCCATTCAATGAGCAGTTGCTCTAAGTCGCAATTTGGTTTCCTTTTCCATTTCCATTTCCTTCTCACAACTTGGTGTGATTTTTTTCTGACCAGAATATTTTCAAAATACGCCGTACACAGCGGCTTATAAATGCCTGGATGGAATTGACATCAAATTCAGCCGCATTCAATAACTCGCACCCATACAAAAATAGACTTCATACATGAATTAAAGATGCTAATTTTCATTTTTGGAAAGATATGTAGAGAACGCGCTGTAGCATTCAGTTAGCCAAAATATTGTCTGCCTAGATTCAATCTGTTCCAAATATCAGCACTGAAACCGCCGGATGGCTTGAGAATACTGCTGCGATAGCAAAAAGAACAAATTTTTGTTTCTAATTTGAAAGATCGCTGTGTTGTTAGCGTTGATTCGCATAATTTTGACTTTGGAAATGTTCATCCGCAAGCCCGCTATGTATGCTTCTGCCTGTATCGAATCCAGCTTCCATTGCATTTCGCAATGTCTGTAAGCGAGAAGATAGATGTCGTCTGCGTAATCCAAGTCTTCCAACTTTGTGCTAAGTCCACAGCTTATACCACGTTGCAACACACAATCGAGAACAACGTTAAACAGCAGTGGAGAAAGATCACAACCTTATCTCACACCAGCTCTGATAGATATTTTCTTTATGTTACACTTGAACCCACAAATGAAGAAAAACTTTTAAAGTTGTTAATTTCAGAGTAATTTTCTATTTTTAAATATTATTAACGCTTTTTTACAGAGCGTTCTTATTGAAAATAGTTACATAAGTTATAATTTAGCGGTTTTTAGTGCCTTTTGAGTAGGAGGTGGTCAGCGCGTTTTGATCATAAGAAGTTAGCAAGTTCTTTTAGAAGAGAACTTAGTTGAAAGACAAAAATTGTGATAATATTTTAATAATTAAAATGTTAAAAAAGTGTTAAATAACCATTTTGGAAAAATTAAAAATAATTTTCATACATAAAGCAAAGCAGTTCAAATAAGGTAAGTTTTTTAAAATTGTTTATTATATAACTCTAAAGATTTATAAGAATTAATTTACTTTATTTTCTAAATTACTCTGCAAGTACCAATAATTTGGGTGTAACGTTTGAAATTAACGAAAATGAATCGAATGTTGTAGTAAGAACAAGAATATTAGGAAGTAATTTCAATTGTATATAAAAGGCGACGACTTATGTATTAGGGAGTTTAGTTATAGTTTGGCAGTCATTGTAAAAAGTTGTAATTTAAGGTAAAATCGTGTTAAGGCGTTCGTAAAAGTTTTGAGTAATTGTGTATAAAGCGAAGTTAACGTTGCTGTATCACGATAAAGTGTGGAAATAGACAAAAGGCTGTAAAGTAAAACATAAATTTGCTGCATTTATTTTATTTTGCGCAATTTAAAAGAACTTAAACGTTTTGAAAAGGTTAAAACGTAACAATATGTATTCAAGCTATTAAACCTTAAGTTTCGCTTAAATTCAATTGCAATCAAAAAATTAAACTATAAATGCTTGCAGCGAATTCGTTTTGCTAAGGGATTTTCGTATTTGTCATACATTTGTTGCCGTTGTATATCATTATATCTGTTCTCTAAATCTGTGCTAATGTGTTTACAATTTACTTAACAGTGTTGTGTTATATCGCTTTTGAAAAAGCCAGCAACAAAGTTCTTTTTGCCACATTTCTGTAATATTGCTAAACATTGTCTTTGTCAACATTTAGTTGCAAGTATTTTTTGTTTGAAAGCATAGTTTAATTAAGGTTTCAGTTTTTTTTTTTCTTCCATTTACACACTATACGTTTTATTTTGTTAATTTTGAATCACTAATTAAATTATTATTTTGTCGCAATTTAAGTTATATTTTCAATCTATTATTTGTAAAAAAGTGAATATTAAATTCAAAATGAGACACAACAATACACCCACTGCATATATAATTAAATTAATTTTTAAATCTATAGAAAAAATATACATTAAATTAAAATTGACAATAAAAACAATTTGTATTAAAGCTGCAAAATTATGTTTTTCTATATAATGAGTATATCGGTGTAAAAAAATAAGAATAAAATATTTTCAATGACATAAAAACAATTTTAATTTCAAGCGCCGGTCATAAACTACAGTTTTTTATAGCATAGTTTTAGGTGTTAATAATAAAAGATAATGAGAGTTAATAAAAAGCCACTTCAATCGCATTGAATGTAAACAAGTTTCTTTAAATTAAACAAAAAAAAATTAAAATAAAAAATATAAATTTTTTTTTAGTCTATAAAAATACTCTTATTTAATATATAAACTGGGGTTTATAGACTTTTTGAATCTAATAAACAAGGAGAGGGCTAAGTTTTTAACTCTAAATAAAGACGAATTATATTTTAAAATATTTTCATAAATGTTTTACAATATTTCAATTAGCCTACACAATAATTGTAGCCGTTCCTTTCACATATATAAGAAATTTTTCGTTTTATTATAAAAATCAAATAGCTAATTTTTCTCCGTAACTTCCCTAGGGATGCTCCCTGGTTTTCCACAAAGCATCCGTTTCTTTAATCAATTTGATCTTCCAAGCTAAGTAGATGGTTAAACCACTGTAGCTTCCTCCATATGATTTTGCGCAGTGGTGAAGATCCTTACTAATTGGTGTTGATCTTCACTTTAGCATTGTAATTTTTTCCCAGTAGTTGGCGTTGTTTTCTAAGCATTTGTCTGATAATTATCATCATCTCCAGAAGTATGCGGAAAGGTCAGGGGTATTTATCTTTACTTTTTGAGAGCAATTTGTCTGGAGCGAAATTGAAGCCTCTTTATTAAACATTCGCAACCACAAACATTAAATTTTTTATCGTGATCTCTTCTGCTGGGGCTCGAACCTGGGTCGTCTATGTTGTTATTCGTGCGCTCTAACAACTACACCATGCCACCCCGACATGGTTAAAAAAATACAATTACGACATTTGTCTTAAGTATTTAAAAATTTACGATTGATAATATTTTGTAGGCGATGAACTGAGGGGTAATTCCACCATAGTTGAAGTATATACTTGTATAAACCTCTCTCAGTAATTTTCGTCGATCGTCAGTCTTCAGTTGGCACCTATTACAATGCCCCCTTAAACAGCACAATGTCCTGTGTTTGGCATCGTTTAACACCCACAGTCTACCTAGTTCGTTATGGACAAGAGATCATAACCTCAATGAGATTATGGTCACTTATCCCCCAATTGTCACAAATTCTCCACCTAAAGTTCAAAGCAGTCATTGCTGATCCATTCGCAGCCTTCACGTCAATGTCACTAACGCCCATTGGCCCATCGAAGGTATATAGCTTAATCGGCTCTCTTTCGAGAGCAACTATTCACTCAGCAATCCCTCTCATATAAGGTTCGTATGTCCAGATTCGAGTGGAAATCTTACTGAACCACATACGAGAGGAGGCATTTGCATTTAGGCCGAGTATAACTGGAATATTACTCGCTGCGCTGCAGTATCCATATACCCTAGATAAGGCTTCAAATAAACGTCAGGCGTACAATAAATGCTAGCCAGAAACATCTCTCCAAGCCGCCCTTTAGTACGCACCCAAGCCCCCTCTTGGCTATTCGCTAACTTCAATCGCGGCCTTTCCCCTATCGTCCGTAAAAGCCCGGTACCCCCTCGGAATCCCCCTAACACCACATTCGTAAAAAACGGCTCCTGTATGAGGCTAAAGCTAGCATCCAGCTGACACATAGCTTGTCCGAGCTCAAAAGTCATCGCTTTCGAGCGCTGAGAGTTCAGTTGCAGAAGACGCAACTCCATTAATGACGGGCGTGTCGGACACGCGAACGATAATATGTCGAGGTCTGGAAGAAGACCCCTCAACGCGCAATTGTGACACCTCACCGGATTACAGCGACGGGAGGCCAAAGCGAAAAGTAGCATTAAATAGTGTTCGCTCCTTTTCTTACTTGTCAGTAGGTTTCAGTTTTATTAAGTTTCTTTTGGTAGTTTTATTAAGTTTCTTTTGGTATCATTATCTCCTCTTGAAAACTCTTGTTATCTTCCTTTTAAACAATTTTCTTTCCTCTGCTTTTTTTTCCTTGTGCCGCGGATTCACAGCACGAAGTGCACACGCAGCGTTTTCTACAATGGTTGCTCAGCGTGATTTCTTGTTATACCATCACACATTTCAATATGTCATACTTTTTGTAGCCCTTTTTGTGTATGGAAGATACAAAAGAACGACTATAAAATTGTTTACTGCGATTGATAGTAGGCATTTGTAAATTTCATGTTCCTACAATATTTTCTATCAAATTACCTTGACGAAAAACTCTGGTATAAATGAAAAATTAATTAATTTGATGATGATTATCTTTTAATATTTTAAGCTACTTTTATATGAGATTTTAGGGTCATCTTCCAAGTTAGCGCAATTAAAAAAACTTGTCATTGTATTCCTTTTTTATTTTAGAAACTATTACCAAAGCAGTCCACAAAAATATTCCGTAAAAGGTTATGCTGCTTAATTCCATAGAGGAAATAACAGTATGTTGATATAAAATTGGTATTAGGAAGTGGTAAAGTAGTCACTTAAAAAACTTTAAAAAGCGCTGACAAAGATTATTGATTGCATATATGTAGGTTATTAACTAGCCCCTCTATGATTTAGTTATAAATTAGCAGGGGAAAGTTTTGGCCTATTCTACAAAGACATTTTCTGTTTTTATTATAATCTTTATATACAAAATTCAATGTGTGTTTGTTTGTATGCATGCATGTATGTATATATGTGTGTTTGAAGTCTATAGACAGCTAAATGGCTTAACCGTTTTAACTGTATCATGCTGTATGACTGGAAGGAGACATAGGCTTCATTTTTTTCCAAAGGGTTAGGGGGAGAGGTACCCCATGTACAAACCAAATATTAATAATCGTATATCTAAAGAACTATATCAGCCAGAGTCATAAAACTTTGCTTTAATTGCCTGCGTATGAAACTGATGTATTGGAAAAGAACTGTGGCGGATACAAAACTGGGGAAGAGATATACCACATACAAAGCAAATTAAAATGTTCGTATATCTAAAAAACTATCATAGCAACAGTCTCCAATTTTGTTCCAATCACTTTTCTATGACACTAATTTACTCGAATAAATGTTTGGCAGATGTAATCAGGGGAGAGGTATTACCCATATAAAGCAAATATTAATTTTCGAATAATATTACACTGACTACGATAACATTTTAACCTTTTTAAAACGTTTGAGTTCTTTAAAATTGCGTAAAATAAAATAACGCAGAGAATTTGTTCTTTTATACAGTTATTTTTTTTATTTGCCTTAAGATTTGTAGGGTTTGAACGAACCGATCGTCCACGAAATTCTGTCCAGAGTGAATATTATACTCGCAGGACTCTTGACTCTTCTGTTGACACTTGCCGAGGCGGGAATAAAATTGTAATCTTTAATAAATGGTGGTCAAACCATAATCCACGATTTTAATTATAAATAAAGTTTTCAGACCATTATCTTTATATTTTTGATTATAGTAGAACGATCTATGACAATTGTGTGTGAAACAAAATATGGAAAAATGCTCGCCATGGCTTCGGTGGCATACCTCTCGCGGAAATTCTGCTTCTTCTTCTGTTCAACAAACCTTTCGGCGTATTGACGAAGCTTGAAATTGTCAGTAGATTTCAGCTCTTGAGTCAATTGATTCTTGTAAGCGTATAAATTTAAATCTTTATTCAAAATTCGCATTAACGATGTTCGAGAAATGTCAATTGTTGGACACAAAGACGAGTCGAGGTTGATGGCCCTTCTGCCACAATATCGCAAACAACAGCAATGTTTTTCTCAGAACGAACTGGGCGAGTATGCAGAGGTATTTCCACATTTCCTATAAATCGCTGAAATTTGTGCACAATTATTCCGATTGTGGATATATTTGGTCGATTATGCTGAAAAAATCAAGAAGTGCGCGAAATGCATATTGATTTGCTTATTACGTCTTCATTATTCAATTTGTTATACATTGAAACAAAGAAATATCATGTTAATTGGGGCAAAAAAACTCGACGTTAAGGAGTGACTCACAATTAATATCGTGCATTATTAGAGCTGGGATTATACCCGGTATTTACCCAAATACCAGGTAAATACCAGATAAATTCCTTTTTTGGGAATTTATTTGTGTATTTATAAAAAGTATTTGAAATATAACAGCTGTTAACTTCTCTTTGCCAACCAGCTAAAACATCATTTCAATACATTTGGCTGTTTGTTTTCTTGATACCAGTTATCAAGAGCACGACTTAACTTTATCCGATTATACAATTGCGATGCAGTTTACTTATGATATGCCTACCAATTTTAATATAAATCTAATGGTGGATTCAACAAAAAGCTGGAGAGGATTTATGGAGTACACATTTTGAGCAGAATAGCGAATCGTGAACTGACTGTTCCATGCACTTCAGCAGCCACTAAACGCTCATTCAGCACTTCAATCTTCTTTTAATTAGTTTCGGTGTAATACTAGCAATGACAGTGACAGTGTAATGTAATGCAGTCATTATCTTAAGTTGTTATTTTTCCACTGTTCTTTAAAATTTGTTATAAAATGTTGTACAATGTATTTATTCACAAAATTCCCTACAACATAGTTTATACCTACCTTTTAGGTAAATACTATTTTTACCCAATTTATCTATTTTGCCGGGTATTTACCAATTGGGTACTTACCTTTTCCCATCTCTATGCATTATGGTTGGATCACCATTTGTATGCGTATACTATTGGTTTTAGACACGATGGAATGTAGCTAAGATAGCATTTAAGATAATAATTAATGTGGGGGTAGAGAAGCACGCCGGGTTTTAACTAGTTCAATAATAAACATTTTAATCCTTTCCTGCCGCAAGTCGCATATTCAACTGAAACTTTCCCTTAATTTATTTTATTCACAGTAGATTTGCACTGACCAACTGGCATATAAATTGAACAAATATTTATTATTAAAGGGAACACAATTATAAGACCACAAACAATACGCTTTACTTTTCTGCATAAGCCCATTAATATGCTTTAAAAAGAAAAAAACTACGAAACAAAATATAAACAAATTCACACTCACTCAACTTATCACAAAAACATTAATATATTATTAATGCTATCCTTGTTACTGTTGTTGTATTCAACAACGCATAGCAACAACAATAGTATTTGACGCATTAAATTTAATAACACCGGTTTTTATTGTTGTTATTTTTTATTACGGTTTTCTGATGCCATTGTTCAGATTAAAGTGTATTGTATGAGAAAGCCTGCAAGTATGCTTTGATTTATTTGTTTTTCAATGTTTAAGTATTTATACTGTTGAAGATAATTTCATTTGTTGTTGTTGTTCTCTTTCTTCTAAATTTTAAATTAAAATATTTATTTGGATTTTTCTGCTTTATTTTAAAAATGAATACGGAGAGTGGGAAACAAATATTTGAAGCAGAAAAAAAGTTTAAAAAATACTATATATTTAAATTGAAAAATGTTTTATTATGTGGAAACATTTGTGGTATAATACGGCTGTCCAAAACTATGCAGTACTAACTAGCAAACAAAATTACTTATTTTTTTGTTTGCTAAATTTGAGTTTAATACAAATATAATTTTTTTTTTTGTAAAAGAGCTTAAAGATACAAAAAAACTTTTGTAAACAATTTTGAAATCCAAAAAGTATGCAACAAGTGAGGAAAACTTGTAAATAGCTTTGTTCTTGTATATTTTTTTCCTCTGTTATTCCACTTAAAAACATAGAGTTTCTACATTTTGGTCAGGTTCTCTCGCCACATTCAATTACGGGAAAGATTGTTGGATTGAGCCCAACAATTTTTATAGGCTTTTTAACTGGAAACTTTGTTTCCTTGACTCTAACGTCGATGCAATGACTAAATATTATTGAATATACAATATTTTATTATATTATACTACACATAAGGGCATTATGGTGAGATTTTAGCTATAAACTTTATTAGTTTGTCAAGTCTCTTGTTGTCTGTGCTTTTAAGAGTTCGATTCCTTTTTGTTGTATTATAATTTTACACCTTTAGAATAAAACGTAGATAAATAGAAATTTGTACAAGAATATTCGAAAATGATAATGAATTCTTTTAACAGATGGCGCATTGCGTTTGTTGCGAGATTATTATCGTCGTTTGCAGTCATTAAGTAAAGTCGTGTTTAGGCGTAAATAAAAGTGTTGTATAAACGAATATAAAGTGCAAGATAAATAAGTTGCTGTGTTAAGACAAACTGTATAAAGATAAAAGTGAGGAAATATATATAAAAGAGCAATAACGTAGTGTTTACTTTA
The DNA here is from genome assembly GCA_023159175.1 of Wohlfahrtia magnifica. Taxonomy (NCBI): domain Eukaryota; kingdom Metazoa; phylum Arthropoda; class Insecta; order Diptera; family Sarcophagidae; genus Wohlfahrtia; species Wohlfahrtia magnifica. The sequence goes on along the minus strand of JAKWBJ010000202.1, from coordinate 72,067 downwards.
TTTTGACGCAATTAAAAAGAACTCAAACGTTTTAAGAATTTTAAAAGCTAACAATATTAAGACTGGGGATGGATATATTATTCCACGTTGTTCGGCACTTTCCGAAGTCATGAAGAGTATGATTTATTATCATCTTATGAAGTATTTGGAGTTCAACAATTTACTAAGCTATTATCAGTACGCTTTCCGTAGGAACCGGTCTACTGGTGATCTACTGGCGTTACTCTTCGAGCGGTGGAATAAACTCATTTATTGATTTGGTAAGAGTAAGGTATTAGCTCTGGATTGAGGCGCTCATATCCAAACTAATTGCTTTTGGTGTCGGTAGTCACTTCTATCGATTTATATCGAGCTTTTTCAAAGATTGCTCTACAAAAATGGTTATAGACGGAGTTCAGAATAAATTCATGGAAGGCTCTGTTTTTTCTTTGTTTCTCATATTTCTAAACGGCTTTCTTCTTCTTACTTCCAATCATATCTAGTATTTCGCAAATGCCAGCAACATATGCTATTCATATTTCTTTTGATTGGAGCGAGAAGACGGAATATGAATGACACTCTTAAAAGTGACCAGGAAAAAATCTCCGAATGGAGTCAAGACACAATTGGACATGGTGATGTGGTGTCATCTGTGTCTATGGGTAATGAAGATATTAAGGAATCAGATGTTCTTAATGTTCTGCGCATGAGCATTCAGTACGACGTAACATTCAAGGGTCTCGGTTCCTTAAGATGATGCAGGAAATAATGATCTCCTTAATATCTATACAATATACAACTCTCATATATGAGCTAGTGCTTCAAACTCTATTTTGTAGGTTCTCGGTGGGCTACAGGAGAAAGCAAAGGTGCTTATTAAAAATAGTAGTGAAGTCAATTCTATTGTTAGAGCACCGTCGCTATGTCGCATGTGTTTCATTGTTTTAAAAAAGAATTAATTTATAATAATCGCATTATCTTACGCAGTACCCGTATTACTCGTGGTGCACATCCCTTTGTTGTTGTTTGTCCAGCGAATCGCTCAGCGCATTATAGGGAAAATTCGAAGTTTAGTCGCACTGTTCATTTGTGAAGCAAACTTAACGCAAAAGCCTTCTCTACCACTAACAACATGAGTAAATTCCAGTCGAATGTCCAAAAACACCACTCTCTCTTTCCTCTTTTTCACAACCTATTTTCCTAGGGCCAACACAATGCACTGAAGCTGCTGAAAAACAAACAAAAAATTACCCAAAATATTCTCAGATGTTGGGAATTTGTCCATTATTGGCATAGAAATGTGTTGTTTCCACGAATGTACTAAATAAACGTAATTTTATTTGCACCGCAATTGGAGATGATCTCCATACTCTATTTATCCGTGCAAATGCACCTCCAGCTTTGCCCAGCTTATAAGATACATCTTCCAAAGTACCTCAACATGAGGTCTGCACGGTCATGCTCGATTGGAATCAACAAGGTTCAAGGAAAAGAGGAAGGCAGAAGGCAGAGTGGCGCAGGACAGTGATAAAAGAACTGGAACAAGCTGGACGCTCCTGGAAGGAGTTTTAGAGGTTAGTGCAGGACGACATATGATTTAGATGTTTTTAAGAGGCCCTATGCTTCTTATAGAGCTAAAGGAATAAATGATGATTGTTCCGTGGTAATGCTTTTCGTAAATACTTTTTAAGAAGATAACTGCTTCTGAACCGTTTTTTGAATCATAAAGTGTATTAACAATATTGAAGTAGCCACTTCAATATTTTTTAATCAATATTTCAATATTTTTTAGACACCTTAAAATAAGCACTGCTAAATATAAAATATGGGCTGAGAAGTTCCGGGACCAACAAAGAAAACACTTTTTTGTATGTTGAAAATTAGCTTTATTCATCAACGTAACCTCCATCCAGAGCAATGCAATCATTCCAACATTTCAATTTTCTTTATTTATTATTCGATTTATTTTTTGTCTTAAATTAGGCCTCAGTTTCAGGTAACTTCTTTATTCCTACGAAATTTCTTACCGGCGAGCATTTTTTGAAGCCAGTGGTCGCTGGTAGCCAAATCTGTCGAATATGGTGAATGTGGGAACAGCTCGGAGTTCAATTTATGTAGTTTTTCCAATTTTTCATTGCAAAATTTTTTCTTTGCCATATGCGGTCGTTTCTTTGCGATTTCGGCCTTCAAACGCTCTAATAACTCTATATAATATTCAGTGTTGATTGATTTTCCCTTCTCAAGATAGTCGCTTAATATTATACCACGCACATCTTAAGATACCGATGCCATAACCAGACAATTGTTGTGCTTGCGGGAGATTTGGACGAGTTTCACCAGTTGTTGTGATTTCAGATGACAATCGTTTTGATTCCGGAGTGAAGTAATGGATCTATTGTCACATATCGTCGCAAAAATTCTGGTTTGTTAGTTGAAACATGACCAAACGTCAACAATTTTTTGATTTGGTGAATAGTGAGCGAAAGCGGCAGTCACTTTGTACAGCGCTCTCATAGTCAAATTTTAATGCAATAAAAATCCAACACGTTCTTCTCACTTTCCTTTTCGATTATTGAAAAGGAATTTTTGTATTTTTTGTGGATTTTTTTGATATTTTCCGGTGTTACCGCCTCATTAGGACGTTCACTGCGTTCTGCATCACTGGTGTTTTTACGATCACGTTTGAAGTTAGCACACCTCTGTTTTATTGTTGTTTCTGATGGAGCCGAGTCCCCATAGCACTTTACAAGCTATTACTTCGCCTGAATGGTATTTCTTTCCATCAAGAACCGTGTAGAATTAAAACACGAAATTCTTTTTGATACATTGTTCTGAAAATAACAAAAGTAGCGTCACATTTAGTACAGTAACGTACAAACTAAACAATAGAATATCATGAAATTTTAACAGCTGTCTTTTGAAGGGTAGTACTAACTGAAAAAGAGGTGAATGCAATAAAACTAGCGCCATTTTTGTGTAATGCTCGGAACTTTTCAGACAATGTGTTACATATAGACATTATGGAGTGAAAAAATTATTAAATATATTATGGCAGTGTTCCCACGTAAATACAAACTGTTTTTAATAGAAAGATTACTATATTCCTCTTCCCCTCCACATGAAGAAAACTTTTTTGCTTTCGCAAAAAGAAAATTAAAAATTCCTTTCGTTATTTTTTTCTCTCTACGGATTGCTTCATTGGCTAATACAAACATTACGCATTGCATAATATTTTCTTTTTTTATTATTTATGCCAACAAATGGTAACAATATTATCTTTGATAGGCATACAAAGACTCAATCCTTTTTATCCTCTTAAGACACACATATTAACCACGAGTTACAAATGCTTCGGAGACAAAACTTAATGCGTGCATATGAATTTCTTAGCATCGCATTAATATCAGATTTTACAGACGACTGAACTTCAAAGCACCAAGAACAGCAGCAGCAGCAAAATGCGAAAGAAGAAAGACCAATAAATTATTGATAAATTTCATAATTTTCCCATTTGTTGTGTATACTTAAGAAAATTTTATATTTTCTTAAAATATAATTTTCAAAAAGATATTAAAAGCATTGTTGATTAAATAATTTCTTTTTTTCTATTCGCTTTAAAACTCTGAAAAGTATGCTATATATTTTCAAAATTAAAAAAATTCTTCTAGTATGCTTTAATTTAGGCATCCTGAAAGTAGGCTTAATTTTTAAATAATATACATAGACGTGGGCGAAAATCGAAGACAAAAAGAAAGCCCAAACTGCTGTCAACAACGCAAGAACCCTCAGTGAAGTAAATTTAACCAGCAAATATATACGTCGATTAACGCCAGTGTTAAGCGAGTGTATAGGCGCGACAAACGTAGATGATTCTGTCCATTACTGAAGAAGCTGAAAGGCGGCTGTACCGGGAAACTTTAAACACCTTTTTGACTGCGCACGCCGCCTAGTAGGCGGTATATCAAATGGAACTATGCCTCTTAATGATCTGAAAGGAAAGCCGTTAACCAACCCAACGGAACAGCTGCATAAATGGAGAGAGCAATTGAAGTCCTTCAAACGTCCATCAAATTCAATATCACTAATGTGTCCCCGATTTTCATTGCAAATATGCCGCGCATTTTGCGCGGTAATAGCCAATGCCTCAATGAAGCGGAAATCGCTTCCACACTAGGGAACACCAAGGCTGTGGGAGTTGACGGTATTGTACAAGAAATGCTCAAAGCTAATCCAGAGATAAGTTCACGAATTCTCCGCATTAAAATTCTCCGATATTAAAAAATGTCCTTTCGACTGAGTGGTTGCAGATAATTTTGCTAAAGATTACAGAAAAAGGCTTAACAACTTGTAGTAACAATAATAGGGGAATCATGCTGCTGTGTGACTCTTAAGATTCTATGCCGGATATCATCGAAGCCAACAGCCAGGGCTCAAGTCACAACATTCTTGTGTGGACTACATTGCATCCCTCCGAATCATACTGGAGCAAATCAATGAGCTATAGCAACCGTTATATTTGCTGTTCGTAGATTTCGAGAAATCTTTTGATCGTTAGAAACACCAGAGCATCTGTGATGCACTCAAAATAAAGGGGGTTACAAGTAAATTGGCCTGCCTCATACAGGTGCAGTATACTGCATTCAGATGTAGAGTGTTGCACGAAGGTGCGCTTTTTAACCCTGTCAATATAGTTTTAGGTATCTGTCATATGTGTCCTTTCCGATCTCATTTTTCTAGTGGTTATTGACGAGGTACTTCGCTCTAGTATAGACTCTACTCCCAATAGAGGCATTATTTAGTAACCAATTAGTATGCAACACCTTAACGAGCTGATTTATACTGATGATATTGTGCTGATATACACCAAGCGAGGCCACATGCTGGATTGACTGAATAGCTTGCGATATTTTCTGAAAAATACCAGTTGCGCATCAATGCCAATAAAACAAAGGCTGTGCGAGTGAACAACTCACGTACTGATCGCATCTTCCATGATGATAAACCTGTTGAAGAGGTACAGAATTTTACATATGTTGGTAGCCAAAAAAAAACAGTTGGCGGTGCCAAAAGGATATCGAGACTCCACTTGTGAAGGCAAAAGGGGTATATGCAAGTCTTCGAAAAGTATGGCTATGCCGACAGCTATGACCTGCTATTAAACATCAAATATTCGATGCGAGTGTAAAGTCTATACTACTTTATGAGAGTGATAGTGGCTCGTGACAGTGGAGGCAACGAACAAACTCTAAGCTTTCATCAACCAATGTCTGAGAAACTTTTTATGTATATAGTATGGTAGCCACACAACTGGATTTCCAACTCGGAGCTTTACAGAAAATGCAGACAAACACCCATTGCCTTGCAAATAAGATTACGAAAATGGCGCTGGATTAGGCATACATTGAGGAAGCCGTCAGACAATATTGAGAAATAGGCTTTCGACTGGAAGGCAAGATCTCGCATGTAAAACGAAGTCGTGATCGACCAGGAGGCGCGTGGCTGATAACCCTATTGGACGAAATAAAGTCTGGAAGTAAGTTGGACGCAGATCAAAGGTCTAACTAAAGATCGTAGTGTATTTTTCAAATTTTGTACGACACTATGTGCCAATTTGCATTGCGAGTGCAATTGATGACGATACATTGAAATTATTTTTGAAATACAATAAAAATGTAACAAAACTTAAAATTTTTGATTTTAAGACGCCTAAAATTATGCTTAATAAATTAAATACTCCTAAAAGTTTGTTTCACATTTTGCACAATTTCTAAAAAGATGAAATTGTTTTCAACTTAAATTTCATTTATTTTAACCTTCTTTCCATTAACAATATTTTCTTGAAATAATTTTTCTATCTTTTAACACCTCTCCCGACGGTATAATTTTTGGTTGGTTTTATGACAAATTGTTTTAAATTTTAATTCTTTGTTATTTTAATCTCTATTCAGGCTATTTTTTTATGATTTTAAATAATAAATTATAAAAATACATTTTCGCATTGCTTCTTTTTAAATTTATTTTATTCATTTTAAGTACAACACATAAGACATAGCGCTACTTAACGTTATAAAAAATTAATAAAATAAACAACAAATAAAAAGACCAAAAACAAAATAAATATTTGTTGTAGAGAAAAAATGGTTAAAACCCACAAAGTCAGTAGCACTAACATCATAAATAGCCAGTTTATGGGCATACTCTAAGGCATAGCAAGAAAACCTAAAAAAATATAAATAAAGCATATAGGAAAGGGTATAGGTTTTAAGATAATATTAGATTACTCGTATTAAATACATACATATCACACATACATACATAAAAAAGAAAATAAAACAATTAAAAATTGTATTTTAAATAAAATACAGATTTAATAGGAAATCGAAGAGGAGGTACAGGCTTTACAAGGAAGTAGAGAAATAAAACTCTTCGAGCTGTCACTTACAATAAATAAAAGACATACAAAATTCTAAAGAAAAAGTCACAATTAAATACATTTTTAACATTTGTACTGTCAGATGGGCAAATTAAAAGTTCAAATTTGAGCCAACGGTTATTTACTTATGACATTCTATTTTCTCACAAAATTTAGTATATTATCTCCACTGAACGAAATGAACCGATTTACGCTTGAACAACTTTGGGACTTATTGGAAATTTGTCATCATTTAAAATCACCTTTTCGAATGAAGCTCATTTTCACCTTAGTGGGTACCTTAATGAGCAAAATTGCCGTAAATGGGCTCAAAAAAAAACAGGTCTTACAGTAGCCAATGCATCTATTACGAGTGATTGTTTGGTGCGGCTTGTGCATATTTTGCAACCATTACCGTCAATGGTGACACCTATCGCACTATGATAACCGATTTCTTTGTGCCGGCTCTTTATAGTATTGATGTGAACAATGTTTGGCTTCAACAGGATGGTGAAACTTGCCACACATCTCATGCCACAATCGATTTAAGAACTAATAAAATTCGTTACAATTAAATATAAAATGTCTTTTGTGTAATTTATAACATTTTGAATAATTTTGAGGCTTTGTATGTGTAAAATTGAATTTGGATTCTAGCAATACTGATATAGTGATAAGCAGAGTAATTTCTCTCCAGCTGTTGTAATTTTCACGTTGCAATTTTCATGCTGTAATTTAATGCACTTCATTATTTATTCCCTCAAAATGCTCACTCCACTATTGCGTCTAATTTTTTTATTAATATCGCATAATTGCAGTAATACCGATTGATATTTTTTGAGTCACGTAGCTTTGCCAAGCACAAATACAGTTGCGAACACTTGGGGATACGTGAGTGTATCTCATGTATTACTTAAAAACGCATTAAATCCTACAAAATATGTAAAAGTCAATCTGCTTTTCTATTGACCTATTTATTATGATCCAATTAAAGGCCAGAAAAAATAGTTTTTTTGAAACGCATAATGCTAATTGTAAATAAAACAACAATTTTTCAAAGAATTATTTTGATATTTGTTATTATGACAGAAAGATCTATGACAATTATGTGTCAAACAAAATATCGGCCATATGCTTGTCACAGCTTCGGTGGCATACCTCTATCCGTCGCTTCACATTTTCAATGACTCTGATACATAATTGATGTTCAATGTTATTTGTGTGCCGAAATATCTCACTCTTTAGCTCTTGACGTACGGTTTTTCTTTTATATATCCCACAGAAAGAAGTCCAACGGTTTCAAATCACATGATCGTGGCGGAAATTTGGAATCCCCACGACGTGAGATAATACGACTATTGAATTTTTCGCGCAAAAGAGCCATTGTTTTGGTGGCTGTGTGGCAAGTGACACCATCCTGTTGGAACCACTTATCGTCCGTGTCCATATCCTCAATTTTTGGTCGAAAGAAGTCCGTTATCATCTCGCGATAGCGAACACCATTCACAGTAACTCCTTGGCCAATTAACATCACCACGACATGAGATAATACGGCCATTGAATTTTTCGCGCAAAAGAGCCATTGTTTTGTTGGCTGTGCTGCTAGTGTCACCATCCTGTTGGAACCACATATCGTCCATGACCATATCCTCAATTTTTGGCCACAAGAAGTCCGTTATCATCTCGCGATAGCGAATACCATTCACGGTAATTGCTTGACCGGCCTCATTTTCGAAGAAGTACGGCCAGATGACGCCATCCCATAAACTGCACCAAGCAGTCATTCTGTGGATGCATCGGCTTTTCAACAATCACTCACTTGCTTCTGTTTGTCTGTTGAGGTGAAAGTATGTCTCGTCGCTGATAATGATTTTGTTTGGGAAGTCACCATTACTTCTGTTTGTTCAACTAACCATTCGGTGTATTGCCGACGCTTGAAATGGTCAGTACCCTTCAGATCTTGAGGCAATTGAACCTTGTAAACGTGTAAATTCAAATCTTAATTCCGAATACGCATTACTGATGTTTGTGAGATGTTGGGCTTAACGACGAGTTGAGGTTGACGGCTCTTTTGCCACACTATTGCGAACAACAGCAACGGTTTGCTGAAATTGGCGCAGAGTTCTCCAGATTGTTGACAGATTTGGTTGATTCTGTTGCCCATTTTGATTTGAACGCTCATTTTCGTAAAGGGCTTTAACAATCTTAACACTCTGCTCAATTTAGTACCTCTCCATGGTTAAATTTGTCAAACACTAAAACAAAGAAATATAAAATTAACTTGGACAAAAACCTTGAATCACAATTAACATCGTGAATTTTGATTGGACCACTTTTTACTACAGGCGCTTCGTTTTGAAAGACAGGTTTTAACAGTAATGCTCTCTAAACTATGATTTACAGTATGCTGAACAAAGTTCAGTCTGGCGTGGTCACAATTTAGAAACTCAACTGAAATTCTAAAAATATTATTTTTGTTATCCAACTAATTTTAATCAACTTGTTCTTTTTGTTCATGGTGTATTGATAGTTTACTTAATGCAAAATTTGAGCATGGAAGAAAGTATGGTTCGTGTCTTGGCTTTTCAAATTCAAATTTATCTTCACACACATTAATTTTGATTGGTGGTTTTTAAACAATTCCATTCGATTTCCAATGGAAGATACATTAAGTTTTTGTGGGATTTTTAAATGTCCGTTTGTACGGTTTTTTTAAATGTCTATTTTTCGAATACCGAATAAACCGGTTCTTTTAACACGAATAGCCGGTTAATTTAAATATGTATAATTGATTGAAAATGCTCTTTGACACCAGAAGTTATTAACCACCTTAAATATGTTTATAAGATTGACGCTATTGTGCAGCAAGGAAAACCTGATTCTATACTAAGTAGTCTGTAGGCGCTGACAAGTAGACCTCTGACAAAACACGCTGTAATAAATGAATCACTGGATGAAATTTTAGAACGTGGCGGTGTCGAGGAAGAGATGTCCGAACGTTGTTCTAGTATTCTTACTTGCTAGAAACTACAACATGAGAAGAAAATATCTCAATTTTATTTGCTAATGCAACTTGTATTTAGACGAATTTTATTTTAATAACAGAACCAGTTAACCATTTATGTGATAAAACTATAACCGAAAACCAGTTTTTTTTTAATTGCAATTATTCGGAAACCGGGTTTTAAAAAAAGTTGATAATCGATCTCCCTAGTGTTTGGCGTAATATTCTTATGCTGAATCAATTAAGATCTATTTGTAAGATAGGATGATATAAGGCGACATGAGGAATTAGAAAAGTGAAACAATTTTCGAAGCTTATCTATCATGTATGATCAACATTATCAAATAATTTACTATAGTCCGGAAGAATTAAAAATGTGATTATATTGTCATTAAGTTTTGATGAAAGATCATCTAACAGTGCAGTAGTCAAATTCTACCCTTCATAAAACCCGATTGCTTTTTAGATATCATCTTTTTACGACCAAAATATTCATTCATTTGGTGGTCGATAATAATTTCTAAGACCTTAGATAAAAACGGGAGAATTGCGATTGGATGATACTCATCTTTGGTTTTGGGGATAGGAATGATTTTCGATAATATCCATCCCTTAGAAAGGGTAGATTTTGTCAGGATACACAGTTGAAGAAATTCGTTATGAAACGCAATAGTTCAGGAAGTACAATCTTCCACAGGAATATCAGAATACTAATTTTCCCTATAAGACGAATGAAAACTTCATGGGAGTACAAATTTTCCTTCTAGATAGACCGGTGTATCGACTCAAAGATTTCATAGCTTTCTCTCAATTTCCACACAAGGAGGAAGCAGAATGACTTCAAGACTCTTAACTGCTTTTAGTCCGGAAAAAGTTAACTACTCAGAATTAAATAAAACACTTTTGATTTTTTTTATTATTTTTTTCAATTTTAACCTCTAACACAAAACAAAATTGAAAATTATTTTCAAACAAATGACCAGTAAGTTTGAGTTATTTTTCAATTTTGTGGTTGAGATTAAATAATAATTTTTTTTATTTTATTTTTAATTTTCTTTTTATGAAATAATTTTAATTATTGATTTTTTCAATTATTGCTCATTGTACAGCATTTGTTTTTTATTTATTAATATTATTATTATTTTTAATAATAATTTATAATTATTATTATTAATTAAAGTAAATAACAAACTTAATTTTACATAAAGTTTTTAAATTAAACTTAAAAATTAATAAACAAAAATTTTTTTAAACTAAAATAATAAAATAAAATAATAATTTAATATTAAAAAAAAACAATTTTTATTCATTACACATTATTTGTTTCGTTGTTTGATAAAAAAGATAACATTTGAATTAAAAATAGTTTATGCCCGGTTGTTTATAAAATTTTTAATAATATTTTGTTTGTTTATTGCACATGTTTTTTTAATTATCTTTTAATTAAAATTATATTTTAAAGCTTTTCTTAACTATTGCATATGGTTTTGCTTTATGATGTATTTAAACTAAAATTATATATTATTTTATAAATATTTTATTATTATTATTTTTGTAGCAGTTTATGTCAATATTTATTATGTTGTTATGTTTTTTTTAGCTAAATATGAGTATTATTACTTTTAATGTTTTTATTAGTATTTTGTTTTTTTAATATATCTTTTTTTTACTTTTTAAATAAAGTATTCACAGCCAATTTATGTTTATAAAAATTATATTATTATTTTCTCCTTTTTTATATAATAGATATCTATTATAAGATTATGATAAAAAAGATATTAAATAAAATATTATTTAAAAATCAAAAAAAAAAAATAGCATGGGTGCCAAACTTGGAACATTTTTTAATTTAAAAACTTTTTCAATAAAAAAAAAACAAATATGTTAGTCAATATATATTGCAAATATATGAAAAATTCATCAACATTTTTAAATTAATAAAAACTTATAAACGTCCTTTAAGCCAAATTATACAATAAAATTAACATAATATTTCTGAAATATATCTGAAAACGACAAAAAAACACGACAAATTTGCAATAGATATTCGTTTTAAAGCATAATTTCTAAATGTGGATGCAACAATTTTGTTATAAATAAAATTTTGTCCGGAGCATAATTAAGTAAGACGTCACACTTTATATACAAAATTCTATCCCGACCAAATTTTAGCCCGTTGAAATAAAAATTTTCTTTAGATATAATTAAAATTAAATAAAGTTTTATTTTAAAATTTAGATTAAAATTTTACATACGAATTTTATTTTATTTTTTTAAATGAATCCTAATTTAAAAATTTTTTTTTATTACCGAAATGTATGAATAATCTGCCATATTCCCTTTGGCTTTCTTGTTTTAAAACAAAATAAAAACAACAATTCGGTATCACCGTTGTCTTTATCAACATTAGACGATATTATATTGGTAATCTCTAGCTTGAAACGAAGATAGAAACGACAAAGAAACATTCGTCGTCATTTTTAATAACAAAATTGAAACGAGTATGATCGCCTTCTGGGAGGACATCATTTGGTGAAACTCGCCCATCTCGCACGAAAACACAACAACCGTCTGGAAAAGTTCTAACTGAAGCCATAATTTTGGGATGTGGATGGTGTAATATTAATCGACTATCTTGAGAAGCAAAATTCCATCAACACAGTGAATATTATATAGCGTTATTGGAGTGTTTGAAGGCCGAAATTGTACAGAAATGACCGCATATGACAAAGCAAATAATTTTACTTCTTCAAGATAAAGCACCGTGTCACAAGGCAATGAAAAAATGGCAAATCTACATGAATTGAACTTCGAATTGCTCCCATATTCATCGTATACACCAGATTTGGCTCTCAGCGACTATTGGCTTTTCGCAGATCTCAAAAAATGCTCGCCGGTAAGAAATTTCGCACGAATGACGAGGTTATCGCAAAAATTGAGGCCTATTTTGAAGCCATAGATAAATCGTTCTACAAAAATGATATTGAAATGTTAGAGCGGCACTGGAATGATTGCATTGCTCTTGATGGAGATTACGCTGGTGAATAAAGCTAGTTTTGAACAAAACAAAAGTATTTTCTTTGTTATGCCAGGGCGTTTGCAGCTCATGAAAAAACTACTGACAGAAAATAAAGAACCTACTAACAAAAAAGTTTTGTAAATAATTGCTTTTCTTTTTCTAGCAGCTACTCTGCAATCATTTCTATCATAACATTCTATACTACCAAGTTTTATTTGTAGTTTTCGATAATATTTCTTTGCCTTTGGTGTCGGTAGTCACTTCTCTCGATTCATATCGAGCTTTCTCAGACTATAAGAGTGGTTATAGATGGGATTTCATCTGACAAGAACAGGATAAATTCAGGGGTACCGCAAGACTCTGTTCTTTCTTCAACTCTATTTCTAATATTTCTTAATGACTTTCGGGGGTCGCGCGTACAGGGTCGACTTTAATGCGCGCAAGATCCAATGTTGCTTTCTGACACACAGACGTGGTGGTGTGTTGTCATTTGTATCTATGGGTAATGTAGATATTGAGGAATCAGATGCTCTTGATGTTCTGGGCATAAGAATTCATCGTGTCGGTCGTTGGAAAGAGCACATATTTCGAGTGTCGAAAGAAGCATTCAAGTGTCTCGGCACTTAAGACGGTGTAAGAATTACTTCATCACTCCATCTGATCTCCTTAATATTTACAAGACCTATATCCGACCCGGTGCTTCAAAGTCTTATTTGGAGCTTCTCGACCGCATACAGGAGAGGGCGAAATTTCTTATTAATGATGATAGGGTAGCCAATTCTAGCGATTCATTAGAGCACCGTCGCAATGCGGCGAGTGTTTCATTGTTCTATCGGTACTACAACGGAATGTGTTCTAACGAAATTAAAGAACTAATTCCTAATTGCTAGTACTCGTATTTCTCGTAGAGCTCATCTCTTTTTTAGGTGATTGTCCAGTAAATCGCACAACGCATTATAGGGAGAATTTGTTCTTTAGTCGCACTATTCGTTTGTGGAACAATCTTCCTGCGAATGTTTTTCCTGCCACTTACGACATGATCAAATTTAAATCGGACGTCCACCGATACTACTCTATTTATCCTCCTTCCCACAACCTATTTTCCTAGTACCAGCACAATGCACTGCATCAGTAGGGGTTGTCCTCTGAGTGCTGGTCTTAGTGAAAAAAAAAAAATTTCAGGAATATGAACTTAGAAACGATAACGCCAACGGGAATACTGCCGAGTAGTTCCTAATTTGTTAATTTATATAAAACAATTAAGTAAGTAAATAAATCAATTTTATATGGTAATTAAATGTATTAAAATAATATTATAAAAAATAAAAGAAAGGATTTTGGTATACTTTAAAATTAAGAATTTATAATTTATTATTATTGATTTTATTTATTTTAATTTTTTTGAGAAAAAATTCAAAACATATTTAATATTTTATGCTGCTCTCTTTTTGCTATTAATTGAAAAATTTAGAAAAATTTTAGCATATTTATTAAAGCGTTAAAAATATAAAATATATAACGTTAATATTTCCCAACTTTAACTCCATATTTATGAGTTTGAACAGTATTTTATTTCAAAATTGTCATTCATTCCAATGATCAGAAGTTAAATTTATTTAAAATATATTGAAATATGTGTCACATATTATTACCACCATATTTATAAAAAAATAAACCATATTTGAAATCTATTAAAAAAATTTTTTGTATGTAAAATATGCAATAAAATACATTTAAAACTAATTTTAAATTTGATGAATATGAGGATAAGAGCTTGTATTGCAATTTTCTGTAAAGGAATATGTTATAACAATCAAAGAAAAACTTATTAAAAATTAAATATATTTTAAAAAAACTTTAAAAATATGTTTCTTGTAATTTAATTCAATGACCAGTTGAATTCTTTCAAAGGTGAAACATATTTGAAGAGCTTTTTAATTAAATTTTGTACTAAAACAAGAAAAAAAACATATTTCTTAATTGATAACTATAATATACTTATGCTGACTTAAGCTACTGTCCAAAATAAACGAAAAGTTTGTCAATTACTTAAGCAATTTTTTGCAGCTATAGTGTACTTTTTAAACTTTCTTTTAGGATAAGGTCCCACTTAAGGCAGAAGTTGTAATACCACAACCCTTAGGGGCTAACCCGTGTAACTATCAGTCTCCATAGCAAACCATTTTGATCCTAAAACAAACCTCGCCTAAGCGGTTACCTTAATTTTGGCAATTTAAGTCAAAAATGACAAGAAAAGAGAGGCCAAGGACCTCCATCGTCTACTGGCAAAATAGCTGGTCACTGATACATGTGTTCTTCTTGAACATCACAGGTTCTGTAAAGGTCATGTGAAAACCTCAGAGCCTATTGGTATATGCACCAATAAGGCAATGATCCGTGAGAACCACAGCAGTGCAATGGATGACCATCTTGTTCATGTAATGAAGACAGTTAGACTTCTTTTTATCCAGGTCGGCCCAACAGAGTATAGCATACCGCAATTGATCTTATGCTGCCAAATTGAGCTTCGGTTTATATGGTTACCAACATTAGTACTCTTGCGAAAACTGTCTTTTCTTTAAATATACTTAATGTACGAGTATCAATATTTACCACGAAATTTTATTTAATGTCTACAATTCCCCATCAACATAAGTACTTAAAAATGTCATAATTGTTTTCAGCAGCCATTGCTCAACTTGTTTATATTTTATTATTTTATATATTGGATTTAAACTGCTATTAAATTACGTAAAGTGAGACCATTGTATACTCTAACAAATTAAACTTAACTAAACTTGACAAAAAGCTTATAAAGTACATCATAGTAATAGTATTACTACTACACATTGGATTGTATGTACTCGCAGAGTTGCTTAAGCTAGCGTAAGTATATTATACTTATTTTTTAATACACATTTGATTGTATGATTTCGCAGAATTGTTTAAGCTAGTGTAAGCATTTTATAGTTAGCCCTTAATACACTTTTAGTTGAATATATTTGCAATGCTGCTTAAATCACTATAAACATATTTTAGTTAGCCCTTAAAAATTGCTTTTTTATTAAACAAAATTACTTTTAGGAAAATCGTTTAAAATAGACTCTAGAAAAGTCAGTTTAATGACCAGTTAAACCAACTTCTCTAATCATCAACTATGATATTTAAATTTTTAAAAACATTTTGTAGAAAACAAAAGCTGAATACATTGTGTTGAATGAAATATAACTAATATTCAAAATACAGATGTTCAGATATTTCTACTACATTCGAGTAAGGGGTTTTCACTTTAACAGAAAAAATCTTAAGTATTTCTATATAACTTTTTTAAGTACAATGACCAGTTGTACATAAAAACTTTATACATTCATAAGATTTTTGTATTATAAAATTAAAATAAATTAAGTTAAATAAATAAATTAAAATATTTTAACGGACTTTAAAAAACTTAAATAATACAACTTTTAAAAATATATATAAAATTTTACAAGTCCAATGACCAGTTAGCCTAATAAAATTTTATATACTGTTTCTTACAGATTTATAAAATAGTTTTAAAATAAATTTTGAATACTTCAATACATTATTATTAATATATTATTTGTCAAAAATTCTTTAAAATAATTTATATTTTTTAAGTTTAATGACCAGTTAAACTCAAGTAATACAAATTTTTTATTGATTTTTTAACAATTAATTATTTATTAATTTACCCTCATATCCATAAAAATATTTTCAATTTATGAAAGCTTTATAAAACCTAGTTTATATGAAAATTCGTTTTATATGTTCTTTATAAATCAAAAATAATTTTTATGAATGTGAGGTTTTAAGTTTTTAATACACTCAAAAAAATTTTTGGTGGTAAAAAAAAAACTATACAAAATTTAATATTTTTTAAATTCAATGACCAGTTGAATTTTTGAAAAATATTCAAATTTTAGATAGTGTTTTTTGCATTTCTTTTAAATTTTATATTAAATATTTATACACTTTAAAAAAAGTTTTATAAAAAGTATATTGTAATTTCAGAGACCAGTTGAACTTAACATATTGAAAACTTTTATGGTTTTGCTACACTCATATATAAATTTTGAGTGAGAGAAAAGACAATAAGAGCACTTATTTAAGCCTTTACTTAATTTTTTTTTCTAAAGTTATAGCATATATAAGCAGCATTTTCTTATAGCCTCCATATATACAAAAATTATATTCGATTTATAAATAGTTTATCAAAAAATTTCATACAATTTATGTTTTTTTAAAAGTTTGTCAATCGAAATTATTTTTGATGAATATGGCGGAAAAAATAAATATGTTTTGAATTTTTTTTCCTTTTTAAAAGAATTTTTTTTATGAATTCTTAATTAACTCAAAGTAAATTTAAATTTTTTATTTTTCTTTTAATATTAAATATATTGTGTATTATTTTAAGGTTATTTATAATTTTTTATTTTTTTTTTGGTTATATTTTTAAAACCTCTACTTGTTTTATTATTTGCGATCCAGGGATTATCTCTACGTTTTACTAAATCTGTTGCGCTTTCATTCAATATATTAGTATTATACTTTAATATTTTGTTTTTAAATATTTATAATAAATTATTAATTTTATTGTTATAAGTTTAATAATATGTGTGTATAATCTTTAATGTTTTTGTTGTTCGTTTTTAAAACTTAGGCACATTAACACCCTAAAAATATATTTTTTACTTTAATTTATTATATTAAATTTCATTATTATTATTATTATTATTATTATTTTTTTTTTTTTTTTTTTTTTGTAAAAAATAATAACGAAGTTTTTAAAAAACCTTCCACATTAACGGCTTATTGTAACAATTATACCAATTATACTATTGCAAACAGAGAAATGTTTTTTCTTTGTTTTTAATAAAAATTTTGAAATTTAAAGAAAAATCCTTGTTTTAAATAGCATTCAATAAGCAATTTAAAAAATTAAAAATTCAAGTACTTGAAATTTAGCTAAAATTCAACTTGCGCATAGTAGCTTATCCATGTAAGCCTTACCAGTCTCATTGCCTAAATTGAACGGTATTAACACAAGTAATGTTTGACTTGAATTCAGCTATCCTTTCTACTTAACTATTAAATAAGATTCAGTTTAGTTATAGTTCAGCACTTGAAATTTGAATTAATGACTGGAAATGTACTTGTTTTACACTTGAATTTCAGCTAAACAGCTTATTGGCATAAAAGATTTCCTTAAAAAATTTTTAAATTTATTTTTATTATTTTCTATCAAAAAACCTGTAATTTTGCTTTTAAGTCTACTTAATTTAGGTTCGGATTTTCATGTTATTTTTTAATTTATTCCTTTTTGTATTACTACTTGTTTTTAACGTTTTTTCTTATTTTGTTTTGCTTATTTGCAGTGTATATTTATAAATAATCATGTAAAAATTACATGGTAGTTTTTTATCAAGTTATTTTTTTAATTTTATAAATATATATGTATTCATAATATATAGGTGTATTAAAGGTATATAATTCTATGTATATATAGTTATATATAAATAGTAACTAATAGGTTTTTTTGTTGCTGTTAATTTTCTTATTGTTTTTTAAAACTACTATTGTCTGTTTACTATCTTTTAGGTTTTATTTATTTTTTTTTTTTTGTTAATATTAATTATTAATTTGTTTCTATAACAGTATATTAATTATATTTTATATTAAATTTCTTTATAATAATATAAAACTTTCAGGGATGAAAGAATATGCAAAAACATGTTTGTGAAATTTTTATAGCGAAAATACTTTATTAGATAAGTGAACTGCATATTCTAGAGAATATTTTGAAAATTCGAACTTGGAGTAAAAATAATAACAAATAATAATTACAAACCAAAACTCTTCCGCAAGTTTAAAAAAAAATGAAATTAAAAATAATATGTATGTATATATCGTCAGCTGAAATGCAAAGCCACGTAACTAACAAAAAAATCAAAATCTGTTTTTTCTTATTAATTACGATGCATTTTAACATCGTCCGCTCCAATATTTACTCTCATACAATTTATAACCGATGTATTTTCTCTTCTCTATGGTTACGTGGTTTTGTTTCTCAGCTAACGATATTTTAAAATGTTTATAGAATACAAAAAATTTTTTTGTATATATGGTATATACAGTGCAGACAAAAATAATAGAGACAATTTCTATTTCCTACTTTTTCTTAATGTGATTTAATTTAATATATGGCTCACTTTTTCATTCTGAAACCTTTAGAACATTTTTTTGTTTGTTTTAAAGTAAAGAAATTTAAATTAAATTGAAATACTACGAAATGCACCAAACTTTGCAAAATTAGACGTATATTCATAAAAAAATAAAATGTATTTAAAATTGATTTTTAAAAAATTTCGTATGAAAAATTTGAAATAAAAAAACATTTCAAATTTTATAAATATGATATATTTTTATCCTTTTGAGAATGTGCAGTTTTTTCACTTGAAAATTGGTGCTTTGTTCTAATTTTTCCGTTTTTCTAAAAAAGGCACACTAATGAGAACTTACATGTGAGAACAAAAGAAAAAATTTGCTCAGAGTTATGCCTCCCGTTGATGTAAACTTAATATAAATATAAAGTTAATATAATAATAAAATTTATAAAGATTTTATTTTATCGCAAACCAGTTATAAGACATCCTATTATTTTTTTCATCCATTGCTTTATCACAAATGATTAACGAGACCAATAGGACTGGATTTGTTATTTATGGATAATTTTAATATCTCTAATATATTGCACGAGGGTGGATTGACATTGAAGCTACCTAGCGCTAGATGGCAGCACAAACACAAAAACTTTTTCTCTCTTAGAAATTACGATCTGTCAAACGTCAGCCGTTAAAATTTTAGCTAAATTCATCAATTAGTTTATTTGTTGTAGTCGTTTGAAGTAAGCAACTTTTGTGTTTCTTGGAAAAAAGTGAATTTCGTGTAGTGATTAAACACTATTATTTGAAAGACAAATCGGCGAAAGAGACAAAAGAAAAGCTTGATAAACATTACGGCGAATCTGCTACGTCAGGTTATATGGTAAAATATTGGATTGCTGAATTTAAACGGGGCCGAACAAGCACTACAACGATTCCATCAACAGGAAGGCCAAAAGAGGTGGTTACTGAAGAAAATATCAAGAAAATACTCGATATCGTTATGAATGATCGCCGGATCAAAATACATGAGATTGCTGAAATGGTAAACATATAATATGAACGTGTGTTCAACACTTGCATGAACATTTGCATATGAAAAAGCTATAGGCAAGATGGGTGCCGCGTTTGCTCAGTGTTGAACAAAAACACAGCGGTGTTTGGACATGATAAGGCATAATCCAGCTGATTTATGGCGTAGATTAATAACTGTTGATGAAACGTGGGTCCACCACTACACACCTGAAACCAAAAATCAATCGAAGCCATGAGTGGAAGCAGATGGAAGTGCTCCGAAGAAGGCGAAGACAGCAAAATCGGCTGGCAAGATTATGTCCACTGTATTTTGGGATGCACACGGAATATTGCTCATCGATTATCTTGAAAAGGGATCCACAATCACAGGAGAGCATTATCGTGTATTATTGGATCAATTGGTTGATGCAATCAAGGAAAAACGATAACATTTAAACAAGAAAAAAATGCTCTTTTTTCAAAATAACGCACCAGTTCACAGAGCATTAGATACGATTCTAAAACTACGAGAAATCCACCTGAAACCAAAAATCAATCAAAGCCATGGGTGGAAGCAGATGGAAGTGCTCCGAAGAAGGCGAAGACAGCAAAATCGGCTGGCAAGATTATGTCCACTGAATTTTGGGATGCACACGGAATATTGCTCATCGATTATCTTGAAAAGGGATCCACAATCACAGGAGAGCATTATCGTGCATTATTGGATCAATTGGTTGATGCAATCAAGGAAAAACGATAACATTTAAACAAGAAAAAAATGCTCTTTTTTCAAGATAACGCACCGGTTCACACAGCACTAGAACGATGCTAAAACTACGAGAAATCCACTGCGAATTGGTTGATCATCCACCTTATAGTCCAGATTTAGCTCCTAGTGACTTTTTCCTGTTTCCAAACTTGAAAAAATGGCTCGCAGGTAAAAGATTTTTTGAGGAGTTCCCAAAATCGTATTATGCAGATGGTATAAAAAAGTTGGAAAATCGTTTTACTAAGTGTATTGAGCTAAAAGGAGACTATGTTGAGAAATGAATGGTTTTTGGAAAAAAAAATGTTTTTTTTCCTACTTAGGTAGCTTCAATATCAATCCGCCCTCGTATATACAAAATATTGTTTTTATATATTTTCCATCCCTATTATTCTTGCTAACGCTGTATATACGTAAACTGTTTTAGTTTAACTGTGTATTTTCATTCAAAGATAAGAAAATAGTTTATTTGTTTTCCTTTTCCTCCATCCCTTAAGCTTAATTCAACTAAAATGTAAATAAAAATAAAATGAAATTCGTTGCAGTTTTAGTAACCTTTTCCTCTAATTGTTTCTTTTTTTCTTTTCTTGCAGTTGCATTCGAAAATTGAAGCAGATTTTTAAATTTGTTATGAATTTTCAAACCATTTTTAATGCCTTTTTGCTTTAAACCAGGGATTATTTTGAACATGTCTTCTAGTTTTTTGTTTGTTTTTTTTTAATATTTTGTAAAGGAACCATTTGATTAAAATCTAAAGAGCATTATTTGTTTTGTTGTTGTAATTTTTTTTATATAAATTTATACTTTAATCAAGTCTAGTTTTTTGTTTGCTTAGTTTTTTATTTATTTTTTATTTTTTAATATAAAGCACCAATATTATAAATAATGAAGTTGTTTTTTAATTTTAAGTTTTAATCAATGGCCGCCGGAGTTTATGTTTTGTTGTTTTATTAGATTTCTCTAGTTATTATATAAATTTTCTGGTTGTTATTATTTCTTAATAATTTTTATATGTATATAAAAAACCTATATATTATTTATAATTTATATTATAAATATTTATTGTAGTGTATATATAATATATATATAAATAATCGGGCATGTACTTAAAACTAGTGTCTAGCATTTGTTATCCTTAAAGTTTTATTTGTTTGTCATATTAAATTGCAGTTCTAGTTTTTGTTATCAAGTATCGAGTATTTTTGTTGTTGTTGTTATTTTTGTTCTTGCCATTATTGGTTCTTTAGGTTGTACATATTTTCATTTTTATTATAAATTAGTTTTGTTTTTGTTTTTTTTTTTTTTAATTAATATTTTATTTTTAATAGTTCTTTATTTGAGCCTTAATGTTTATGCATCCTTCCTATCTCAGAAGCCTCTGTTGTCCACCACGTTTTAATGTATAGTTTAAAGGCTTTTAATCTTTTTTTAAGGATTTCACTTTTCTCATTTTTCCTTACCTCAAACCATTTTTAAGAGTTTCGTTTAAAATATTTCTTATATACGTACGTAATAATTAATCGAAATAAATAATAATTATTTTTAATATTAATTTGCTTTTAAATTAATTTCTTACAAATTAGTTTAAGAGTTTACGTTTCAGTTTTAAACGGTATTATTTGTAATTATTTACCTAAATTCTTATTGCAGTTCTAGTAGGTTAGATAAAATGGTTGTTGTATTTATAATCATGTAACATAATCACGACTAGTGACATATTCATCACTGTAACGGCCAGCTGAAATATAAAAACAAATGTTTTTTTTTAATTCTTAAATTTTTTTTAATCATCAAAATTGTACACAGGAGCTCATAAAATTCTACTTTTTCAACCAAAACATATTGTTTAAATTATTTTTAATTTTTTTGTTGTAAATAAGAGCACCAAAAAACAGTACAAAGTTGTACATAAAAATTCATTTTTATAATAAATTAATCAACTTTTGTACTTAAAAGTTCATTTATACTTCAAAAGTATATCTTTAAAAAACTGTACTCAGGCATAAGTACATGTTTAAATGTAAAATAAGGTACACAAAAAAGTCTATCGATCAGTGATGGCAAAGTTGATACGATCGTACTTTTTTCGACTTCCCTCTCACAAATATTTCCCTATTTCTAGTGGCGTCTCGATAACGCTATGCAACAAAAATGAATAAAGTTGAAATACCTCGAAAGTGATATTGGTCGGCGCTATCTCGTACCCCCAAGAATCTTTTTTGAAATATTCAAAACACCTCAAAATTTTGAGTTATGGTTAAAAAATAAGTTTAAAAAATATCTTTATGCACTTATAACCTAATAAATTAAGTGAATATTAATCTATTTTAAGTTTCCGATATGAAAAGAGGAGCAACAGAAATATAGCCGAGCGTTTTGTCTGGTAATATGGAAATAGAAATATCTTCGTATTTACTAGGGAGATCGGCCGGTTATTATTCGATCGGTTTTAACCGGTTTTTTGGTTTTGTCGAATATGGTTTTTTCAAAATCTTCATTTTTCGAATACCGAATAAACCGGTTTATTTAACACGAATAACCGTTTGTATATTTTTATATTGAAATTATGCTCATCGTTTAACTATTTGTAAAAATTTAATTATATTTGTATATACGACAACCTTGAACGTATGACAAAGAACGTGAAAACCAAGATATGCACTCTTGAGCAAAAATAATATTTTCTTTTCTTAAAATAATATTTTCTTATCTTTTCTTACCTTACTTTGTTTTCTATGGCCTCCGCACACCGTTTTAGCATAGTTTTTATGAGATTTGTTAGAATTATTATTAGTATTGATTGACACTTTAATTTTAAGCTCTCCATCATCTTCTGCTTATTTTTAAAACGAAGTAGTCCAGCTCTACGCTTCAAGAATTAGGAACAATTTTATTTAAATAAGAGAACTGGTTAACTGGTTATTTGAATTATAATTTACCGAAAACCGGTTTTTTAAGTGTTACTTTTCGAATTATTCGAAAACCGGTTTTTGAAAAAAGTTGATTAATCGATCTGCCTAGTATTTACATAAGATGCCTGTAGAGTTAGTATAGCGTGTTGAGAATTCATGAATGTCGGGTGTATCAAGATGATATAGCGAGACATTTAACGGTTACAATTACGTACATAAGTTCATGGACAAGAGGACCTTAAACTTGATTGCATGGCAGATGAACCTTAGCAGCCACGGATCGATTGGGAATATCGGTGATCCACATGGGCAGAATAGGTGGTTGGTGTCATGAAAATTTCGCCGAATGTCGAACGAACGTTGGGGAAATAAGCCCGCCTGCTACGATACCAGAATTTGAGTTACCAAAGAACGGGACAGCCGTTAAGGCTGTCTAGAACACATTTCTGGAACCTTATGAATTATTTCTAACCGTTGGTGTGTTAGCAGGTACGCTTAAATTGTGGAAATCCCGTATAATGAGTTTTATGAAAGTTGTAATGATGAAGCGCAGAAGAGTTCTAAGGAAAGTCTTATTTTCCAATAACAATTCGATGGGCTAGGCTTTCTATGCTAGTTCGGAGGAACCTAACGTATGATCTGGACAAAAAGCTTGTCTAGCTAACTGCTGCCAGACAGGAGCTGCGAAGATCATCATGCAGTAATGGACACATGATAACGCACCGGATTTAAAATTTGAACCCAAGTGAGCCGATGGTAGCTAACATAACCTATGCTTAGTTAAGAATAAAATGCTTTTTGTTTTTGAAAATCTGTTAGAAGTTGACAGATTTTTTAAGTTCTTTAGTAAAGCAATATGGAAATTTTATTATGAAAAATGTAACTGTGGTACCACGGGAACTTGACGGTAAAATATGTAAACAAACTAAAATACAGTATCAAAAATCCATATTCGTACAACTTTAATAATATATTGACTTGATTTTCGTCATTATTTAAGAAAATATATAATTAAGACGTTCTATTTTATTTGTTTTAAAAAATATCGCCCCTTGTTTTGTAAATATTTTTTTTTATTAAAAAATAGTTTTTAAAAAGGTGTACGAATATCGACTTTTCATACTGTGAATAAATTAATAAACAAATTACCCAAAAAAAAGTTTATGAAAGTAATTTTACTCAATTTATGCAATGGTGGCTATAAATAGAAGCCTTTACAGGGATGAAATATCCAGCAATAAAGCCAGGTACAAGAATAAACGTTCCAGAGCGCTCCAGTGTGCATTTCATAATGTAAGGACAATAAAAAACAACTGAATAATTTTGAAATTTCTGTTCGTACAAACATAAGAAAAGTGATATAGTTAATCGCATTTTGGTATTGAAATACTTACGTTATCGTTCGTGTCGCAAATTAGCTGTTTTTTGTTCGAAACGATAACGTTCGATATCGTGGGCCAGGCTGATAATTTCTATTTCTTATGTGGAAGTCTTAAGTAATTTGTTAATTTACCGCAAGTTTTAGTTTCAGAACACAATAGAATTTAATTAGATGTATTAAATAAGGTCTCCATTATATAAACTTCCGAACATCGACGGTTTTACATTTGCCGAGTTATTCATATCGTTTTATTTAATAATTATGGACGTACATTACGGTGCGTCTTATTTAGAAAAATTCGAAATCACGCAGAAATGTTCCCCCTATTCATAAATTGCGCTGTGGAAACTTTTATGAAGATTGCAACAGGAGAATTGTGTACCTTATTATTATGGGCTAATTTTTTTTTTTTTTTTTGTTAACTTTGGGTCGTAACTCCCTACAGATATGTTTTCTATAGCAAAAAATATTTTTCTTTCTCCGTCATTCCTCTAGGGAGTATATATGCTTTCTACAAAGCATCCATTGCTTTGTTTAAGTTTCATTAATCAAGTTGGATTTTCTAGTTAAGTAGGTGTAGGTTTTTTTCCTGATCATTGTTTGTCGTCATCGCCAGAGTTAAGCTGGAGCGCTAGGAGGCTTCATCTTTACTTTTTGACATGAAGTTGTCCGGAGGGAAGTTGATGCCTCTTTTATTAATAAACACTTTAAACCACAATTACTATTTTTTTCGTCATATCTTCTGCTGAGGCAGCTCACAAGCAGAAAAAATATTGTTACGTTTTTACCTTTTTAAAAATGTGTATTTATGAATTCGTAGATTGTAGTTAAAATAAATCTTGTGTTTAGTTTTCAAAAAAAAATCCTTTAGTCAACACAGTTTTGTGCAGCACTGCTTGTAATATTTTTACAAGCTATAACAATTTTTGTTCTTAATTACTCTTTCTGATTACAACTTTGTAAACAACAACAATTACTCGACAGACCTTTCTACTTAAACATCATCCAACACGATCGTAGTTACAACTTAGGTTCGATCACAACCTCTTCAACCAGAGTTTAACCACACTAAACTTAGTGTAAGAGAGTTAAACTTAGTGTAAGAGAGTTACATTAAGTTCAAACACCGTTCGCTGAGTTTACACCAAATAAACTGTACTCGCTGAGTTTACGACATATAAACTGATTGTTGTTTGCACCGATGTGCTTTATATAGGGCTGAGTAAACAACACTTCGAAAGCTCTCGAACCTCTCGATATTTCAGATAGATTCCATTTCTTTCTTTTAATATCTTTTTCGTTCTTTTGTAGCCATGCGAAAGTAAACATCTACTTCTTTGAGATCTTAGTATTTTTGTTGCTTGTTATTGTCTGTTACTTGTTTTCTTTGCAGTGTTATTTTTATTTCCTTTATATCTGCTAATGTTTGTTGTTGTCGATTCTGGTTATTTATAAACAGCACGTATAGTTGTTCTTGCAGCTATTGTTTATTTATTTCAGCGATGTAATAAACACAGAGGTGCCCAACTTTATTTTTGTAACAATATGTTAAATTTATATAAAATACAATTTTTAAAATTTTTACTACAGAGAACATTTCTGGTGTAAGTTACGTTCAAAACCTATTGTGGCCGGATGCGGCACGTCTTCTGCTGATGCAATCTGTCTATAATTTATGGGGGGAGTTACGACTCAAACTTGGCAAAAAAAATTACGCCGTACATATAAGCAGCACGCTAACGTACATATTTATATAACTCCCAAAAACACGTGCATATAATAAAATCTCAAACGATTCATATTTGCATGAAAATGATAATGGCCAAGCTGCCAATAGCGCAAGGGCGGAAAAATAGAAAACTTCATTTGTAGTAGAAGCAGTACTTACTAAAGAACAAAGCACATAAACAATTTTAGTACGCAAAGCGGCATACATCACACAACTGCATAAAATTGTTGTTTATTGGTTATCATCTGTTGAATATTTTCGTCTGGTTAGGGTGGGCCATCTATCGGCTTAAATTTGAACTCATGTCATTCTATTCTGTCACAAAATTCAGTATATTATCTCCACGGAACTCAGTGAATCGGTTTATGCCTGGGATTTATTGGTAATTTATTTTCAAAACAAAGTCGATTGTTCGGAAATTGCACGAAAATGTCTTACAAAATTTGGTCGCAGAGAAGTACCAAATCTGATCTGTATACCCAAGTTTATTGCAAAAGTTCGTGAAACTGGTTTCATTGTTGATACGCCAAGACGTAAGCGTGCTCGTACAGTGCGTGCACCCGAAAATATCTTAGCTATGACTGAGAGTGAGCGTGAGAATCCATCAATATTAACTCGTCATCGTTCTCAAGAATTGAACATTTAATACACCAATTTACGTCGACTTTTGCGAAAGCATCTCGGTATGCCGCCTGACAAAGTTCTATTGGTTCAATAGTTGAAGCCGCAAGATCATCCTTAGTGTTCGCTTCGCTAGAAACTACATGATGATGTTGATTTTGTCAAAAAAGAAAAAATTATCTTTCATCTTGGTGGGTACGTTTATAAGCAAAATTGCCGTATTTGGGGCTCAGAAAACCAAAACAGGGGGCGGCATCATTGGCCCATATTTCCTTGAAAATGAGAACGGCGCAACCGTTACGGTCAATTGAGAACACCTATCACACCATGATATGAACGATATTTGGTGCAGGATGGTGCAACTTGCCACACATCTCATGCCACACACCAGTGATCAGTCGGGGGCCGTTGTGGGGACGAAACTGGAGGCGGCACTTGTTTGTATTCACACTCTCGTATCACTAAGCCTGACCGGAGGTATTCTGGCGGCACGGGAATCGGGAGCGGCAGGGGTTCCGATTTCTGCCAGATTGTTGGGTAGGCCCCCTTGTGTGAGCTTCATGGTGGCCGTGGCTTAGACCTAAATCTCAGGCAGAGCGTAAACTCGGTGTGGTATTGCATCCCCTCAATCGGATTATATGACCCATAGCACCGCAGGAGTTTAGATAGTCTCCGACTCCCCACCAAGCTGTAAAGGTTATGAGTGTCCTAACAAAATGCCTTCGAATTGGTACTCGTTTGTGATATTTACTTGTGGGTATCACAAGTGCTGGGAGAGCGGTCCAAGGCGTCACTAATGAATCTGTGCTAAACTCCCATATAATGTGATTGGCACAGATTAATATTCCGGCCATCTCTAGTTTTCCCACAATAAGCACTCATCCTCTCCAGTCAAAAAAAAAAAAAAAAAAAAAATTAAATCCTCTACACTCAAATGCAATTTTTCAATTTTAAATTTCTTCTGTCCCAAAATTATTTCAGAAATTCCACTCTTACAGTTTCATTAGGGATCCCTTGGACCACTCTAGCACATAGTGTCATATTCCAGCCATCTCTCATTTTCCCATGGAATGGAGATAACAAATGATCCACAGAGAAAAATAATTAAAATAAATTAATTTTCTTAAATACATTTTCTGCCATTCCACAATTTTTAAATCTTTGGCTCCAAAGCTGATCTACGAAAGAAGGTCTGGAACACTATTCCAACTAGGATGTGCTATGACTCCATTATTTATTATTATTATAATAACTTATTTATTATTTATTATTATTATAATAACTTCCCTTACTTAAATTTATAGTTACTGTTAAAGTGTTAACGTAAAAAGTGACTATGCTAAAAAAACTGGTTTGCGTCTATGCTAGTTAAACTTAAATTTATCTTCACACACACTGTTTACTTATAAGTTCGGTTAAGGCTTAAATAAGTTAAATTTTCTTACAGATAAAGAATTTATTGAGGAAAACTTTTTCTTTACTAACTTTAAAATTTAGTTTCTTCTAAGATATGATTACGTTGAAATACAGGAGCAACATGTAACCGACTTATCGCCATTATTTTTAATAAAGAAAATCATTTAGTCATGTTTTCTGACTTAACAAGGAGCTTGTTACTTAAATACAGCTTTCAAGTTTAAAATTTAAGAATCTGTTTTTTAAAAACATAATTTTTAAAATAGATTTCTTGGAATTTCCTATTTTTTTAACTCTAATTCTGATGTAAAACTCTCAAATCATACTCACAGTCTTCCATTAGTATAACCGGTGTTGCTTCCGGATTTGTGCTTGTCAATGTATGGCCCATCATATTGAAATCATCTTCCATGGAAAGAAACGAGGGATTCCATCTTGAACGTGGAGTTGTGCGATGTGATGTTACACCCGATGATGAAGAGTATAAACTGAGATTTGTGGGACTTATAACACCTGACATGGTTGTATAGCCCAGTAGCTATTAGATAATAAGAAATAATAAAAAATTAAAATATCCGGCTTAAAAATCTATATTTGCTAAAATTACCGGTGTGGTTTGTGTATGGAAATGATTAAAGTATTCCCGACCATTTGTATTCGGATATGGCTGAGCTGGTAGTCTGGACAAGGCAGAAGTGGGCGTGGAAACTGCTATGGCCGCTGACGATGAAGTAGGTGATGTTTTACAACGAGCCACATCGATTATATGCGTATGAGGACTTTGTGTAGGTGCTGGTGGTGGTGATGCTGAGGATGTTGAAGCCACTACCAAATCCGTAGAATTAGTACTACTGCCCACCGTTATGGTACCTGCATTATCCTGCACCGTATTGGATGCTGTCGTATTGGTGTTTTTCGATGACATGGAACTTAAACCACTGCTGGTGCTATGATCTATGGTGGTGTGCTGTTGTTGTTGCTGATGATGGTGATGGTGGTGGTGGTGACCATGCTGTTGCTGCATCTGCTGGTGGCTGTGGTGATGTCGCGGAGATTCGTTTGCCGCCGAACTGACACTTGTCAGGGGTGGGGGTGTTATGCTGGCTGTGGAAGGCGGTGATGCTACCATAGTCAAGTCACCAGTCGAACGTATTATGGCCACAGGCCTTGCCATGGGAGGCAAGGGTGGAGGAGGCAACATGGTACTGTATTGCTGGTAATGGGCTGCAGCGGCAGCTGCTGAGACAGCAGTTAATTTGGGACTGCGTCCTACTGCTGCAGCAGCAGCCGCATGCTGCAACTGAAAATGGGAAGACGTTTGATGGTGATGAGCATGTAATTCAGCTTCCGAGGGATTTACCCCAGTGGTATCCTGGCATACATAGGCTACAAATTCCGACATATCTTGGCCATGATTAATGACCTCCGAGGCATATTTGGGCGTGGAAGATGTTTGAGAGTGATGCAAGTGTTGCTGATGGTGATGCTGTTGGTGATGTTGCTGCTGTTGGTGGTGTTGCTGCTGTTGATGCTGCTGCTGCTGATGCTGTTGGGCCTCTTCGCTATTATCGCCCGGATTAGGGCTATTGTGCTGTGTATAATACAGAGACGGACTAACGGAATTTGGCACCAAAGTGGAACTGACATTATGTTGCATTAAAACTAAAAACGGAGAGAACAAGAAATTTCAGAAAATTTTCATTATTTTTTGAAGAAAAAAAAACATACCCTCTCCCGGTCTCATTTGACCCATACTTAGTAAAACTCTGTTGCTAGTCGGTGTGTATCTTTGCAGGCTTGAATCATCGTTGTTAGTATTAGAGGAGCCGCCATTGTTGCTGCCATTGTCTTCATTTTGTCTTAATATCACAGAAAAACTGCTGGGGCCACCACCAGAACCTACCACTGAATCCTGAGGTGAACCATTGGGATCAGTTTTACAAGTAGCTGCAGCAGCTGCTCTTAATAGGGAAGAATTGGAAAGATGCATGCTACTGCGGGGATCCACAAAATCAACTTTAAACAAAATTTATAAAATATGCAAATAAACTTTGACCTTAGGAAAAAAAACACTTTCAAAAAATACTTACTGCTATAGCCTGATGGCAAAACCATGGAAGCACTAACTGATGATCTACCATCGCTGGAAACCATGCCTGCACCTGCTCCTAAACTATTCACTGAGCTTAAGGGAGCTGAGGAGGTCATTTGATATGTTTGGCATTCATAGGCAGCCGTAGGATGTTCTAGTTTAATAGAGCTGGTCTGTATGATATCATTAGTTGTCTCTTCCAATATAGAGGCTGAAATTGTAAAAGATTTTGTTTTTTTTTTTTGTAATTGTTCACTAATAACTTAAGGAATTTAACCTAAATGTCTAATAGAGGAGGATTTTGTTTAAATGAAAAAATATGAAAGTAAAACTGTAAATTCTAAACGGTTAAGACGATTTTATTATATCCTTGCATAGGCAGAGTAGAGGCAAAGTCGAGCTTAAGACATGGGGCTTAGAAAAACTTTAATTTTTTGTTGAGAATATTATTCTGAAAAATATCATAAAAAAGGTATAACTAAACAATAATTTTAAATCACAATTACGGTGCGCTCTAGCTTTGGGTGTAAAATGTTTTTCAATATATCTTTTCTGCAGAAATTGCTTGTAAGCACACCGTTCAGTAGATGATAATTTTGCATACTTCTGGACGACCTTTTTAAAAAAAAAAGTTATTTAATATATCAAAAGTTCGGTGGGCTCTAGTTGTGATCAATAGAAAAATTATAAATATATTTTTTCTTAAAAATAATATCTAGATATAGAGCTTTCAGAAAAGTATAAATATAGCATACTTTTAAACTGCAGTCTTATAAATATATAATGAGTAAAAAATTTACTTTTTACTGCCTACGAAAATTGTACATAAAAGTAAATTTTGTATAAGGCTCTAGTTTACTTTTCTGTAAAAGTTGTTAACTTCAATTTCTTTCGGAATGTTCACTGGATAGAAGCCTTTCAGAAACGCATAAATAAAGCATACTTTTAGGTGGCAGAGAAATAATTCCAGTAACTTTAAAACAATAGATTTTTAGATACTTCCTCCTTGAATAATCTAAAAAAATTCGTAATGAATTAAATGGGTTGGTTATGCTAAAAGCTAGTGGTAAAAAATATTACATTTTGAGGTTTTTTGAAATACCAAAGCATTTTACATAAAACAGCTCTAATACTTAAGCTCGCTTATACCTCTGTTGAAGACTCATGAATGAAACCCGTTTAGAATTAATTTTCTTTTTTTTTCTATAAGATCCCCCACTTAAGACAACTAAAAATTCCTTTATTTTTTGTATAAATTACCTTTTGATAACTTCCATAGCTCCTTGGAGGAAAATACCCCAGTGGCCAAGATAATATCATTACAAACAACACCGTTATAAGGATTATGACTGTAGCCTGCAAATGGTGTTGTGTCTACATCTAAAACCGCATTAGTATAACATAAAAACTTTAGGTATAACTCTTCTAAAAAATACATCTATGCTCATCATGAATCAAATAATAGATATTACGCCTTCCCGAGTTCCCGTAGTTTTTCTCTCTCTTTTAATTAATGTGTGCGTGACGTAAGCATGCGCGGCGGCAAGCACTCTTATTTTTTAAATGTTTTTTTTTTAATTTTTTTACTTCTATTTTTATTGTTAAAGAAAACAAAGAAGTCTATCTCACGTCACACATACTTTCATTGAGAGAAAAAAAACTAACGGAACACGGGAATGCGTAATCTGTGTTGTTTGATTCATGCATTCTCATTATACATACCTTTTCTTTTGTTCTCCTCCTCGCCATGTTTCTTATTGTCATTATTATTATTGTTGTTGTTATTATTCGCTTGATTATGCTCACTGCTATATAGCATAAGTGATGGTGTATTTGGTGAACCTGGCTGAGGTGAGGATGCCGTGGGACTATTTAACGGATCATGGGTATTTATGAAATTTGCCAAATATAAGTCCAATTCACGTACGGAAACATTTATATGATAAGGATTCACACACAAAGCGGGATGTATACATTCCGGTGATTTTTCTAAGCGTTCACCATCCGTACTTTCTAAGGGTATGGCCTTGAAAAGTATAACCATGACCAAATCTAAACGCCATACTTTATCAGCCTGACGTAAACAATCGATACGTCGCATTTTGCCCTTTTGATCGGGATTGGAGAGAACACATATCGATTTACGTTTACCCGTAATCGATTGTACGAAATCTTCGCGACATTCTTGCGTTATGTCTTTGCGTAATTTGCCCAATAGGCGGGAAGCCCATTTTTGTTTAACCTCAGCTTTTTCATTCTGAAAGGAATAGAGAAAACAAGAAATTAAAAAATTGATTAAATTATGTTGGGTGATATTAACGCTTAGGTAGGCCTCGACGACTAACGGAGAATGGAAAATTTTTTCTGGGTACCTGCAGGACCAATAAGCATGTCATTGGTGGAGTACACAAAATCAGGGTATCCCCCTACAGTCGGAAAGCCAAATGGAAAATATAAATATCAGCAGAAAAAGGACCGGTTCGTTATTGGATGTGCGTGATAAACAAGGTGCCGATATTGCTAGCGATCATCACTTACTGGTTGCCATTGTGGGAACAAAACTCACCGCCATCAAGACGAACAAGAGAGAAGATTCAATGTGGCAAAGTTGAAAAACTTGAAAATCGCTAACCTGTTCACTAATCTTTTACTAAGGCAGCGGAAGAACATGTAGGGTTTAAAAGTATTACTAGAAAACATTGTATTAGGCTACGTGGAACTTAATTCAGCAGAAAAACATCGCAAGGAGCACTGTTAACACGCTCGAATAAGGCCAGCCAACAGCAGCTATACAACCGCCTCAATTTTGAGGTAAAACGCAGTGCCCGGAGAGAAAAACGCAATTGGATCAACAACAAACCGAAAGAACTTCAAGCAGCGACTGAAACCAATCCTGTGAGGGATATGTGTATGTCTAACAGGACAAGAAGAAAATTTCCGCTGAACACAGCGTCTGTCACTCTACCACCTTGATCAAAAGTTCCCGGAATTTATTCAGAAAAAAGTTTATTCATCTAAATTTATATTGTCCCCTTCAAAGTAATTCCCATCGACTGCAACACACTTATGATAGCGCTTGATCCATTCCGCGATATATTCGGTCTTCGCTCTCGGCTCGTAAAACGCGTTCCCCGTAGTGGTTGTTTAATTTGATTAAACAGAAAGAAGTCATAGGGAACCAAATCAGGTGACTGTTGGAGGCTATTTGTTGCATTTTTCGTCCAAAAATTTCTAATAATGATGGCACTGTGCGACGGTGCAAAATCCATGAGTTTTCGGCCCACAATTTTGGTCACTTTCGACGAATTGTTTAACACAAACGTCTCATAAAGCCCAAATAATACTTTTTGTTTACTACCCGCTCTTCTGGCAAAAATTCATGATGCACTATACCGTTGTAATCAATGAAAACCGCAAGCACTGCCTTCTTTTTTGACTGAAAACGAAGTGGATTTTTGGTTTTGGCTCATTTGGTGTCGTACTCATAGACCCGCCTCTCGTCTCCAGTGATGATAATTATGATGAATGTGGAATCAAATTCAGCCTCGGAAATCATGTCTTTTGCAACCAACTTTGTGGCTACACAATGGCGACCCAAATCATAAATCAAAATATCTTGGACGGAGCCATAGGCAATGTTCAAGTCCTCCTTTCCATTATTTCCTCTCGGCTGCTGAAATGCGTTCTCCGTTATAGGTCTTTAACTCGATTGAACAGAAAGAAGTCACAGGGAGCCAAATCAGGTGAATTTGGTGGCTGTTGGAGGGTATTTGTTGCATTTTTCGTCAAAAAATTTAGAATAATGACGGCACTGTGCGACGGTGCGTTATCATGATGCAAAATCTGCTAGTTTTCTGCCTACAATTCGGGTTTCTCTCGGCGAATTGTTTCACACAAAAATCTCATAATGCCAAATAATACTCTTTGTTTACTGCCTGTTCTTCTGGCAAAAATTCATGATGCACTACACCGTTGTAATCCATGAAAAACGTGAGCATTCCCTTCTTTTTTGACCAAAAACGACGTGGATTGCGTGACGTACTCATAAACCCACGTTTCGTATTGATCCTTTTGATGAACGTGGGATCGGATTCAGACTTGCAAATCACTTGCAAGCATTAAATTAAGGTCTTTTGCACCAACTTTGCGGCTACACAACTGAAACCCAGATCATTAACCAAAATTTCTTAAACGGATCTATAGGCAATGTTAAAATCCTCCGATATCTCTCTGGTGGTTATTGACCAAAATTTCTTTTACTTTATCAACGTTTTCGTTGGTTTCCAATGTCGATGGTCTGTCACTGCGTTCATCATCTTCGATTGACTCACGACCGCTTTTGAACCGATCGTGTCACTGGTAAACGACCGTTTTCTTTAGAGGATCGTTGCCGAAACACTTTTTCGTATTTTACGCAGAATTTAATACATGTGTGTTGTTGAAAATTTAAGTCCATTTCTAAAATTAAGAAACAAAATACGCCAACACATGTAGATGTAGTCTTGTCTACGTAGCTTTTGCAAATATCAAGCTATGATGCTAAGATTTTGCGGGAATATCAACAACAGATGTACTAACTTAACGGGGTTTAACAAAAAAAAAACCCATATCGGAGTGATGGGACCGCCACACGGAGGATATTCCGGGAACTTTTTTATCAAGGTGGTATGTGAGAGAAGAGCCGTCAAGCTCCTTCATCACGATTGAATAAATTTATACAAAAAGTTATGTTACATAGTATCTTTACTGAATTATAAACTGTAATTAAAACAAATAAAAATGAACAAATTTAATGGAGTTAAAAAATATTTTGAAAAGAGTTAAAAAAACGTTCTAAAATATTGCGACGAAAATAAAAATAAAAATGCCAAAATTTTGGTATATTTGGTAGATATGTGTTACCCTGTCGACCATGTTTACGTTACATTTGAATGAAAACAAAAAATAGTCAATATTTGCAGAACCTTCCAAACTGTAGGCAATTAGGTATATAAGGGGTTGCTTTACCTACAATGGCATAGTTATCATTTGGCTGTCAATAAATAAAGTTATGTTAAAGCGGAAATAAAAGTGTAAAAACGAATGTTAAGAGTTGTACTAAGACAAGCAGTACAAAAGTTATCATTGAATAAATAAGAACTTTTAAACATCAAAATAAAGCGGTATTATTTTTATTTTAACTCAAATTAAACGAACTCAAACCTTTTAAAAAGGCTAAAACGTAACAATATTAAAAGTTGTATATTTTTACAAAATTCTAAACAACTTAAAAATTCCTACAGTGAGTCTAAATTTCATTCAGATCGAAGTAAAATTAAGAAAGTTATTGAAGGAAGAAAGTCGAAATGGTCACCCATGTGGGTAAAGGCACATTGAATCTTATTTCAAAAGGTTGTTTTATATAATTTGTCAACACTTGACCGAAAATTTTAAATCATTTCACCTTTATCGTAATATTTCATTGCATTAAAAATTGGAAAAAGCAATTACTACTCACTTGTAATTCATCCTTACAGTGTCTTTCCTCTTCCAGTGACATACGTTTCTCATGTTTTTTATAATATTTTCGTTTGGCCGCTTGTAAATTAAACCAGGAATACGAAAATGATTTAACATATGGTAAGAGGGCTTCAATGAACGGATGAAACTCATCCTATAGGCATAAATCAAAAACAAAATAAAAAGAAATATTAAAAGAAATATAAAGAAAAGAAAAAAAAAATTGAATTTCAATAAAATTTAATTCATAATTACAATTAAGTGTTTAATATAAAGAATAAAAAGGTGAAAAAACACACTAAATATTATATTATATTATATAGACACATATAAATTTTTAAAGAAAATATATAAATGCTTATAATAATTTATTTTAAATATTATTTATGAATATTTTCTTTTTTGTAATGGTTCAAGACTCTACTATACATATGTATGTAATTATTATTATTTTTATTACTTTTGTTTAGTTTAAGTTGTTTTTTACATACGTTTTATACAAAAAAACATTTAAAAACATTTAGTTAAAAATACATTTAAAATTTTGAATTATTATTGGAGAAAACAAATACACACACAGAGTTGATTTTTAAAAAAAAAACATGGCGTTTACAAAACAAACATTCATTAAAAAAAATATTATAAATTGTTACAGTACAAATGAAATGGTATTGAAAAATGAAATGGATGTATAAAATCGTTCTAATTGTTTAACAATTTAAATTATTATATTTTCCAAAAATATTAGTTTGTTTTATAACTTTAATCATAATTTGTAAAAATGGTATTTTCTCAAAAATTAAGAGACATATATATATAATTCCTCAAGCCTGGGCTCGAGTCTTAGCTGATCTATTAGTTACAAAGCCATTAGTAATACTTTAATCATTACTGGGATTTGTGCCAAAGTTTTTCGATAAGCGCGCAGTTAGACAGTTTGTTAAGTATACCTACTTTCTTCCTACTAAACATTAGCAAGCCTGAAGCTTTAGTAGCGGATATGTTCCTCATTGGTGTGCCGCTGTAGTATGATAGGTAAGACACCCTCCTACCAAGCAGAAGGTCCTCGGTTCAATACTAGGCCAGACCATCTCAAAAAAGAAAAAGTTTATTGACTGCGGTATCACCTCATAACATTAGCTAGTTACAAATACATTTGCCGTTCGTAGCCGGCGTAAAACTGTAGGTCCCTTTCAAAGTATAGAATCTGCTGCAGCTCATTGACTGACAGAAGTCCCCATATTCCATCATTAATGGAATGTTATAAGAATTAAATATAATAATATATGTTCCTCATTGAGATCCTATACCCTATGCCACCCCACATTCACACACATTTAGCCGTTTTTGATGCCAGAACCCGTTTTATTTGAGATTTTCAATAAGCGGCTGTTGGCTATTAGCGAAGAACTTTCGAAACAAAAATATTTGTTTTTGTTGAACAAAAATGCTTAACAGACCCATAGAACATTGCTGTTTATTTCATAGAGCTTTTGTTCATTCTCAATTCACATGCTCTGATTTTAGTCGTCACTAAAACAGCGACGAATGAGCAAGCGTAGCGGGTATATGCTGATTTCCTTTTATTTTTGTCTCTAATTTCATTTGTTTTCTTGTTTCTTTAAAAAAAGAATTTTTTTCGTTTTTAGCATTGACAGGCGAGAAAGAAATCCAAAGGCAAAAGGGAGCAAAGAAAAGTTATTCGGTTTAGACATTGCTAAAGCTTTGATGTTGATATCACCGGCAAACCTTCGAGATCGAATGATTCGCTGCCACAAACTGAGCGACGGCTTAAATCTATGTGTTATTTTTCGTTTCGCTTCTAATAGTCTTTTTCGCATGTTTTATCAGAAACATATTTGCTAAACGTTCGAAGGTGATGTTATTATCGAATGTCGTGGTCAATCATAGTCTTTAACTCTTCGAATGTTGTTTGCCAGGTGTTCAATTGTCTCTGGTTCATCGACTTAGACAAGTGACTTTACATAACACCAACGAAAATAATCCAATGGGATTAAAACACACTATATTGGTGGCCAATGAAAGTATCTTTAAGTAAATAAATTGTAGCGGAACCATATGTTAGCAAAATTAATGCCACCTAATTGAGATACGAACAAATTTCTAATTCCTATATCGTTTTAGTCCCTATACCGTTTACCAATGACAATAATATTCTAACAATCATCGTTTTTGAAAACGATATAATGGTGATGTAATGGTGTTTCGACAAAATCTCTTCAAATGCGACAATTCTGCTTATTTTTATACCCATTCAACCAAAAATAGGCTTCATCGGAGAACAAAATTTTGAATGGAAATCCAATATCAGTATTAATTTTTGCTTAACCCCATTCGCCGAATCGGCGGCACAAATAATGGTAGCTTGTCTTTAATTTCAGCACAAAATAAATCTTGAAAGCTTTAAAGCCAAAATCCTCTCATAAAGTCTGCCATAAAGTGAAAGGACACAACTCCAGTTGCTGAGAATTGTGACAAATTGATTGATTCGAAACCTTCAATGCTTTCCTCTATAGTGGCTGAAGCTGCTTCAGTGCTTACTGTACGGCATTTCACCTGATGCACATTGTCAATAGGAGTAAGCCCGGTTCGAAAACGATCTATTGCTATTCTAATAAGCCGCTGTGAAGGACGATTTTGTACGATATAAAATCGGCGAAGTTCACGATAAGTTTGGCGAAAGGAATCATTATTTTAATAAAAAAATTTTAGCAATTTGTAAGCGTTGCGTTGGTGTAATGGGATAGCTTTAAAATTCAAATCAAACTAAACATAACGCAACTATCAGCTGTTAAATCGGTTGGCAAATAAAGCAGTGTAATGTTACGTATCGCTAAACAAAACATTCGATATATAATATCTGCGGCCTGCTATAATTGAGAATATCAAAATGAAGCCCAAATTATAGACCAATTACCGCCTTTGCGTTTCTAAAACCCACTTGACCGTTCCAGTGTTCCAACCACTTTCCGATTTCCCAATCCCTAAATAAATTTATAATAGTAGTAAGCGGGTGCAGCATAGTAGAGCTTCAGGCCAATCTATGGTGTCATGGATCCCTTCTAAGCCAATAAATACGCAGCCTTGTTCCCGCTTGTTACACTGTGTACAGATAACTCAAGTAATCCATATTTCGATACTTTTTTCCACCGCCTGAAAAACTTACTACGAAGTTCTCAGTAGACTAACATTCTCAGTCTGGTTTATCAATCCTGAATCTTCTGCCAAAACTGAGACTAAAATGCAAGGTATACGGACAAAAATTAAGCCCCTGAGACGTTTTTTTATTTTTATTTCCTCTAAGAATTGCCAGGCCCTTAAATCAGACATGGATTTCGATGATGACTTCTTAGTTTGTCTGAAATTTCTTATCATCCAATCATTTCATTAAGTTTTAAAGCAAAAAATATTTGCTAAGTAAAATCGCTTTGGCGAATGGATCAGAAGTTAATAGCCCAACTCGCAGATTATGACTATAGTGACTATCTACGCAGTCTTACCTTGATGGAACAGCACTTTTTCTTCTTAAGATGAAGTCATTTTTTCTGTAAGTCTATATAGAATCTATTCCAAAAGCTTTCTTTGGTTTTTGTTTTTTTCCGTGGTAGTACACTACTAGCAAATAGTCGCGTAGATTCGAAAAACTTCATTTCAAAAATAGCACACCACATGCCAGATGCATTATTATTGCCAATATATATCAATGTGGTATTTGGTCTAGCTTAGGATATTTTAGTAAGGCATTAAGTCTAGACTAGATAACTCACCAAGGTTAGGCAATATGCAGCTGCCAAGGAGTCTTGTTTCTCTTGACATAGTGGGACGCCCTTTTCTTGTCATTGCAACTGGGACAATAGTCGTTAAAACAGCTTGCACGCTCATCTACCATCCAATGTCTAGCCTATGTCAAGCCCACACACGCTTTGGGATGCGCAGGCCATGACGAA
This sequence comes from Wohlfahrtia magnifica, assembly GCA_023159175.1. Taxonomy (NCBI): domain Eukaryota; kingdom Metazoa; phylum Arthropoda; class Insecta; order Diptera; family Sarcophagidae; genus Wohlfahrtia; species Wohlfahrtia magnifica. Next base: position 32,073 of record JAKWBJ010000202.1, on the reverse strand, counting down.
AAGCTTCAAACTTCCTCCCTGACCTTCTAGCTAACCTCTGGCACTAAAGTGAACATCAGACAAATGATCAGGAGAAAACGCCACCTACTGGAAAGAAATTACAATGCTAAGTAGGGTTCACGACCACCAATTAGAAAGGTTACCGGCGATCAGCCCGGGGCCGTTAAGGGGCCGAAACTGTAGGCAGCACGTGGGTGTGTTCCCTTCACTCACGTGCTACGAAGCCTGACACGGTGACACGGGAGTCGGGATTCCAATCTCTGCCTGACTGTGGCTTAAACCTAAAACGCAGACAGAACGTGAGAGTCGGTATGGTGTTGCATCTTCTCAACCGGATGCTGTGATCCATATGACGGCAAGAGTTTAGATGGTGTCCAATACTTCATCAAGGTGTGAAAGTAAGTGTCCTACACGTGCCTTGGGCACCGTCAGGTATGCTAGCGCGGCGAGACTCACCTTAACTAAGACATTACGACTTAGCAACGATCTTCACCACTACACACGCGAGCTACAGCAGATAAATTATCTATTTAGCTTGAACAATTAACTAGAATACTAATATTGAGACAAAGCTGCAATGGATGCCTTGTGGAAAGCCAAATACACCTAGAGGAGTGGCGGAGAGAAAAATCACGATATATCACCATAAGTTACCTAAGGCGTTACCCATTAAAAAAAGCAACAGTCAACTTTGGTACATGTTCAATGTTTTGATTGTTTTAGAAGTCGTCTCGTTCGTGAGTACAAAATTGTGATAAAACTATTTTCCTTTTGAAATAATCAGACGATTGTACTTGGGGTAAGTATGAGAAATTGCAGGACTTATCTCCAAGATAGTTTTTCACACAAAAAATTAATGCAAAATGTGATATTCTCACTAATAATATTTTGTAATGCTTCTACTTCGCAGCTTGTACAATTTAGCGTGTACAACGTTCTACATAACTGTACTACGTTATAGATCGTAAGATACATCTATAACATAAGTAGACTACTGTAGAATATTGTACAAGAGGAGTCGTGTTGAAATAATGATTACAAACATCAAAAATCACAGAACTACAATTTGCACTTATATTTACTATTCAATTTTAAGTTCGCGGTTCTTCTGACACTAACCCCCATATGCAGAAGAAATAAAATATATTTTCGATTCAATTTTTGTATCCTATTTCATACAACACTAACCCCTATCTTCATAAAAAATAAAATATACAATATTTATAACCTATTTTAAGATAATTTGGTATAAAAAATTTTAAATAAAATATATTTCAGACTCATTTTAAGTTTCATGAATATGAGGGCAAATCTTTTGCTTTTCCTATTACCAGGCTACTAGTTGCTTATTATTATTTTTTTAGTGAAATTAATATTTTCATAGATTTTTTATTTTATTATTATTTTCAAATTAAATATATAAATTTTCCAATCCAACAATTATCAAAAAAGATTTTAAAATGTCCGTTTAAAGCAATTTTTCTTTAATTTTTCTTTCTAATTTTGATTTCAAATTATTTTTAGCAATTTTAATATGTATTAATTCACCTACTTTAGTAAAAACCCTCACTTAAGTAAATTATATTCTATGGCTGTAATTTTTTTATATTATTTTTTTTCTTCTTAACTGACCTACCGAAAGAATTTTTTATAAAACGAATCATAAAATTCATTAAAAATTCAAAATGCGTACAAATTAGACGTGACTACGCAAAAAAAAACAAATCGAATAAGTTATTTTATGAAGAAAAATAAAAAAGTTAAAGAAGTTGTCTTTGGAATATTTAAAATAAAAAAAATCATTTTAGGTCAATGGACGCAATGATGGTTTCATTTATTTTTGCAAAACTTCAAGAAAAACTTAAAGAGAAAATATTAGAAAAATATTTGAAAAAGCGTTGAAGAAAAATATTTTTTAATTTTGAATAAAAATTGTTTTCAATAATACAGAAAATGATTTGAATTTATGGTTATACACTCTTTTCAGAAACATTTTCCCTTTTCCCAATTTTAAATAATTTTTTCTTAAAATGTTTTCTATTTTATTTTATTTCTGATCGTGAAAAAAAAATTTTCAGAAATAGTGTCCTTTTCTTATTGATTTGTACACTTCATACTTTTGACCACCTGGCATTCCACATTTAAGTATTTATGTCCTTTAATTAGATTATTGAAGTGTGTATTAAGTTACTTTAGAACTAGAAGAGTTAACCAAAAATGACAACATTATAAATGCAAAGTAGCAGATCTATTGTCGGTACTTTTAAAAAGCGGGGCGAGTTTATGATCAAATGTGAATTTTCTGGGCTTCACAGGAGTATTTGTTGGGCTTGTGGTAAATTTTTTTAAACTCTCCTTTGCCACTGTACACACTTAACCAGAAACAGGTCACAGTTTCTCTAGAATGACACGATCTCAGATAGGTGTCTCACATAAAAGACACTAAAAATCTATGCCCAATAAAGGAAGTGAACTGATATGTTTTTCGCTTCAATAAATTTAATAGTGAGCGTACAACAGACCGAGTTCTGGTCCAAGTCTATACATGTCTGCAGACATGAAACTGTATTAAAATCATCATTATTGTCAAAGACGTTGTCGCCGGCGTCGTCAATTTTTAACCGCTGTCAAATTGGACAACGGTGTTATCAAAATGCATGTGTATTAACGTCGCCATATTATTGATAATTTCAAAGAAATAAATATCATTCCTATATACTTTCACAGTTATTTATTTATTTTTTTAATTTTCGTTTAAAAACATTATCTGTGTACGGTTCAAGTAAAAATAGTGATGAAGAAAATAAATGATATTGCTTCAGGACGGCGCTACTCCTGTTGAAACCAAATGTTGCTAATATCCTCCTCTTCAATTTTTGTGAACAAAAATTCGTTCAACATGGCCCGATAACGATCGCCATTGACTGTAACTGCTACTCCTTGCTCATGGTCGAAGAAAAATGGCCCAATTATGCCTCTGGACCAAAATCCGCACCAAACAGTGACTCGTCTTGGGTGTATCGGCTTTTCAATGTATGTGTGCGGGTTTTCTGTGCCCTAAATGCGACAATTTTGCTTGTATACATACCCGCCAATTGGGCCATTTTTCTTCGAAAATGAGCAAGGAGTGGCTGTTACAGTCAATGGCGATCGTTATCGGGCCATGTTGAACGAATTTTTGTTCACAAAAATTGAAGAGGAGGATATTAGCAACATTTGGTTTCAACAGGACGGCGCTACGTGTCACACAGCCGAAGCTACACTCGATGTTTTACGCCCTGTTTTTGAAGATTGCATTATCAGCCGCAGAGCTGATGTAGTCTGGCCACCTCGGAGCTGCGATTTGGCACCGTTGGACTATTATTTGTGGGGTGCCGTCAAAGATAAGTATTACGGCAACAAGCCAGAGACAATTTTCGCTTTAAAGGACAATATTCGTGAAGCCATTGGTGAAATACAGCTGCACACAATTGATAATGTGCTTAAAAATTGGACCGATCGTGTAGGCTACTGCATGGCCAGCCGAGGCAGCCATTTGATTGAAATTATTTTCCATTGGAAGGATTGTACTTTTAAATAAAAAAAGAAATTTGAGAAAATATTCAGTAGTTTTTTTTTTATAGCATTAAAAAAAAATTTATTTGGCGGACCCTATATAAAAAGTAAACTGATTTTTATTGCTGGAAGCTTCGGTTTCATTGAAAAGTTAGTTAAAAAACTGAAACCAATGTTAGCTGAACAGTATGCCATATTAACTGATACGGCTCAGACTTTTAGCAAGATGAGAGATTGTAATACAAAATTAAATATTAAAACAAAGCTAAAACAGATTATAGGAGAAAAGGAAGAACTTGATATAGTAAAATTTTATATGTCACTATCTTACAAATGATCTTAGCGCATCTTCTCTAAGTCATGTATTGAAATATGAGCTCAAGCAGTTGTTATATTTGAAATATGCTCCCATTACAAGAGATCATATTTTCGTATTTTCATTGTATATTTTAGGCACATAAAACACTTTTTTAAAAGCATATTTCTGGTTTGCCTGGTGGCTCATTTTATTTTTCAAACTGAATTTCAAAAAAAAAAAAAAAAGTTTGTCCAAGCTGTTCTTCGTGCTAAGGAAATTTTCAAGTGTAGGACTATGTAGGATGGTAAGGACAGTGATGAGAGTTTTACTTGATAAATTTCGATTTTTATTTTTTTTATTTTGTAACTTGAACCTCTACGACACATTCATAACTTAAAAGCCAAATATTTAAATTTGGAAATTATTGATATTTTCATTATTGATACATATTTATATTCGTTGAGGTTTCGCCTCAGTTTATTATATTTTTAAATAAAAAAAAAACAAACAAAAATATATTGGAAAACATACACTTTTAAATTTATTACCGGGTAATAAAATAGATAAAATAGATTTTTTTCTTCCAAAAAAACCATAAAATCATGATTCTATACCATTCCATTTTATGTGATCATTTCATTCAAAAACAACCGAATAAAATGTGGTTTCAACAAAAACAAAAACAGAAAAGAGGTGTATTACAAAAGGAAACGGAAATTGAATTGAGAGAAAAAAAATGAACCAACACTCAAATAAATGACATAAACATCTAAAAAAGAGAACATTTCAAACACATAAAAACACAAGAGTAACAACGGTGAAAATGTAAACAAAACGACAAGCGACAATACTGCAACCACTTTATAAAATTTTTTATAATTTTTATTTATTTTTTTTGCAATTTGTGGTTTATTTAAAAAAGCACTAATTCTCTTTCAAAATTCGTTGGACATTAAAACAAACTAAATAAAATATATATTTTTTGCAAAAATTAAAAAAAAAATGAATTTTATTAGGTATAAAACTTATTTTTTATATCTTTTGGAAGCTTTTCTATGTAGTTTGTCGCTTGTAGCTTACATTGTAATTTGCCTCTGCTTGTTTTTATTACACCGTAAAAAAGGGTCACAACACACACATAGAAAAGGAGAAGGCAGGCTGAGAGGTAGAGTATAAAAAATATTTTTATTTAACAAAAATAAATAACAAACGAATATAACGGGCTCCACTTACAAACAATACAGACGACATTTACATACACTAACAACAAAAAAAGAGGAAAAAAGTAACAAAAACAAAAATTAACAAAACAAACCACTGAAAAATAAGAGTAGAAAAAAAGGAACAATTACAACAACATATACATATTAAGGACATTTATAAATGTATGAATGAGAGACATAGAGAATATAAAAATAAAGGAGCATAAATACAAGAGTAATAAAAAGAGAGAGAAAGAGTAAAACACACACCAAACAAAACAATAAAAAAAAATAAATAAATAAATTTGCAAGGATGTTTAAGGGAAGTTAAAAACTGAATAAAGAAAAAAGGATAAGTAAACACGACAATAGGAAGTTACACCAAAAACAAATTTATTTTTAATTTTAATTTTTTTTTTTTTTTAATAAGTAAATAACACACACACAGACAGAGATTGTGAGAGATTTTTAGTAACTTTTGTAATTACTTATTTAACCAGAGTGAGAGAGGAGATACAGAGAGTACCGAATAACAGAGAGTATTACTGTTATTTATAATTAGTAATGATTAGTGGACTCTTTTTGATTTTTTGTTTCTGGTTTTCTGGCATTCATTGATTTTTGTTTTGTTTTTGACTTTTGTTGTTGTTTTTCTTAGGCAATAACTCAATTAGTTTAATGGAGTAGGGAAAAGCTGTGATCCTTTTCATTTCATTAAGGGGGTTCGCAGTTGGTTATACTTTTTTAGTAGATTTTTCTTTTGATGTTAGTACAACGTATGGACTTTTTCTGTTATTTCTCTTTAAATTTAAATAAATTTTTTGTTTTTTTTTAGTTTTAATTGCTTAAAAACTGATACCACGTATAAATTCAGCACCTGTCCTGAGGATGATGTTTGTAGATAAGAATTGACGTCCGTCTCGATCATACAGCTACGTAAAGAGTCAGGTATAAACATGCCTTGTTAACAGGCTTTTTTTTGTTTATTCTTTGTTTTTGTTGTTGTTGTTGGATTTTCTTTTTAAATTTAAATTTTGATTTTAAATTTTTTAGTTTGTTTTTAAATAATTTGAAGCTTTTGGAAGACTTTGGGTGTTAAAATAATTTGTTTTTGAGCTTTTCTTGTTGTTGTTGTTGTTGCTTATTTTGTTGTTGTTGTAATTAATATTAAAATAAATTGTTGCTGAGTGTAGGTAGAAAGAGTCTGTAAAAGAAAAAAATAAATAAAATGAATTACAGAATTTTTTTTCATAAATTTTAAATGAGAATTGTGTTTAGTATTTAAAAAATAAATGAAAAAATTAAATTTTTTAATAAAAAATTTTTTAATAAAAAAATGTATTGATATACACAGTCTTATAAAAATGATATACACAGTGTTATAGAAGTATTCATACGACTAAAAACCTAATTTTATTATTACTATTATTCTTTTTGATAAAAAACACACGTTTAAAAATTCTGCTTAATTTTTGGAGAACAAGTTTTAACGTTATTTGAGGCACTGAATTCGAATCTGGGTTTTGTTCTTCAAAATTGGTTCTAGTTTTCGAGTTACCGCATGTGGTCAGCATTGCGCTGTTATGCTATAAACACATTCAAGGCTACCGACCATCGCCTGCAAGCAGTCAAAAATAGAATACATGTGTTCTTATGAGAATAATTATTTTAGCGACAACACGGCTACGGACTACACGACTATTGTTGTAGGTAAATTCTATCTTTCTTGGCGACAACAATAGTTTAATGCTCTCAATAGAATATGATGGCATTTTAAAAATGCTATACATGAAATAAGTGCATTAAAAACGCAAAACAAAACAAACTTATGTGACACCATGTTCAATGCTTTTTTAACTTAAGCCAGCACTTATGGGATACTCATGTAGTGCATTGTGGTACTGGGATAATAGGTTGTGAAAAGGATAGAGGGAGTGATGCTTATGGACGTCTGATTTGAACTTATGCATATCGTATTTGACAGGAAAAACTTTATCGGAAAGATCGTTCCACAAACGAACGGTGCAGCTAAAGAACGAATTCTTTCTATAGTGCGATTGGACAATCAACTACAAAGAGATGTGCTCTACGAGAAAAACGAGGTGCGTGAAGGTATATGCTCATGCGAAATCAATTTCCTTATTTTGTTAAAACACATTCCGTTATGGTACCGATAGAGCAATGAAACACACTCCACATTACGACAATGCTCTAAGCAATCGATAGAGTTGACTACCCTATCATCATTAATAAGCACCTTCGTTCTGTAAGCGGTCGAGAAGCCCCAAAATAGCACTTCTTGAAGGTCGGATATAGGTCTTGTGTATATTAAGAAGGTCAGATGTGCTGAAGTAATTCTTAAACCGTCTTAAAAAACCATGGCACTTGAATGTTTCTTTCGACACTGTAAAAATGTGATCGTTCCAACGGACCTCACTATGGATCCTCATGCACAGTACATCAAGAGCATCTGACTCCACAATATCTACTGGGGAGATCGATTATTCAACTTTTTTAAAAACCGGTTTTCGAATAATTCGAAAAATTACATTTTTTAAAAAACCGGTTTTCAGTTAAAAATAAACAAATAATCGGTTAACCGGTTCTTTTCTTCAAATAAACTTTTTTTAAATTTTGATTGCTTAAGACGGTAAAATTGATATATTTGCCTCATACACATTGTTGGTTCCGCCAGCATATTGTAGATTCTAGCGAGTAAGTATGCTAGAACAACGTTCGGCATTTTTAGGGTCTTGAAGTACATTTCTTTCTCGACATCACAATATCCCAATATTTCATCCAGTGATTCATTTTTTACAGCGTATTTTGTAAGAATTTTTTTAGCCAGCGCCTGGTTTCCAAGATTTCCTTACGGCACAATAACGGCAATTTTATGGACATATTTAATGCGGTTAATAATTCCAAACATTTGCACACTTCAGAGGACATCTGTAAAAACATAATTTACTTATTTAATAATGTCTGGCACTGTGTTATGTTAGGGAAGAACTCCTCTACCAACCACAAAGTCGTCGGTTCAATCCCAAGCCACACCAACTGACAATTTTCCACAGCGATATCACCTCACAACATTACTAGCGACTGGTTATGCGTATTTACGCTGTGAAAAACTTCACTAACTAATACATCTGCCGCTGTTCGCCAAATCGCTCGACAGTGTGCCGTTCAAATTATGCCTTTTTATCCCAATCTCCAAAAAGCTCGGCCTACTATCAAAAAAGTATGAATGACAAGTATTACTGTCGTGTGCGAAAGAATAGATAAGATTGGCAGTGAAAGAAGAAATTCATTAAGATATATTAGAAATAGAGTTGAAGAAAGAACAGAGCCTTGCCGTACCACTAGACATACCCTATCTATAACCATTCTTATAGAACTATCTCGTGTGTGCCGTCGTGGTATGGTAGGTAAGACATCCGCCTACCAACCAGAAGGTCGTCGGTTCAATACCAGGCTAAAGCATCTTAAAAAAAATAGAAAAAAGGTTTTCGACAGCGGTATCATCTCATCATAAAATTAGCTAGTAACTGGTTATGAGTGTTACCTACTGTTGAAAATTTTTCTAAATGCATTTGCCGTTTGGAGCCGGCGTTAAACAGTAGGTCCCTTTCAACTGAGAGAAGTCCCTATGTTCCTTCATGGAATATTATGGGAATTAATATATATAATATATATAGAACTATCTCGGAAAAGGCGCGATATAAATCGGTACACGAAGATCTCGCCTGTTTGTGTAGCGAATCAGTAAGGTCGTATTTATTGTTGAACTAATTCTTGAATGCTTCCTCTCTAGATCTGACAGCCAGTCTGCATGAACTAGTGTTCAATAATCGGTCTGTATGGATGGAAAAACCCCATCTAACAACAATCTTTGCCATGGTATCGACATTTGAATAGAGGAAATAAAGTTATCAATTAAAATGCCCAAAGAAATATGTCAAATCAGATGTTTATTTTGTAGCTGCAGTCGTTAAAATAATTAATTAGCTGGTTACTTGGCTATTTTTGTAGCCAGCGTCTTGTATAGTCATGTGGTCGAAAGCCGGTAGCCTTGAATGTGTTTATAGCATTTTAATGACATCGTTAGAAACATTAACTAAATTTAATTCTTAAGTATCTTTTTTGTTGGATAAAGGATAAAACTAATTATCTGTCAAATCAGACATGAACTAAGTGTTACTATTCACGAAATAAGCACTAGTTGAAAAAAACGTTAGATGGCAGACCCTTTACCTACAGAACTAGATGAAATTATAAATTAGAAGAAGAAGAAGATTGTAATATGATTTATAAAAGTGATTATAGATAGAATGCCTAGGAAGGCATACGACTTATACTATTATATTGGAGAAAGATAGAATAGATAAAATAAAATAGAAACTGTTTTAAAGAAGATGGGAACTGGATATTGGAATGGAAGGGAGCAACAAGGATGGTGATGGTAAGAAGAAAAAAGTCATTGGTTTAACGTATTTAATAAATAAGTTATTTTAAGATTATCGACACTAGGGAGATTATCATTGTTAGCAATCTAAACCGCGCCCAACTACAGGATGCTGCTACGCATAGTCAGTTTATAGTTTTTTCATCAAATTTGTTGATTTGCTAATAAATGCCAGCATATCTAAACCTTGATGGACGAAAAATTCTTTACACTTCGATCGAAATCTATCAATAATTCCACACTTATATATATATACTTAAGTGCATCACTGTTTCTAATGCCTATAAGTAAAATCTACAAACATTCACATCTGTGAGTGTCATCCTCTGCAAATGCGCTCTTAATACTCAAAATCTCCTTAGAAAATCCGTCAGAAGTTTCACGTCCGGTCTGCTATACTTAAGAACATCAGAACTGAACCTATAGCGTGCCTTAAAAATCTCTTTATAAACAGCCTTCGTTTTAGAGCCCGCCGTAAAATTATGTGTGCGAAGATAAATTTAAGTTAAAGTAGCAAAGATGTAAACCAGGTTTTTTAGCTCAGCCATTTTTGACGTTAACAGAGTAACAGTACACTTTAACAGTAAATTAAAGTAAGGGAAGTTATTGCCACAATATACATGCCTGGAATATAGAGTTATAGTACATTCTGGAATGGAATGGTGTTCAGCTTTGGAGCCAAAGCATTAAAAATTGTGGAATGACAGAAAAAGTATTTAAGAAAATAATTTTTTTTTTAATTATTCTTCTCTGCGGTTTAATGGTGTGTATTTATCTCCATTCCATGGGAGAATCAGAGATGGCCGGATGCTAGTAGTATACCTGATATAATTTTGAATCTGGAGAAATTTAAATTTGAAAATTTTCATTTTGACTGGAAAGGATGTGTGGTTATTGTGGGAAAACCAGAGATGGCCGAAATATCACACTATATGGGAAGAGTGGTCCAAAGGGTCCCTAATCAAATTCATATATTATCACGAATTGGGCGCATGAATGTGAATTAAAATGCATTTTCTTCAATAAAAAATTAAATTGAAAAATTTTTCCATAAAACCTAGATGTGATGAGCAACGCACAAGAGGAGCGTGTTCACCAAGATTTAATGAAAATTGAAAGAAATTATCAAGGATTTTGGGACAAAAATATGATGGGAAACTATTGCTGGACTCTAATACGTGAAACCGAACCAACGAATACTTTTGAAAATTCATTAATTTTTAAATAAACTAATGATTTTTTATGTAAAAAATTAATATAGTTTTTGTTTGTATCTCGAAAAATTGACTTGATAGAGAAAAACCAATTACAGATTCGAATTCAGTCACCAAAATTACCCTAGGAAAAATATTTGGTTCCTCCAGTCCAAAACCTTGTTGGTCATATTGACATAATGTTCTAAAATTTTATAATGGTTTAAAAATATTGGTGTTATTTTTCAAATAAAAAGTGTTTTAATTTCTTTTTCTTCTATGTTTTTTATGGCTATGTTTTTTGTTGTCGTATTTGAAAAATGAATAAAATAAGAAAATGTTGATTAAAATAATAATATTATTATAGGACATACAGTTTTATTACACTTTGTGAATCCCCCAAATACAGTATGTCAAGAATGAGTTTACACATACATACTCATATGTATATAAATAATAAGCTCTTTTAAATCTAATTGGCAATAAAATATCAGGGTTTATTACTACATACATCTTTTTTTGTTGTAGATAACTTATGCAGTATTTTCAAAGCATTATCATCAAAAATATTCCATTTGCAATAAATTAAGAAAAACAAATGTTACCCTCTTACACACCTATTATTTTTTACTCAATCTAGCATTTATTTAAAGGCCAAATATGTTTTGCCGTTAAGTTTAAAGTTAGTTATTGTTTTCTGAAATTTTGTAAATAAATTGGTCTTATTTAGTTCAATATTACACAATTTAAAAGATGCCACGGAAAAGGCTATCTTACAACGTCGTTCAGTTGATTTACTATAATGATCATTTATTACAGGATATAGCCGATTTATCAGAAATACTTTGAGTGACAAGAAAGTACAAAATCAATTTACAATGTACAAATCAAGCTGAAAAAAGCGGAAGATTGAAGTTAAAGAGTGGAATTGGCCCTAGGACCATAATAAGTAAATGTGTGTGAAGATAAATTCAAATTTGAAAAGCCAAGACACCAACCTTACTTTTTTAACATGCACAAATTTTTCGTTAACAGAGTACTGTTAAGAGATTAACAGTGACTACATATAAAATGTAAAATACCTTCATAGGAGAAGTGAACATTTCGGGAAAATGTGAAGGTGCTCCCATATAATACCATATACATATTGTTGTCCGAGGGGTCTAGAAGAGAGCCTACATAGTGTTATGTCTGAAATAATTGCCGGATTCCAGAATATGGAATTGTAAACCCTTTTGAAGAATATGAAAATTCTTGCGAGAATGAGTGGGCATTTCTCTAAAATATGAAAATGCTCACATATACCACTATATACATATGCTGCCTAAAAGGGTCCTAGACAGAGTCCATATAGTGGGATGTCAAGAAATTTGAGAAAATGGAATTTTAAAAGATCGCCTTTTTGAAAAATAGGAAAAATACCGGGAAAATGAGTGGGCATTTCTCTAAAATATGGAAATAATCACATATACCACCATATACATATTGTTGTCCAAGAGGTCTAGAAGAAAGCCTACATAGTGATATGTCTGAAATAATTACCGCATTTTAGAAAATTTAATTTTAAAAATCGCTTTTTTAAAAATCTGAAAATTGTCTTAACAGTACTCTGTTAACGCAAAATTAGGCATGGTAAAAAAGTATGGTTGGTGTCTTGGCTTTTGAAATTCGAATTTATTTTCACACACATAATCTCATTTAGTTCAATATTACACATGTCATTATTTGTGACAGGATATAGTCAATTTAGCAGAAATACTTTCAGTGACAAGAAAAAGGACTTACAATGTACAAAATCAAGCTGAAAAAAGCGGAAGATTGAAGTTAATGAGTGGAATTGGCCCTAGGACCATAATAAGTAAACATGTTACAACAATCGCTCAAAACCCTCAAATTATTACAGGAACAATTGTGAAATAGCTTGAAGATCAGTATGGTGTTGTCGATTGTCATTAAACGGTTCGGCAGGCAGTTTTAAAATTTAAATAATAATCAAGAGCAGCACTTAAGAAATTATTATTATCTGCAAAAAACATAGAATAGCGTTTTATCGTCGCCATTATGAAGGTTTAACAAGGCTATTGGGATAACGTTATATTTTATGTTGAAATGGTGGAAATGAACATTATCATTCTAAATGTAAAATTTAAAAAAAATGTCAATATTGCTTTAGAGGTGTGTCTCAAGGGAAAGACTTTGCTTTTATAGAATCAACAATGGTAAGCAGCACTATGAAGTTCGGGTTTCTCAGTGGCATAATTTAAATATTATCAGGACAACGATACTAAGAATAATTTGAATATAGTGCGGATGTGAATTCTTTATAACTGCAGAATAATTATAGACACTTCTGCATAAACTTTAGACTTATATATATTATTCCCATAACATTCCATGAAGGAACACGGGGACTTCTCTCAGTCAATGAGCTGCACCCGATTCTATTTTTAGACTCATTGAACGGGACCTACAGTTTAACGCCGGCTCCGAACGGCAAATGCATTTAGAGAAGTTTTCAATAGTAGTGATACATGAGTATCCAGTTATTAGCTAATGTTATGAGGTGATACCGCTGTTCAAAAACTGTTTCTCAGATGGTCTGTCCTGGTATTGAACCGATGACCTTCTGGTTGGTAGGCGGGTGTCTTACCTACCATACCACAGCGGCGCACAAACCTAAGACTTGAACCCTATAACAATTTTTGGGTTTTTTGAAAAAAAAGTAGTTAAACGCCGACCAAAGAACATTATAGCATTTAAGCTGCAGTAATGGAAGAATGACAAAAAATACCGGCGGATTATGGTCTCAAAAAGCTGGTTGATTGATTAGAAAAGCTTCTACAATGTATAATATATGCAAAAGAAAGTCATACCAAATATTAAAGGTCTGAAAAATGTTTTTATTGTCGTCTAATTATCGAATTTTTGTGTAAAGAGTTAGTTGACAATACCAAATGTGAGCAAAATTTGTTTTGTTAAATTTCTTATGTGTTTTGAACTGAATTCGTCATATTTTTTACTTAAGATTTTAGAAGATATGTATATTGTTATAAAAAATTAAAAAAAAAATTAATGTTAGGAAACAAAAAGTGTCATGTTATTGTTAATGAAGTTGTAAATACTTAATTATTTTCAATGTGTAAACTCATTCTTGACACACTGTATGTATTGCATACCTATAAAAAAGCTTAAAACTTTTCGAAACCAAATTGTAGTAAAAAATTCTTCTATTATTTAATTTTTTTTTAATACAATATTTCATAAGATGGACTGTAAATATCTCTTATACTTATAATTTTGTAATTTTGTTAAGTCTTTAATCAAACATTAGCTCATGTGTTAGTTTTTTGTTAAAGGTTCTGTTATTTTAATTAAAAACTCACCTCATGTATAAATAATTATGATGATGAAATTGCATAAATAAGCAGAAAATAAGAAAAGAGACTTAGAGAAATCAAAGAGTGAGAGAGAGAGAGACAGGGAAAGAAGGTCCTGTTAATAAATTTCGCTTTAAAAACTGTTGCTGTTCTCAATTTGGCGTTCTTGTTGTTTTTCCAATTATTTCGCAAAAATTGTAAAATATAAAGATGTTGTTACTGCTGTGGCTGAGAAATTTTTTTTTTGGCTTTTTATTGTAACATTGTTTTGTTTAAAATTTCCTTGTTATTGTTGTTATTATACTCGTAGGTTGCAGTTGTAGTTGTTGTTGCCTTAAAGTGTTTATTTTTATGCAGCAACATTGTTTGTGTTAAAAACAGCATTATTTTCGTTTTTTTTGTCTCTTATTTTGTATTTTTCTTTCTTTAGTTCGTACAGGAAACAAAAGTAAAAGAGAGGAAGAGAGTTTAAGTTGTCTTGTAGTGGTAGATGTATTAGTAGGTGTGTAAAGGAAGAGTACTCGTATTAATTTTTAATGTTTCAGCCATTTATCTTATAGGAACTCATCATATAACGAACATATTTTGTTTTTTTGTTGTTGTTTTTTTTATTATTATTGTCTTTTTTAATTTAATTTAAATTTTTTAATAGACTTTGTCGATATTTTGATTTAATTTTGTGCATCATTTTTTTATTTTTAATAAAAAATCATAAATAGAACCATTTAAAATATAGTAGAAGGAGTTACTAGTTGAAGAAATTAGTTGTAAAGTTTAACGAAAATTATAAAAAAATCATGTTGATTTTTATTTTTATTTTAGTTTTTAGTTTGTTATGATTTTGTTAACATGTTGATTTTTTTGATTTCTTTTTTGTTAAGTGTTTAAGACGAGTAATCGCTGTTGGAAAATATTAAATATATTTGAAACAACAATGTAAAATAAATAATACCCATAATTTAGACATTATTAACGCTGACAACCATCCAACTTGATCAATTCTATCATTGCTACACTTGGACTACCAAAACCGTAATGCACGATCTTAATTGTGAGTCACAACTTAACGTCCAGTTTTGTGACATTTTTTGTTTTAGTGTTTGGCAAATTTAACCATGAAGAGCTACACAATTGAGCAGCGTTAAGATTGTTGAAGCCTTTTACGAAAATGGGCGTTCAAATTGAAATGCATTTCGTGCACTTCGTGATTTTTTTGTTGAACATAATCAATCAACCAAATCTGTTCACAGTCGGGAAAACAGTGCGCAAATTTCAGCAAACCGGGTCTGTAGGAAATAATCGTTCTTCGAAAAACATTGCTGTTGTTTGGCAGAAGAGCTGTCAACCTCGACTATTTGTCGTACCCAACAAAATAGACATCTCGCGAACGTCAGTGATGTGAATTTTAAATAAAAATTTGAATTTATACGCTTGCGATGTTCAACTAACTCAAGATCTGAACCCTACAGGCGTCGTTAATACGTCGAATGGTGAATAGTAACTCTACAACAGCCTTGGGCAAACTAATATTAATGCATTTTACAGTTGTGCTAGTCATTTGAGGCTCTCTTACTCAGTTCACTTTGCACTTTTTTATTCCACTTGTTTTCTCTTTACTTCTCTTTGTTTAATTTTGGGCTGTGCATGTGTGTACGTGCGTGTGAAAATAAAAGAGAAGAGCAGCTCTTTGCCTCTATCTGTTTTACAAAGAAAATCATCATCAGTGACGAAGCACACTTTCACCTCAGTGGATTCGTTAACAGGCAGAATTGTCGCATTTAGGCAAATGAGAATCCACGAGTGATTGTTCATCCGCAAAGATTGACTGTTGGGTGCGGCTTATAAGCTGGCGGCCGTACTTGTTCGAAAGTGAAATGGGCCAAGCAGTTACTAAGAATGGTGGTCGCTATCGCGAGATGATACAAGACTTCTTGTAACCAGAAATTAACAATATGATAAGTGGTTCCAACAGAATCAGGGTTGGCAGCCCACCCGGATTTTTTATGTATTATATTTAAAAAACCCCGGTTGGGTGTTTTATTTAAAGTACTTCGTAATTTATTTACAACAAAATAAGTATAATTTATGTATTCGGAGTAAAAATAAATTCGTTTCTTTTAGCCAAAAAAAAAAAAAATAATATTGAATTAACAAAGACATCAAAACAGAAAGGTATGAAATCACTGCTTACATCTTTTCCCACCTCTGAGCCAATTTTCGAATCACGTTTCAGAAAAACTTTTCGTCTTTTGAGGCGATCCAGCTTTGAAGCTGATTTTATATTTCTTGAAAAGAAGTGATTCGGCGTCAGTCAAAAAAGATATTGTATTCGTCGAAACTTCCATCTGTCATGAGGGCCAATGTTCGGAGAACACGGCAGCTGTGGCATTTGCCCGTTTTTTCGACAATCGTTTGGCATCTTTTTCGAGCGTTGTCACTCAAAAGAATAACTTAATCATGTCTGTTATTGTATTTCGGCCACGGCTTAAACGTAGTAAGTGCAGACTGCTTTAATAGCCCATAGTACACAACGCCGCTTTGATCCGACCAGGAGTACAAAATTGCATTATAATTTTACCAAAACAAAAAAATATTGTCTAATTGAACGATTATAAAAAGCAGTCATAAAACCCAAAAAAACCATCAAAAGTTACAATAAAACCCGGCGGGGTGGGTTTTTATTAGAAAAACCCAGGTTTTTGCCAACCCGAACAGGAGGGTGCCACTTGCCAACATAGCCAACGAAACAATAGCTCTTTTGCGCGAGAAATTCAATGGCCATGTTATCTCATGTCGCGGCGATTTTAATTCATCATGTGATTTGACACCGTTGGGCTTGTTTCTTTGAGAATATTCAAAAGAAAAAGTTTACGTCAACAAGCCAAGAACAATTCAAAAGCTAATGGATGAGATAATTAGGCGCATTAAAGGCATTGAAACTCAATTATGTCTGAGAGTCATTAAAAATATGGACCGACGGTTCCTGTTGTATAATTATAATTATAAAGATAATTCTGTGAAAACCTTTGTTTTATTTACAATTAATATCGTGCGTTTTGGTTGGACCTCTCTTTATGACACGGAAAGTAATGTCACACCGCTCAAAATACTTTAAGTCTGACGACATACACGAGTCCTCTACCATAAGGCTTATTGAGTTGCAATTTAGCTCTACACTGTCTGGATGTAGAATATTTTTCTGGCGCAGGAGTTAAAGAGAATTTTACCCTCTAGTGGATCTTTGGCATTATCTCTTAGGGATTACGTTTAAAGCTATTGTATATCCAGCAAGCCGATCAGGGTAAAACCAAAGTCTCTAGGGCTCGCAGTGTTCTTAATGCTAAAATTACATCTCGGATAAGGCCTTAAAAGTTATTTCTCCTATTTGAACACTAGAGTCCATCTCCAAGCTCCCGAGGTAGCTTAAATCAAAGGTATGATAGGTCATCAAATTCGAACCGACGAGATTGTAATTATTATTGTATTAGTATAGAGCAATACAGGTTTTTGATTTAGTTTGTAGCTTTTGTAGAGTTTCTCCATCTTGTTTCCCTGACGAGTTTCAGGATATCGGTTGGTAACAATAGCCATAACTTCCTTACCCTTACTTAATAGGTGCCTAGATGCACCTTTTCAAAATACATCAGTCCCACACAGTCCCAATGTGTGTGCAGGTCTTAGATATTTTAAAATTTATCTTATCTTGAGAGTTAAGGAGTTCAATGACTTCATTGCTCCCATGCACATTAAAGAAACAATTATCGGTTTCTGCATGAGGAATCATGGCATTTGGGACATCAACGTTCAGTACTAAGTGAGAAGTGCTTGATACCTCTAATTAAGCTGTCCTAACCTTTTGTTGAGAGATGTTCAGGTATTTAGAAAGTGAGGCTATATTGTGAGGATTCTTCCATAGGAAGAATTGTTTTATTTGCAACCAAATCAACTAACCAAAAACGGTCCTACTGTATGGTCCCCGTACCATAAAAGACAATGTTTGACTTTAGCACAGAATTTTAGTAGCATACTATGTTTTAAATATTTAGTTAAAATACCGAGAATCAGCTAAACAGAATAAACGCGTCGAGCGTACTAATCGGAAGATATCCCGGAACACCTTTTCAGATGTCAAAACAATGGAGAAAATATGAGATTAGTATATAAAGCCATCACCGGCTTCAATCAAACCAACATCACAGTGACAAAAGACTATATTGGGCGCAATCTAATATCATCAGAGTATCAATCAAATCGATTCTCAAATATCACAACCTGTTTCTAGCTATTAGGCAGACGGAGTACGTGCAAAATGTTTTCTACTGTACCTCCCACGCGAGTAGAATATACCCGTTCGGATGATATACCCTCCAATCTTCTGGAATTCGTGCACACCCACCTGAGCTTTAACGCCGATGTTCTGCGATATATAGAAAACAATGCCAGATGAATGGAAGAAACTAACTGTGATAACAACACCTAAGAAAGTATAACAATACTCAATACAAGCAACAAAGTCCTAGGCCTACTAATACTAACTTCCATAACGCCCTATGTTGGGACAATCTCACGAAAGGAATAGGCGAGCTTCAGACCAAATCGCCACTCTACGCGTCATACCACAATGCTGCGCATATTGAACGTCTAATCTAGAATTCATTAGCTCGCTATACTTGCTGTTATTCTACTTCGAACGTGTGTTTAGGCCTGCCTTTCAAATTGACGCTGGCATGAGACAACAGTGTGTTGTGTCTCCAGCGCTCTTTCATATTCTATTAGATTTGGTGATGCAACAGACTATAGCCTCTGGTATTTTTGTTATACTCATATGATATTTCTAGTTCTACTAATACTAACTCCCATGACGCCCTATGTTGGAAAAATGTCACGAAAGGAACTGTACGGGTCATACAACAATGCTGCGCATACTAATCGTGCAATCACTGGCATTCATTAGCTCGCTATACTTGCTGTTCTTCTACTTCGATCGTGCTTTTGACGCCGTTTCAAGAGACACAATGCTATCTGCACTGTTCGCTTTAATGGCAATAAGAGTCCACCTTTCATATCGATGCTGGCATAAGACAGCAGTGTGTTGGGTCTCCAACGGTCTTTCTTATTCTATTAGATTTTGTGATGTAACAGACGAAGGTCGATAGCCTCTGGTATTTTTGTTATACTCATAGAATGACATTTGTCTCATCACACACCACCATAGTGATGTATATGGCAAACTAGGCGAAAATAGGTCGTAAAATAAATACTGAAAAACCAAAATCAGAGCGCTGAACGTTGCGTTGACGCTAAAATGCATACCTTAGTAAAAGCATTAAAATTGTTTTCTGAACAGTAATGTGAAGTTCAATTTTCAACAAAAAATTGAGATTAAAATGTTACGAAAGTGCTAGATTTGACACGAAAACAGCTAAAATGGCACTACTTTTTTCTTTTTTTTCGCTGTCGACTTCACTTTCTAACGCGTTGTCATAATTGGATTTTTGAATTGCAAATGTCAAAGCTGTGCGCTCTATTATCGTTTGCTTCATTCAGTTTGTATGTGCATAACAGCCAAACCTAAATTAGAGCGTTGAATGTTGCGTTGTGTCATTAACAGTAATGTCAACTTAAATTTTCAACAAAACATAACTAAATAAAAATTTTAATAGTGATTAAATCGCTAAATGTGATGTGAAAGTAGTTAATTGGCATTACTTTAATATATAAACAATAACAATCCTTAAAAAAAATACAACACTGCCAGTTTTGTGTATCTATCACAGCATTTCGCAACCAACTTCACTTTCTAATATTAAAATCGGATTTTCCAATTACAAAGCGTTGACGCGCCGCTATTTGGGTTTGTATGGTTATGGGAGTTTTTGACGTAAATAACGCTCAACGCTCTAATTTAGGTTTGGCGGTATGAATTTTTGTTAGCTAGACAACGTTTGCCGCTCTGATTTAGGTTTGGCTGATGCATACAATATAAAGCTAATGCGTATCGGTCTCGCATTAGCGAGACTTGATTGATTGATGTTAATGGAGTCAATGATCCCTGGACATGTTACTAAGCGACAAAACAAATATCAAAGCAGGCGTTTAAAAATGGTGTGTGCTGTCGCATTTCCTATTTAGCTGTGTCTGGATCAAGTGACTGCTATGCTGAGAGAACAACTGTACGGCTAGCAAGCTTGACTATGCCGATGGCAGATGTCACCTTTTGACGATATGCATGAAAAAATTGACTTTGTTCAGAAAACAGTGTAGTGTGTAGGTCTAGAAATCAACATCAAGGGGAACAAAAATTTACGCCTAAACATAGCAATTACAAAAAGGCCCCGTGTGTATAACATAATAATAGAGAAGGTTGGCTCGTTTTGCTACTTCGGAAGCATAACTGAAGAGACATAATATCCTCAACCGTATGGATATTGTTAAGCAGACATTTGTCTTTTTAAATTCTGCCTGGGGATCCCCCTTTATCTCGAGAAAACAAATGCTCCTCTAGGGAGCATATTAGCTTTTCGCAAAGCATCCATTGCTTTGTTTCAATTTCATTAATCAAGTTGATTTTCAAGCTAAGTAATGAGTGTTGTGGAGAAGGTTCCTGCTCGTGGAGGTGGTGAATCTTACTTAGCATTGTTATTTTTTTAATGTATATGGAGTTTTCTCCTGATCGTTCGTTTGATTATGTGCCGTTGTGGTATGGTAGGTAAGACACCAATACCAGGCCAGACCATCTGAAAAAGAAAAAAACTAATTTTCTACAGCGGTATCACCTCATAACTTTAGCTAGTAACTGGTTATGAGTGTTACTATTGAAAACTTTTCTAACGCATTTGCCGTTCGGGGCCGGCGTTAAGCTGTAGATGCATTTCAATGAGTCTTAGAATTGGGTGCAGCTCATTGACTGAGAGAAATCCTTTTTGTAATGTTATGGGAATTATTATTTTTATTATATTCATCTGATGTTTGTCATCATCGCCAGAGATAAGCTGGATGGTTGATGTCCCGTTTTTAAACCCTTGAAACCGCAATTCATTTTTTTTTTTTTGTGTCATGCCATCTGCTGTGGACTCGAATCTAAACCGCTTGTTTTACATGCATGCGCTCTAACTACTACACCACGCCAACTCCATGTTTTATTCCAACTTAAAATATGTCCTCTTATACGGATGCAAATAAAGGATTGCTGTATAATGCGATATGCAGAATATGCAAGTCTTCATGTGCAAATGCTTGCACACAATTCTTCACATATTCTGACCCACAACCATAAACAATAAGCAGAGATAAGCAGACCCTACTCTAAGCAAATATGCGGATAGTATTGCCAGACAAGTTATTGACTCTACTCCTAGGGAAACTCAAGCCGGAAGCTCTCATCATACACCTGGAGAAGGCAGATCGATGTAGAAGCTTCGATCATAAAACATAACCTGAATGAATTGGAATGGATTAAGTTCGGACTCAATTATATTTATAGGAACAGGGAAAAGATATTTATTATTTTGCTAGATGACTGTTGTAATCGATAACTCGTAAATTATCGATCACACAATTTTAGATTTATGCTCGTCGTTAAAAACACGGTGCAAAGTGGCCTAAGTGAAACACTCTGAATCACTACCACAATTTTAATAGTTTGTCGAACGCTGCCGTAGAGACACTGATGATACAGAATGTAGTGGATGTCCAAATAGGGCGGTAACACCAGAAAACATCGAAAAATCCACAAAATCGTTTTGAAGTTCCATGAGTTAGCTGACATCGTAAAAATATCAAAAGAATGGGTTGTATTGCAGGAGCATTTGTTTACTGTTGACCAGAAACTAGTGAATCAAAACAATGACAAAACTACATGAATTGAACTTCGAATGGCTCTTAAATCCACCGTATTCGCCAGATTTAGCTCCCAGCAAATACTGGCTGTTAGCAGACCTGAAGTAAATGCTCGCCGGTAAGAAATTTCGCACTAATGAAGAGGTTATTGCCGAAACTGAGGCCTAAGAGAAATCGGTCTACAAAAGTGGTATTGAAATATTAGAGCGGTGCTGGAATGAGAGCATTACACTTAATGGAGATTACCTTGATGAATAAAGCTAATTTTGAACAAACAAAAATGTTTTCTTTGTTAGGTCTGGGACTTTTCAGCCCATGTGCTCCGGTCAACTTCGATTATCTCTGTTATTTTATCGACACTTTTGACAGCTTTAAGCGCAATTGCTGAATTCGTATAACAGACAGAAAACAGAAGAAGAAAAAACATTGAGGGAAAAATCAAAGATCCCTGAGTAACTTTCTTTTTTCTTGTGTTGTAATTCCATGCAAATACTTTGCCTGTCAGTAGATAAAATTTATGACATTTTGCAACCTGATGTCTTATGGTAGTTACACCTCGTTTTTTCACCATTACCACCACACATACACACACAAACACAAATGTACATAAATATTGTAAATGTTACTGACTAGTTGGGTGGTCGTAGAGAGTGGTTTGGCAATGATAGTAAAGGGTGGCAACAGTGTTAGTAATGCACACACGTTGCATATTAAATGCCTATGGTAATAAGGGGGAAAGTCTGGGTGAAATTTATTTGTTGTTGTTGTTGTTGTTGTGTATTTTTTAATTTAAAAATGTTTTGCGTAAATTTTTAAGTTTTTTTTATTATATTTTGTTTTAAAGATTTTATTTTGTCACTTAATTTTTATTTGTTTCAGTTTAAAAATTTTTCCTATTGATTTTTGAGTCAGATTTTCTTTTTCTATGCAGCCAGACACTATTAATCACTTTAATTCTTTTTTTCAGCTTTTTTTTATTCGTTTTAATTTTTTTTTGCCAGGATTTATACTTTTGATATTTCTTTATAATTTTTTATATAGACTTTTTTGTTTTAATTAAAAAATATATTTAAAAAAAATTTACTTTAATTTTTTAAATGGCTTTTTATAATAAAAATATATTTTGTTACACAATTTTTTCCCCGTTTTTGACCACTTTATTACGGTTTCTTTTTTCTGTTATTTTTTTCCGAGTGTGTGTGGTTTTTTTTTCTGTTATTTTCTTTTCTTTTCATTTCAGTTTTGCCTTTCTAGAGTGGAAATCGTAATAAAAAAAAAATAAATTTTTTTAGCGATTTTTTTTTCATTTCCTTTACACATTATATAAAAATAACTCGGTCTACACACAGAGTAGGTATATCTCCCTGTATGTCTAGCAAGAAAAAAAACTGTGTAAATAAGTATGAGTGCTTTTTTTAAGGGGACTTTTATAAGAGACCGTTTTTGTTATTATTTTTGTTGTTGTTCTAAATATATATGTGTATAAATATATATAAAATAAAGAAAATTCTTTAAAACTCTGCACTCTATCCCTTTTTTATCGAACAGAAAACTATAGATTTTTTCTAATTTAACCTTTTCCACACTATTTTCACTTAATTTTCATTTTTATTTAAATTAAAAAGAAATATTACTCTTTCTGGCATTTTTTTATTATTTTTTTTTAATTTTTATTATTTTTATTCCCAATTTCTTTCTTGTCTTAGCCAGACGAGACGTTTTTCCTCACTCACCATTTAATGTGTTATGCCCTGTGTTTTTGCTTGAATTTTCTTTTTCGCTGCTATTCTTGTTTTCGTTTCTTTTATAAGCTTTTCAATTTTGACAATACGTATTAAGAGAAAAACCCTCACATTGTGGCGCTTTTTTAGCTTTTTTCCAATTTTGAAGTTTATTTTGAAAGATTTTTATAAGAATGGTAAGGCCAATGTAGCGTTTTTTTTGTACACATAAAATAGTCGAAAAATGAAATAATTTTATTACTACTTACACTAGATAGCAAAGCAGTAAGAGAGCTCGAATTGAATTCATTCGTACAAAACGTTTCTTCTGAAAGCCGAATTTTAAAAGAATTTAAAATACGACTAGTGAGACACGCAAACCGAGTCAAAAAGCATCAAAACGAGTTGAAAACGAGCAATTCTTTTTAGTTAATGTTGTTTGTATAATATAAAACTTGCACGTGTGTGATACTTATTGGTCGCTGCACACAAAATCCCCGCTTGACCACAACATCCGAAAAGAACTATTGGAAGCGCAATGACTCATCGAGTTCACCCGTCGCAAATCTTTCGACTCTGAACGCTTGCGTGTAATATCAACAGCAAACCTTTCGCGAACCTCTATCTAAAGCGAATTACTTTTCTTTATTCTCTTCTGTTTTTGCCGTTACTTTTACATTTGTTTTTCGCCGCTCAATGTTAAAGAGGAGGGAAATTTACTTGTTTCTTAAAATAAACAAGAAAACAAAAACAAATTTTGCAAAATATACGTATATAACAGCTACGCGTTTTCATTCGTCGCTGTTTCAATGATGACTAAAAGCATAAGAATGAGAGTGAACTAAGAAGGAGCAAAAGTCTTATGAAATAAATAGCAATGTTCTATGCTCTTTTAAGCATTTTTGTTCAGCAAAAACAAATATTTTTGTTTCCAAAATTCTTCACTAATAGTGAACAATCGCTTATTGCGAATTATATGTCAAGCGGGTATATAAACATACACAAATACGAATGCATGGTAAATGGAAATGAATGGCACGTTTTCGATTCTATTTTGCTTATGTTTAATTTGCTTACGAGTCGAGCAAAAAATATTTTGAGCAAAACAAAAAGTCATAAAACGAGCGAAATAAAGAAAATTCTGCTCACGAGCCGAGTTGTTACGTACTATGCTAGATAGTATAGTCTGTGTACAAGTTATTTAGCATACCTTGGGCAACGAATTTTCTTGAAATTGGTTTCAAGTTACAGATAAACTTCTGAAAATTATTTTAGATATTTTCCTTTTGCATAGTTTGGCAATGATTAGCAGGTTTTTTTGTACATATGCAAAACTCTTCCCCAAGATTTTTATTATTCAAACTGGGTTTTAATTAAAATTCGCATACCCCCTACGAACAAGATTCTTTAAGCTGTGTTGGCATTGATGCAACCAATTTTTTAGTTTAATTAGAGTACCGTATGCTTTCCTGGACTTAAGTCCAGTTAGTGTGATGGAGTTTTCAATTGTTTTTTACAATATGCAACAATCAAAACCTTTGTATTGTGTGCAATATGTTTAATTGTCTTGCTGGAATATCTAATCATCTGTAATGCCTGATTTTCTAATACTTTCAGTAAGTTTTGCTTACAGAACGTCTAGTAGACCTTATGATCTATTGTCAATTGAATATACAGCACATTATCGACGTCTTTGCTTACCAGACAGCCAAATACCATCTCTTCTCTATTAGCTTTTGGTTTTATTTTTTAGGCAATCAGCGTTTTCAAGGCTTTTTTTGCAAAGTTCAATTCAATTCGCTTATTTACAAGGATTTCTTAAATTATTTACATGTATAGAGTTCAGGAATTTATCTTCTACTTATAAATTATAACATGGGAATTAATGGCAAACGAATTTATTTTTTATGTTTTAGATAAAATTTACTAGATAGTTAAAAATACTTAAAATGGAACAAATTCACTAATGTAATGATATTTCGAATAAGAACAACGTCGGTAAGAATTCCGTAATAGCCTATCGCGCTTGTTTTCCATTAATTCTATAAACATAAAGCCGATGAGTAGAAAAATTCCACAAAAGATTAAAAATTAGTTTTAAAAGTTTATGCTGAATAACCTGAATTTTTTTTATGTGACATTTTGAAATATTAGCCCAAGCGTGGGCTGCATGAAGCATTATTGCATGGAAAATGGATTTTAATTGAGTTTGTTGTTGCTAATGCTTAATTTTGAATTATGATTTATAAAATGATATACTACACGGATTAGCAAATTCACTTTATTTATTGTATTCCCACTGAATTAAATCGCTGTTTGTATGGTAAAATATATTGCCTGAGTCTTGCTACTGTTCAATACTATATTCCACTTATTGAAGTAATTGGATATTTATATATGGACTCTCTGCAAATTGGATATTTTCTTCAGCAAATACACTAGAAATGAGATGACTGCTGTGTCGTCGGCAAATATAGATAAAGTACAGTTGGCCAAACATGGGAAATTTGCCGTATATATGTATATAAAAAGTATGGCATGATCCTTGTGGATGTGGACCAATATGTACCTTGAAATTTCGATCTTTAAAAAACCTATTTAACATTTTAATAAGTTCTGTGTGGGAATGTAGTTGAATCATTTCATATATCAGCCCTTTATACCATACGGTATCGAAAACTGTTTTGATATCCAGCAATAGCATTACTGACGACTTTTGGGTCTCAAAGCTCGAATGTATCAAATTTTTATTCTGATTATGGGCTGTACATTATTATGCTCTTTTCTGAATCCGAATTGATAGGGTGGTATGACATTATTAGTATTAATGAAATCGCTGACTGTAGCCTTCATCACCTTTTCGAAGACCTTGCTAGTTGCTGATAATAGACTTATAGGTCGACAAGACATTTTATTCGGTTCCTAATAGATATAATTTTGGATTCCTTAAAATCTTTTAAAAAGTAATTAAAGTAAAAACCCACATTTAAATCAATCGTAAGGAAATTGATCCCTTTTCTTGGGAGTTTATTATTAAATATAAACTTTTTCAAGAACTCTGGAGGGCAAAAGCAATTCTCGTTTGTCTATTATTTAACTTCCACTTTATACACAATAACTCAACACTTTTACGAACACCTTAACACGACTTCACTTTATGACTTCTGTATTACAACTTTACACAATGACGGCCAAACTATAACTGACTAACTATGCATAATACGCCGCATTTATACACAATCGACATTTCTTCCAAATGTTTTTGTACTTACCACAGCATTCTTTTTATTTCCGTTAATTCAAATGTAACACCCAAAATCGGTACGGTAACACCGTTCAATATGCAATTGGTAACACTGTTAATAGTACAAATTAAGTATCGCACTACTAGGGTGGCACTTTAACAGCCTTGACAAAAACCAAGAGACTAAAATCATACAATTCAGCACTGATGTTTTTGTAACTTCTTTAGGCCTGGTTTATTTCCGTAACAATAATAATTTCTTTTCTGATCGTCTTTTCTTATTGTGTTATTGCAATTTGAACCAAAAATTTTCAGAAACCGCTATATTGTTGTTTTAATTGAGCTTGGAACTAAAACTTCAGTTTTATGTTATCATTCAACGACAAAAGACAATTACGAAGTGTCATTTAGTTTTGTGTACGAAAATTTATGCATATGTAGAAATGTATCATAATATTGTTTTAAGGTTGCTAATAATTGCCAAACTAAGCTAATGCAAAAGGAAAACACCAAACCTAGTTTTTTATAAGATAAGCTTTAAACCAGAGTCCAGCAAAACATGACTCTGAGCAAATTTTCGCTTTTGCTCTTACACGTACGAACTCACACTCAAAGGCAAAAAAACAAAAAAGTTCTGTGCGCTTAAACTGTAGGCCTCTTTCTAAAAATGGTATCGAGTGCAGCTCATTCACTGAGAGAAGTCCCCGTGCTCATTCACGGAATGTTATATGAATTAATATCTACATATAAACAGTACTAGAAAAAATGTTTAATTGATGATGTTATTAAACATTCTTTTCAACATTCACTACTTATTTTAAATTTTGTCTTAATTTAATGGTTTCTTAATTTTATTTTGTTTTTCTTGATTATTTTTCTAATTGTTTTTGTTTAATTGTATTCTTCATTGTTTTGTTGTTTATATTATATTGTATATATTTTTTCTGTTATTGCTATTATTGTTGTTTTCCTTTAAAGATTTCTGTTAAGATATGTAAACTTAAAAAGTGTGATAGCACTTTATCAGTGTACGCAACCATTAGTGTAAGAAAATTATTGCAATTTTTTCTTGCAGTGTGATCTGAGAAACAGGCTCTCAACTTACTACCATAATTGTAAAATGCACTGGTATTAGTTTGCCTGACACTGCTTTAAATTAAAACCAATAAGAAAAACTGTTGCTCCTTAGCACCACAATCAGATCTCCACTATTAATTCGTATACCAAGGATTTTTTACAAAATCTACATTCAAGCCTTTTTAAGAAAATAGTATTGACTGCGCCACAAAGGTTGTATTTTCTGAAACGTTATTTTATTAGCTTTAAATTAGAAAACAACAACTTTACAAAATAGGACTAATGTTTTGGAAATACAAACTGAAGCCTAACTTCATTGTTTTACACGAAATTACTTCACCATTATTAACTCGTACAATGTATAAACTCACCGAAAAAGAATACGAAAAATAAGATCATATTCAGAAAAACAAAAATGTGGCGTTATTAATACAATGTATAGAATTAAAAGAGAATAAAAAAGAGGAGAGCTTTTTATTTATTTATTTTCTTATTTAAATTTAACCTATCTTACACGTGGTAAGCAGGTTTCTAAAGAAAATTGAATTATAATCATAAATAAATTTAAACCGGGCAAAACGTATGGGGAAATATCTGAATATCAGATCTAAAATTTCCCAGATCAACTCAAAGCGTTATTAAAAAATTTGAGGAAAATAAAATTTATAGCAATAATAGAGGTGCAAAATAGAGGTCGTGTACCCGATATTGCTTCTCGCGACAAGAGAGCTTTAGCGGATATAATTAAACAAAAGCCCGGAGCACTGTAAGGGATATAGCTTCAAAGTGGTCTGAAACTATTGGAAAAACCGCCAAAAAATGAACACGTCAGCAAATGAAAAATATAGGTTATGGTCTCTAAACTACTGAATATTTTCTCAAATTTCTTTTTTTATTTGAAAGTACAATCCTTCCGGTTAATAATGGAAAATAATTTCATTCAAATGGCTGCCTCGGTTGGCCATGCAGTAGCCTACGCGATCGGGCCAATTTTTAAGCACATTATCGATTGTGTGCAGCTGTATTTCACCAATGGCTTCTCGCATATTGGCCTTTAAAGCGTCAATTGTCTCTGGCTTGTTGGCGTAACACTTATCTTTGACGGCACCCCACAAATAATAGTCCAACGGAGTCAAATCGCAGCTCCGAGGTGGCCAAACGACATCAGCTCTGCGGCTGATAATGCGATCTTCAAAAACAGGGCGCAAAACATCGAGTGTAGCTTCGGCTGTGTGGCACGTAGCGCCGTCCTGTTGAAACCAAATGTTGCTAATATCCTACTCTTCAATTTTTGTGAACAAAAATTCGTTCAACATGGCCCGATAATGATCGCCATTGACTGTAACGGCCACTTCTTGCTCATTTTCGAAGAAAAATGGCCCAATTATGCCTCTGGACCAAAATCCGCACCAAACAGTGACTCGTCTTGGGTGTATCGGCTTTTCAATGTATGCGTTCGGGTTTTCTGTGCCCCAAATGCGACAATTTTGCTTGTTTATATACCCGCCAAGATCAAAATGAGTTTCATCTGAAAAGATGATTTTTTATTCTGCAACATTACCATGATATTCAAAGTAATGTCGCGATATTTCCCAGCGTTGTTCAAGCGTATACACAACCATATTCATTCAGCGGAAGGAGAAAACTAATTATCTGTTAAATCAGACATGAGCTAAGTGTTACCATTCACGAAATAAGCACTAGTTGAAAAGAAACGTTAGATGGCGGACCCTTTATAAACTATGGTCAACGTTTACTTCGTGTCGCAAAAACCATTGTATGACTAATATTTTTTTAGGCAAAAGAAAAACCTTTACTTACAGCACTCCAAATGTAAAAGCCCTTGTCATGGGCAAAGGAAAATTTTTTTGGGAAAACGGGAAAAGAGTTATTCGTAAAAGCACAGAGGCATACAACGAAGACTGCTTGAAACGCACCGTAAAGTACCCAGCAGGCTTTATGGTGTAGGGATGCATGTCCTCAAAGGGCGTTGGGCGTTACATATTCCATGGGGCAGTAAATGCGGAAAAATATGTTAATATATTTGAAGAAAATCTGCTTCCATCAGTATCAAAGCTAGGACGATGGTGCATCTTCTCATACAGCAGGAAGCACAAAAAATGGCTACAAAAGAACGGCGTTGATGCCTTGGATTGGCCATCGTCAAGTCCAGACCTCAACCCAATAGAAAATCTATGGCCCTCATAAAAAGAAAATTGCGAAAGGACCCACAACGTTCTGTTAGTGGGTTAAAATCTTAAATGCAGGAAATATGGGACTTAATAACCACTGAAGATTGCAAAACTTTTATAAATACAATGCTAAAACGGCTAGTTGCCGTAATAAAAAACAAGGGAGGCATAACTCAATGTTAAATAGGCAAATATCCATTGTACGCATTAATAGTGGCCAAATAATTTTGTGTAAAAATAATGAAGTTAGGCTTCAGTTTGTATTTTAAAAACATTTTCAGAAAATATAACCTTTGTGGCGCAGTCAATACTATTTTTCTAAATGTATAGGCTTGAATGTTGATTTTGCAAAAAAAAATCCTTGGTGTACGAATTAATATTGGTTAGGGCTCGTAGCTTCTACGCAGGTTTATGTAGCCTAGTGTATATATTTCTGGAATAAAACACATTTTATTTAATTTTCTTCTCAATTTTTCTTTTTCAGATTCAGCAGTGTTGACAATTAGGCGATTATGATTCACGTAAGTATGCTTAAATGTTTCGCTAATCAGTTTTTTTTACATAAATAAAAAATTTTCTTTCTAAAATTATTTTTATTAAATTTTATAAGCAATTAACGTTTTTCCAATTTGTAATGTGCCTTTTTCTCTGTTTTAGTTATAAATCTAGATAATTAAGCTTTTTTAAACCTGAACCTGGTTTTCTTTTCGATTTATTTAATTTTTATTATATATTTATATATACATATGTTATATATTTTATAACGAATGAATAAAATAATAGAAAAACTTCTTATGTCTCATTTAAGCGTTTATTTCAATTTAATTGCATTTGACGTCTTGCAACACTGGAAAAACAGTGTCCGTTATTAAAATAGCTTTAAATTATTTTAATATATACACTTACACTTGATAAGTGTGTGTTAGTGTAGGTGAGCAACTGTAAACTTTTTCTATATTTTGTGCTCTTTTTAATTCTTTCTCTGTCGTTCTCTTTTTTGTTTACAATTTTTTTAACCAGACAGGGTAAAGCATGTTTGTGGCAAAACACATTTACATTTTAGCTCTGTTTAGACAATTGTCAGAAAAATGTACAGAAAATGTGTACTGTGTGAATTTACAATTTTCGTCCTTCAACGTTGTCAGGTACCTGAATATTTGACATCTGAAACGATATCATTGTCAGTAAAAACATACTATTAGCGTCAAAATAAACTGTACAATCTTAACCTCTAGAAATTTATCTCTATTTCAGTCTTTTTAAATACTTTTTTAAAACTCTAATAAATAAAAATTGCTCAAATAAACACTAAATTCAAGAGAAGAGAATAAGACTATTTCAGTCTTTTTAAATACTTTTTTACAACTCTAATATACAAATAAAAATTGCACAA
Source organism: Wohlfahrtia magnifica (assembly GCA_023159175.1). NCBI lineage: Eukaryota > Metazoa > Arthropoda > Insecta > Diptera > Sarcophagidae > Wohlfahrtia > Wohlfahrtia magnifica. The sequence continues at coordinate 517 of JAKWBJ010000202.1, read as the reverse complement.
ATAAACACTAAATTCAAGAGAATAAGACTTTATTTTGACGATCAATTGTCTTGCAACCGTGAAAACTGACAATATACATTATGGTGGGATTTTTCTATTGTCTGGTCATTGTCAGCAAAGTGCCGGATTTGACAATATTTTTAGAACTGGCAATCGTCTAAACAGAGTTCTCTACACATCTTCAGGTTGTTTTGTTTTGATTATTATTTTGCTGTTTTTGTTGTAAAAATTTGTGTGTGTAGTGTGCCACAATGCATTAGTTAAAGGGCCTATAAATTGTGTTGCTGTGGTTTTTGTTTTTGTGTTTAATTATAAATGCTGCGCGCGCATTAACAATTATATTTTCGTTGTTATTAGAAGAAAAGTGTTTGCTTTTGTTGTGCTTTTTTCTTGATTTTTGCATAGAATTCATGCGAGTAAATAGGAAAATTGGAAAAACAAATTTAATAACAACAATAATATGTACAATATTAGATAAAGCGTGTAAGATTTAAAAACATAATAAAGAGAGAAACTG